>CAMZMU010000038.1:777448-922621 GCA_947311845.1 Poa pratensis
CTGTCAGCCCAGTAAGAACCAGGGTGTACTGGGCCAGGCCTCTATAACCCTCAACACTCGGCGAGTGAATCTCGCTAAGGACCAGGCCTGCAAGCCTGGGGTGCCCGCGGGGCAGAATCGCCTCGCGGAGGCCTGAGGAGGCAGCTAGGGCCTGTGGAGCCTCTACTCCGCTGCCTCCTCTCCAAGGAAGTTTTCCCTGAAGGGAAGTCAACGCAGAATCCTCCACAGGGCGTTCCCGCCCACGCGAGGGTTCCTTCACTGTAAAGCAAGCTCTGCGGAGCGCACATGGCTTCCGCAGCGGCCGCAGAGTGACCGCGCCTCTGCGCAGGTGACGACGGAGCTACAGTCCCACTTTGGTGATAAAGGAGTCAACAAAGCAGGGGCAACGGCGCAGACCACCAAGCTTTCCTCTTTGGTGATAAGGGAGCAGGCCGGCGCTACGCGCCAAACGCGACGTCACCGTGGGGACTTCTCCCGCTCCTCTGCGGCGGCAGCTGGCCGTCCTGGATGGACGGCGGCCTCTCTGCTGCGGCCTCAGCTTTTGTGCCCATGGACCGCGCTCATGGACGCCCAAGCAGCGGTGCACCGTGCTCCCGACCGTTGTCGCCATGTGGTAGCCCTCCGCTGCACAAGGACAGGGAGGAGGCCCGGGGCGCCTATAAAAGGAGCTGGTGCACCACCCTAAGAGGGGATCGAACACATTTTACTCCTAGTCTAGCTACTTGCGCGCAAGGGAGAAGAAGACAGTAGTTTCCCTCCCCTTGTACGCGCCATTGCCACAACAGTGCCCTCGGCAAGCACGCTGTACTGTAACCTCTACAAGCAGCAATACAGACAGGCAGGACGTAGCGGTTTTACCTCCACAAGAGGGCCGTGAACCTGGGTACGCGCCGTGTCTCTCTCTGCCGTGATGTCCCTCCTCAGGCACGACGAGCAGCGTCGCCGCGCCGGATGAGGGTTGATTGACGTCGTGTTCAGCCCCTTACACGAACTCTCTTCGCGAGTGTGACTGCCCCTGTTTCGTGGGAGTCATTCTCCGACAATTGGCGCGCCAGGTAGGGGGCTGAGGCGCGCATTCAACCTCCATCGACCTCAACGCCATGGCGGACACTCGCGCTGCTCGCGCCAACCGGCGCGCGTCAGGCCGAGCTGAGACCGAGCCCGTCGTCCACGCCACCAGGCCACGCGGCCGTCCGCGCACCAACCGCGCTTCGGGGCGCACTACTGCGGAGCCACGCGTGGAGCACCCCGAGGATGAGGACGACCGCTACGACGAAGACGTCGACCACGAGCACAGCGAGGACGCTGAGTCCTCGCATCCATCTCGGCGCCAAAGCGCGTCCACGCTTGGACGCCCGGCGCCCAGCCCAAACACTGCGCTGCTCATGGCAGCAGAGCTCTTCCGCTACCGCCCCACCGCCGAGGCGCACGACAACTGGCTTGGCCGTCTCCAGCACCTCGTCGACATCGCGGCTGCGCCGCGCGCGGTTCCAGCACCTTCGCGCTCCCTGGTGCACCACAACTCCGGGCGCGCAGGCACCGCCGCGCATGGAGCGCCTCCGCCTCCGCCTCCGCCAGGACCACCTCCGGCTGCGGCAAAC
This sequence comes from Poa pratensis, assembly GCA_947311845.1. NCBI lineage: Eukaryota > Viridiplantae > Streptophyta > Magnoliopsida > Poales > Poaceae > Poa > Poa pratensis. Next base: position 779,050 of record CAMZMU010000038.1, read on the forward strand.
AAAGCCGCCTCTCACGCGTCCTCGCCGCATGATTGTCAAATCGTGCAGCGGACGCCGCCGGACGCGCGGGTGGAGATGGAGCGCCAGCGGGACCTCCAGAAGCGCATCGTCGAGGAAATTGGCCAGGCCGGGCGCCAAAACCGCAGAGCTCTCCAGGGCGGTGTGGCCACGTACGCCACTGGCTGCACGGCCTTCACCCGCAACCTGCGCCGCGTCGTCTGGCCGCAGAAGTTCAGGCCAGACCTCCCCAAGGGCTACGATGGCACGAACAACCCCATCGAGTTCCTGCAGCTCTACACCACCTCCATCCAGCTGCGGGAGGAGACGACAAGGTCATGGCGAACTGGTTCTCGCACGCCCTCAGGGACTCTGCCCTGTCGTGGCTCCTGAACCTCCCTGAGGACTCCATCGACTCCTGGGAGGACCTCTGCAAGCAGTTCGTTGCGAACTTCAAGGGCACGTACGAGCGCGCCCTCACCTACAACGACCTGCGCGCCGTACGCCAGAAGTCTGGCGAGACTCTCCGCAAGTACATCCAGCGCTTCAGCCAAGTCCGCAACAAAATCCCCAACATCCCTGACTCGCACGTCATTGCTGCCTTCAGAGAGGGCGTCACCAACCGCAGGATGCTTGAGAAGCTCGGCATTCACGATACCCTCTCCTCTGTCGTGAAGCTCTTCGACATCGCAGACAAGTGTGCCAAGGCTGAAGAGGGTCTCCTCTTCACCAAGGTGGCCTCTGCAGATGACCCCCAGAGGGATCCAAGGCCCACAAGAAGCGTGACGAGACCAAGCGCAAGCCTACTGCTGTGCTGGCTGCTGAGCCCGGCGCTAAGCACGCTCGAGAGGACTCTGCAGAGGATGGCGAGAAGAAGATCGACAACCGTCCCTTCTGCATCTACCACAACAGGCGCGGCCACGCGACAGAGAACTGTTACGACCTCAAGCAACTGAGCAAGAAGCGCGAGCAGGAAGAAGGCAGCGGTGGTCGCGGCAGAGGCCGTAACTACCGCAAGGGCGGACGCAAAGGTGGCTACCAGAAGCCTCAAGGGACTCAGGCCAACGCCGCTGAGAAGAACAACAATCTCCCTGACGAGGAGCCTGGGGGCTACCAGGCCCCTAGAGGCGCCATGGCGTGCATCCTCGGCGGGGCTCAGGCGCCCAAGTCCAACAATCAGTTCAAGCAGTTCGCCCGCGAGCTCAACGCAGCGCTGCCCGGGGTGGAGACATCGCGTCCCCTCAAGTGGTCTCAGTACACCATCGCCTTCGACGCCAAGGACCACCCCAAGTCCACCAAGACTGTAGGCACCCTCCCGCTGGTGTGCACCCCCACCATCAACAATATCGCCGTCGGCAAAACGCTCATTGATGGGGGTGCAGGCCTGAACGTCATCTCTGTCGAGACCTTTGAGACGCTTCAAGTGCCCTACGAGTGGCTTATGCCCTCCAGGCCCTTCACAGGGGTCACCAGCGGCTCAATCTCGCCTCTGGGGCAAGTGAGGCTTGCAGTCACCTTTGGCACGCAGCAAAACTATCGCACCGAGCTCATCGACTTCGACGTTGCGCACATTGGCCTGCCCTACAACGCCATCCTCGGCTACCCCGCCCTCGCGAAGTTCATGGCCGTCACGCATCACGCCTACAACATGGTCAAGATCCCTGGCAGCGGCGGCACCATCACCATCCATGGTCACGTACAGGACGCTACACGCGCTGTCGAGCTCGCCTACAAAGCTGCTGCCATGGCGTTCCCTGCTGACGAAGACCTGGAGCCCCTCGCGAGGCCCAAGAAGAAGAAGCAGCTGTTCTCTCAGGAGCAGGCTGCTACAAAGAAGGTGTCGCTGAGCACCAGCGATTCGGGGGCTGAGGGCTCGGGGGCTAGCGTCACCATAGGCGCTGGCTTACCTCCCAAATAGGAAAGCGCGCTCGTCGCCTTCCTTCGGGCAAATTCTGACATGTTCGCATGGACTCCGTCAGAAATGTCCGGCGTACCAAGGGAGGTGATCGAGCACCACTTAGCTGTGTGTCCAAACGCACGCCCCGTCAAGCAGAAGGCACGGAAACAAGCCCCTGAGAAGCAAGCCTTCATCATCAAAGAAGTAGAAAAGCTAAAAGCAGCAGACATTATTCGAGAAGTTGCCCACCCCACCTGGGTCTCTAATGGCGTGGTTGTCCCAAAACCCAATGGGGGAGGCCGGCTCTGCATCGATTACACTGATGTAAATAAAGCCTGCCCCAAGGACCCATACCCCATGCCAAGGATTGATCAGATCGTGGACTCCACAGCCGGCTGTGATCTCCTCTGTTTTCTGGACGCCTTCTCAGGCTACCACCAGATCAAAATGGCTAAAGAGGACGAGGAGAAAACAGCGTTCCTCACCCCCTGTGGCGTGTATTGCTACACTTGCATGCCCTTCGGGTTGAAGAACGCCGGCGCCACCTTCCAGAGGCTCATGAGGATCGCCCTGGGGGCTCAGATGGGAAGAAATGCAGAGGCATATGTTGACGACATCGTAGTCAAGTCTCGCGAGGGAGACACTCTCTTGAAGGACCTCGAGGAGACCTTCGCCAGCCTGCGCAAGGTGAACATCAAGCTAAACCCCGCCAAGTGCGTCTTCGGGGTACCTTCAGGCAAACTCCTCGGGTTCCTCGTGTCCCATCGCGGCATAGAAGCAAACCCTGACAAGATCAAGGCCATAGAAGAAATGCAGCCACCCCGCCGCCTCAAGGACATGCAGCGCCTAGCTGGGTGCATGGCCAGCTTGGGCCGCTTCATCTCCAAGTTTGGCGAGAGGGCCCTGCCATTTTTCAAGATCATGAAGAAGTCCGGCACCTTCAAGTGGACTCCAGAGGCAGACAAGGCATTTGAGGACTTGAAGAAGTACTTGGCTAGCGCACCAGTTATGGTAGCCCCCAGGACGGGCGAGCATCTAAAGCTGTACCTTGCAGCCACTCCACAAACCGCAAGCGCCGTCCTGGTGGTCGAAAGAGAAGAGCCAGTCCTCCCCAAGAAAAGTGCAGCCACTCCAAGTCCAGAGCCTCCCGACAAGGAAAAAGTCCCTCCAGGCCCAGAGCCAGACCCACAGCCAGCTGTCGAGCCTACTTCAGGCACCCCTGCTGAGACTCCTCCACAAGGAAACCTCGCCAAAGGGCCTGAGGAGTCCCTCGAGGGAGCCAACGCTGCGTCACCCTCCACAACCCTTGTCGAGCATCCAGTCTACTATGTCAGTACTGTGCTAAGAGATGCTCGCGAGCGGTACCCTACGCAGCAGAAGCTCCTTCTCGCCCTGCTCATCGCCTCCAGAAAGCTGCGCCACTACTTCCAGGGCCACCCTGTCACGGTGGTCACATCATTCCCTCTGGAGCAAATCCTGCGCAACCCCAACGCCACTGATCGCGTAGCAGGGTGGAACATCGAGCTGCAGCCTTTCAACTTGCGTTTTGACACCACAAGGGTCATCAAAGGAAGAGCACTGGCAGACTTTGTCGCCGAATGGACAGACCCAACTCCTGAAGAGCCTCCTGAAGCAGAAACTATACCGCCTGGAGATACGACGCCAAGCCACTGGACCATGCACTTCGATGGAGCTTTCTCCTGCCGCAACGGAGGCGCTGGCGTTGTCCTGACCTCGCCTAAAGGCGACAAGCTCCACTATGCCGTCCAGTTGTGCTTCACGATGGACAAGATCTCCAACAACATCGCTGAATATGAAGGCCTCCTCGCCGGGCTCAGAGCTGCCATTGCCCTCGGTGTCAAGCACCTACTCATCAAAGGCGACTCCCAGCTCCTGGTCAACTTCTCCAACAAGAGCTACACCCCTAAAGACAGCCATATGGCTGCCTACCTTGAAGAGGTCCGCAAGCTCGAGAAGCACTTCAGGGGCATGGAGCTCATGCACATCCCGCGCAAGGAGAACCAGGAAGCAGATGACATCGCCAAGCGCGCATCGCGAAGGGAGGCCCAGCCCGCAGGTGTCTTTGAAGAGAGGCTCTCCAAGGCATCCATAAAGCAGCCGCTGCAAGCACCAGCTACAAGCACAGACGAAGTACTCCCACCACCTCCCACAGGTGGCGCACCCAACTGTGGCCCATCCTCAGGGGAGCGTCTGATGCTAACCATGGTGCACCAAGAAACAGGCTGGGTTGACGAGCTCAAGGACTACTTGCTAAAAGGAGTCCTTCCCGAGGAAGACGCAGAGGCAGAACGAGTCGCTCGACAAGCGAAATCCTATTACATCCTGAGGGAGACCTATACCGCAAGCGCCCAAATGGCATTGCCCTCAAGTGTGTGCCTCCTGAGGAAGGACGCATGCTCCTCAGGGACATACACAGTGGAGAGTGCGGCCACCATTCCTGCGCGCGCACCCTCGCCGGCAAGGTCTTCAGGAGCGGTTTCTACTGGCCTCAAGTGCTTCAAGATGCCGTCACCATCGTTCAGTCTTGCGATGCATGCCAGTTCCACGCCAAGCAAGTCCATCAGCCTGCACTGGGACTCCAGACCATCCCGCTCTCCTGGCCGTTCGCGGTCTGGGGGCTGGACATCTTGGGACCCTTCCCGAGATCGCAAGGGGGCTACCGTTTCCTCTTCGTGGCTGTTGACAAGTTCACCAAATGGGCAGAGGTTGAAGCGGTGCGCACCATCCCTGCCAGGGCAGCCGTGAAGTTCATCAGAGGCCTGGTCTGCCGCTTTGGTGTGCCAAACCGCATCATCACCGACAATGGCTCACAGTTCACCAGCGGCATCTTCAGGGCTTACTGCGAGAGCCTCGGCACCAAGCTCTGTTTCGCCTCGGTAGCTCACCCACAGAGCAATGGTCAAGCCGAGCGAGCAAATGCTGAGGTCCTCAAGGGCCTCAAGACGAGAAGTTTCAACCGCCTCAAGGGCTACGGCAAGGGCTGGATCGATGAGCTCCCCTCCGTGCTCTGGTCCATCCGCACGAACCCTACAAACCCACTGGTGAGACGCCATTCGCCCTGGTGTATGGAGCCGAAGCAGTCCTCCCCACAGAGATCAAGCACGGGTCCGCAAGGGTCCTTGCCTTCAATGAGGACAATCAAGAAGACCTCCACAACGACGACCTGCTGTTCCTCGACGGGTTGCGCCGCCGAGCCGCCCTCAGAGCGGCAAAATACCAGCAAGACCTGCGACGCTACCACAGCCGCCACATACGTCCGCGCACTCTCGAGACAGGCGACCTTGTCCTCAGGAGGATCCTCTCCAGGGAAGGTCTCCACAAGCTCTCGCCCATGTGGGAAGGCCCCTACAGGGTCGCGCATGTCGCCAGACCTGGTGCGGTGCGCCTCGAGACGGAGGACGGCATCCCGGTCAAGAACCCTTGGAACATCGCGCATCTACGCAAGTTCTACCCGTGATCTCTATCACACCAGGCATTTTTTGTCTCTAGAGGAAAGCGCACAGCTTCACCTCCAAGCTTCACAAAAGCTTCTCTCTCTGAGGGCCAGTCCCTCTGAGCTCTTCCTGTAACGTGCCGCCGCAGGCCGTGAAGAGTCTCAGCCACTGAATGTGGTCCCCATGCCTCGACATGGAAACTTTATCTTGGCAAGCCCAAGTGTAACGAACCAATTCGTTTCCTAGTGAAACATTGCGCTGCGGCGCCGCTATGTAATATTTTGGGGGTGAGTTTTAGTTCTCGTTACTCTGTGTTTTCATTCGCGCTCATATCTTTCCCCTTGCGCACCTCGCGAGCGGGGGCTGAGTACGGTGACTGTGCCTCGGGAGCATCCCAGCAGCACCGCAAAACCCAAAAGGATCCGAGCTCTAACACGTGAGCACGCTCTCACGCCTGTTACCTCACCAAAGAGCTCTGGCCCAGGGGCTTGCTCCCAAACCTGCCACCTCACCTAAGGACCTTTGGTACTTACTCTCCTCGCGAGGCACCCATGAGGAAACCTATAAGCGCGCATGAGTTTCTCTACCATGTTTGCTTTGGTTCCACCTCTAACCTACACAGGGAACAAGAGTCCCCCCAAGGCTCGTGGAGTCACGCTCCAGACCCAAAGAGGGAAGCACATCTTCAGGGAAATCAACGCCCTCCACGAGGCAGAACCTCGCTAAGCTAAGTCCTGCGCTTACACCTCAGGCGTTGTGTTTTTCCTCTCACGAGCAACTTCCGTCCCTCGGGCGGGTATTTTCTCCTCGCATTTCATGGACTGCTTGAGCGTCAAAGGGGAGCCCTCGAGCATCGCGACTCGAGAGCTCTTACCTCTCTAAGCCTTAAACACCCCCCGGCCTTGCTGAGTCATTGCTCTGGCATACCGTAGTGGCGGAGTCATAGCGCTAAGAGACGGGTCCTGACGACGTAAAGCGAAAAAGGCATGGAATAGGGATAAAATGCCCGTCGAGGGGCACACGCACATTGCAGCACAATAAAGTGTTTTACAGACCATCACAAATGAAACAAAGTCTTTAAACAAAGATAACTTGCGCCTCAGGCGCGACTTGTGGCAGGAGCAGCTTAAGCAGAAGTCTTGGCGGCCTCATCCTCCTCAGCGTCACTTCCTCCGCGCCTTCCTCCTCGACGTCTTCCTCCTCGCCAGAGGCCGGCTCTTCAGCGACCCTCTTGAAGCGGTTGACATAGTCGTTGATCTCCTCCCGCAGCGAGTTGAAGAGGCGCGTCTCGGTCTGAGCATCCCCATGGGCTCGGTCACGGACTCGAAGTCGAAGCATGGATATAGGCGCTTGAGGTTGACGAAGACGCGCTCGACCGCCACCAGCAGGAGCTTGCGGCACTCCTCGTCGACAACATCGTCGAGTTCCGCCACAGGGCCCTCAAGGACGGAGAAGAGCTGGTCGAAGTAGGTCAGATACGTGGCAACGTCGGCGTTCCCGTGGACGGGGACGGCAGGAGCATCCACCCCCAGCTTCGCAGCAAGAGCGTTCCCGCGCGTCACCAAAGATCGGAACATACGCTCCCGCTGCTGCGTCAAGACCCGTGCCGCCACCGCGCTCTGCTCAGCCTCCTCGACCCTCTCCACAACAGGGGCCACCTGCGCATTCAGCTCCTGCATGTCTGCCATCAGGGCTGTGAGGTCCTGCTCCGAGCGCTCGAGGGCCTGCTCCGTGCGGAGATTAGCGTCCTTGGCGCGCTTCAGCGAGGATTTCAAGTTGGCGTTCCACTCCTCCAGCTGGCGAATGCGCTTGCCGAGCTCTCTGCGCTTTTTCTGGAAGCCGTCCTCCTGCTTCTTGAACTTCCCAGCATACTCCCGGGAGACGGCCTGTGTGACAGCAGTGCGGTACTCTTTTTGCTTGGTGAGGGCCTCCGCCTCTGCCTCCTTTTTCTTCTCGGCAAGCTTTTGGTTGGCCTTCTCCACAAGCTCCCGGTGCCGCTCCACCTCCTTGTCGTGCTTGCCCATGGCCTCAGCCAAGCTGCTCTCGCGGGACTCCAAGGCCTCACGCTCTCTGTTCATGTCAGTTTCCGCCTGCTCCAGTTTCTCCTCACGCTTGAGCACCTCAGCTTCGCGTGTCGTCATGGCCTGCTCGCGAGCCTCCAGCGACAGACGATGCTGCTCCAGAGACTTCCTCACCACCTCAGCTTCAGAAATTATCTTCTCCTCGCGGCTGGCCAGCTCCTTGCGCTGGTCGGCGAGGGAGGTCTCGATAGCCGCTCGGTCGGAGGCTGCAGCCTGGCGCTCCGCCACAGCCGCCTCCCGATCCTCTGCAGCCGCCTTGCGCTCCGCCTGGACCGGCGCCAAGGCCTCTTGCGCCTCGCGCTCCGCGTTCTCGCGGATCTCCTGGGCCTGCCGCGTCGCCTCGTCGCGCTGCGCCTGAAGAGCTTGGTCGTCAGGGCCACTCCGCCGCCTGACTTCGAAGAAGCGGGCCCAGTCAGCAGCAAGGGCGTCATACCTCCTGCCAAGCTCCGCCTCCTCAAGGGCAAGTTGGGTCTCTAGCCCGTCTAGGGTGCCCCTCACCAAACGGAGGGCAGCTTGGCGGCTCGCGCCGCTCCGGCTCCGGTCGCTCAAGACCAAGGCCCAAGAGCCCTCACGTGGCGCAACGTCCTCCGCCCCAGCGCCAGCCTCTGGTGCAGAAAGCACAGTGCTTGGACCAGGGTCAGCACGGGGCCACAGGAGCGGGCCCCCACCGTCTTGTGCGTCGTTGTTCTCCACGACGACCTCCTCGTGGGCCGCGGGGCTGGCGAGGGAGGCCTAGCCACCAGAGGCTCAACCGCAGCCTCGCCTGCTGCGGCCTCAGAAGAAGTGGCCTCCCCCTCAGGCTCGGAATTTGGAGGGGGCGGCGGAGGAGTTCCCTCCTCCATCTCGACGTCGGCGCCTCCCGGCGTCTGTGTGCTGGTCCCCGCCGTCTCCACGGCGGGTGTCTCTGGGGGCTCCAGTGGAGCATCAGGGCGCGGCGGCGACGGAGTCTTCGCCGCCTCCTCAAACTGACTCTCGGCAGGAGGTGGCGAGGCAGTTGCTTCTTCAAGGGGCGTCTCCCCCACAGGCCTCATGGCCTCGTCAACAGCCGGGCCCGTGGTGACTGTCACCACGGGCTCCTCAGTCTCCTCTCCAAGGGGCGCTGTAGGCCCCTCAACAACGGTCGTAGCGTCGCGCCGCACGTCCGCAGCCTTGCGGAGTCGGCGACGCTTCGCATGAACCAGACCCCTGATAATCAAGACAGTGAGATCCTCGAGAAAGGCAAGAACTCTCGATAAGCAAGAACGAGTCAAGAAGAAGCAGTACTCACCCAGATGACTTGGCGCGGGTGTCCACCCACACCTTGTTGGCGGAGCGCCGCAGGCCTGTTGAGGCTCCAGCGCTGGGCTCCTCAGGGGCCGCCCAGCTTTCCTCTTGAGAGGAGTGCTCTCCAGGCTTCTGGCGGCCCGGTCGTGGATGGCCTTGGTGCGGGGCTCGCACCGCTTTGCCGCGGCCTCCGGGCCGCTATCGTCCCGTCTTCGTCTTCTTCTTCTGTGGCCCGTCGTGACGGGGCCACCACAAAATCCTCGTCCACATCGGACGATACCTCCAGGATCTCCTCCTCAGGGGCCGCCTGCTTTGAAGAGCTCGCCTCCCCTAACGAGGGGTTGACTCCTCCGGCGGCGGCGTCAGCTTCGGCGTCTGAAGCAGCAGAGGACTCGCCAAACAAGTCTTCCTCCACCACAGGCGCCGCAGCCCCCTTCGCCTCTTCTCCCTCCAAGCCCTCTGGCGTGAACGTCGGCATCATCTCCAGAACTGCGAGGCGCTTCTTTGGAGTGAGCTGGTGGAGGGGCCTCAGGTGCTCAGTGCCCGGAACAGGGATCTCCGGGGCGATGAAGAGCGTGCCTAAGATGGAGGCGACGTCGTCTGGCGCGTGGGCGCTGAGGTGCAAGCGCATTGGATCTGCCGGGCCGGAGTACATCCACACCGGCTTCGTGTGCGCCTGGAGGGGAGCGATGCGCCGCCTCACGAAGTCCTCAGCGACCATCTGCCCCGTGAGGCCAGCCTCGCGGACGAGCTTCATGCGCGAGACCAAGTGGGCAATCTTCTGGTGCTGGAGTTCTCGCTGGACCAATTTGAGTTCTTCAGCGGCGGCGCCTCAGGCTCATCGAAGAAGGCATTCCGCTCCTTGGCGTCGACGAGGACCCACTTCTGGCGGAAGTCCTCCACCTTCTTCGTCACCCTCGTAACGGCCTTGTCGCCATCCCACGACATGGGGATGTAGACGGCGCCCATCCCGTCTGCGATGCGGAAAGACACGCACCCAGACCGCTCGCCGGGCGCCGTGTTGCGGAGCGCGTAGAAGCTCCGGAAGAAGGCCACGGAGGGCATCACTCCCAGATACGCCTCGCAGAGATAGGCGAAGATGGCGAGAATCAGGATGGAGTTCGGGTGGAGGTGCAGGAGCTGGATCTGATAGAAAGCCAGCACCTCCGCAAGGAAGGGAGAGAACGGCGGCACCAAGCCGGCGAACAGCGTGTGGACGAAAATGGGGTACCACCCCGCCGCCAGCTTGCCGAAGCGCGCCGCCTTGACGCCGCTGGCGCCATGCTCGTTATTCCTCCCGGCGACGAGGACCTTCAGCCTATCCAGCGCCTCCGCTGTGGAGACGCGAGTGCCGATGAGAGCCGGCGCAAGCTCCTCCTCCCGCTGCGCTTCAGCGGAGGCCTCCACCATCGCCGCCTTGCCTTTCTTGGGGCCCATGGCTCGCGAAGGAAGGGCGGCGGAAGAGCTCGGAGAAGAACGGAAATCGCCGGAGTAGTGGAGCACCGGAGGTGTATGCAAGAAGGAAAAGGCGTAAATGCGGCGGAACTGCTGCCGGCACAGCCGCGGCAGCCTTTATATCACCTCAGAGCGGTTTCCGAGGCGTCGTGGGTCCCACCACGACGCCCACCTCCTCCGGAGAAGCCGAGACGCACCAACCGCTCGCCACGTGTCTCGGGCCGGCCGGACACTTTGGGCCCATGACGCTTCGCCTGCGCCCCCTGGACCGCGTCGTGCCCGTCATGGGCCCGGGGGCTACTGTCAGCCCAGTAAGAACCAGGGTGTACTGGGCCAGGCCTCTATAACCCTCAACACTCGGCGGTGAATCTCGCTAAGGACCAGGCCTGCAAGCCTGGGGTGCCCGCGGGGCAGAATCGCCTCGCGGAGGCCTGAGGAGGCAGCTAGGGCCTGTGGAGCCTCTACTCCGCTGCCTCCTCTCCAAGGAAGTTTTCCCTGAAGGGAAGTCAACGCAGAATCCTCCACAGGGCGTTCCCGCCCACGCGAGGGTTCCTTCACTGAAAAGCAAGCTCTGCGGAGCGCACATGGCTTCCGCAGCGGCCGCAGAGTGACCGCGCCTCTGCGCAGAGTGACGACGGAGCTACAGTCCCACTTTGGTGATAAAGGAGTCAACAAAGCAGGGGCAACGGCGCAGACCACCAAGCTTTCCTCTTTGGTGATAAGGGAGCAGGCCGGCGCTACGCGCCAAACGCGACGTCACCGTGGGGACTTCTCCCGCTCCTCTGCGGCGGCAGCTGGCCGTCCTGGATGGACGGCGGCCTCTCTGCTGCGGCCTCAGCTTTTGTGCCCATGGACCGCGCTCATGGACGCCCAAGCAGCGGTGCACCGTGCTCCCGACCGTTGTCGCCATGTGGTAGCTCCTCCGCTGCACAAGGACAGGGAGGAGGCCCGAGGCGCCTATAAAAGGAGCTGGTGCACCACCCTAAGAGGAGGATCGAACACATTTTACTCCAGGTCTAGCTACTTGCGCGCAAGGGAGAAGAAGACAGTAGTTTCCCTCCCTTTGTACGCGCCATTGCCACAACAGTGCCTTCGGCAAGCACGCTGTACTGTAACCTCTACAAGCAGCAATACAGACAGGCAGGACGTAGCGGTTTTACCTCCACAAGAGGGCCGTGAACCTGGGTACGCGCCGTGTCTCTCTCTGCCGTGATGTCCCTCCTCAGGCACGACGAGCAGCGTCGCCACGCCGGATGAGGGTTGATTGACGTCGTGTTCAGCCCCTTACACGAACTCTCTTCGCGAGTGTGACTGCCCCTGTTTCGTGGGAGTCATTCTCCGACATTCCCGGCACTCTGTCGGAGAGGGGAATCATCGCCGGAGGGCTCTACATCACCATGCCTGCCTCCGGAATGATGCGTGAGTAGTTCATCCTTGGACTACGGGTCCATGGCAGTAGCTAGATGGTTGTCTCTCCACTTTATGCTCTCATGTTTAGATCTTGTGAGCTGCCTATCATGATCAAGATCATCTTATTGTAATGCTACATGTTGTGTTTGCTGGGATCCGATGAATATTGAATACTATGTCTAGTTGATTATCAATCTATCTTATATGTTATTTATGATCTTGCATGCTTTCCGTTACTAGTTGATGCTTTGGCCAAGTAGATGCTTGTAACTCCAAGAGTGAGTATTTATGCTAGATAGTGGGTTCATGCCTCCGGTAATCTGGGAGAGTGACAACAACTTCTAAGATTGTGGATGTGCTGTTGCCACTAGGGATAAAATAACCGATGCTTAGCTTAAGGGTGCGCCGTTAGGTCTAATGCATTTGTTTACATTACGCACATTACTTAATGCAATTATCCGTTGCTTGCAACTTAATACCAACGGGGAACTCGGATGACAACCTGGCGGTGGATTATTAGTCATAGACGCTGTTGGATAACGGTCTATGTATTTTGTCGTAATGCCCACATGAATATCATAGTAATCATCATGTCATATATATGCATTGTCATGCGCTCAATATTTTGTCAATTGCCCAGCTGTAATTTGTTCACCCAGCATGTTAGTTATCTTTTATGGAGAGACACCACTAGTGAACTGTGGACCCCGGTCCATTCTTTTACACTGATAATACAACCAACTGCAAACATTGTTCCTTTTCATTCTCTGCAATTTACTACTGTTTTCCACACCATACGTTTAATCCTTTGTTTTCAGCAAGCCGGTGAGATTGACAACCTCACTGTTTCGTTGGGGCAAAGTAGTTTGATTGTGTTGTGTGCAGATTCCACGTTGGTGATCGAGAAACGGCGCCACCAACAACCTTCAGAAGTGATTTCTTGCTCCTACTGGTCGATTAAACCTTGGTTTCATACTGAGGGAAACTGCTGCTACACTGCTTCATACCTTCCTCTTGGGGTCTCCCAACGAACGTGTGATCCACGCAATCAAGCATTTTTCTGGCGCCGTTGCCGGGGAGCAAGAGGATTTCTGCAAGGGGAGTTTCACGCTTCCAATCTCTTTACTTTGTTATTGTCTTGCTTAGTTTATTTTTATTTAGTCTTGTTTGCTTTATTTATCAAAAACACAAAAAAATAGTTACTTTTATTTTCAAGTTGTTATCTTTCTGTTTTGTTTTAATTTTGCTAAAATGAGTACCCCTGAGAACACTAAGTTGTGTGATTTCACTAGCACGAACAACAATGATTTCATTAGTACACCTATTGCTCCACCTGCTTCTAACGCAGAATTCTATGAAATTAAACCTGCACTTTTAAATCTTGTTATGAAAGAGCAATTCTCTGGTGTTAGTACTGATGATGCTGCTGCTCACCTTAATAATTTTGTTGAACTTTGTGAGATGCAAAAGTATAAGGATGTAGATGGTGATATTATTAAACTGAAACTTTTTCCTTTCTCTTTGAGAGGACGTGCTAAAGAATGGTTGCTATCTTTGACTAGAAATAGTATTGATTCATGGACTAAATGCAAAGATGCTTTCATAGGAAAATATTATCCTCCTGCTAAGATTATATCTTTGAGAAGTAGCATTATGAATTTCAAACAATTTGATAATGAGCATGTTGCTCAAGCTTGGGAGAGAATGAAATCATTGGTAAAGAATTGTCCCACCCATGGACTGACTGCTTGGATGATCATCCAAACCTTTTATGCAGGACTAAATTTTTCTTCAAGAAACCTATTGGATTCGGCCTCTGGAGGTACCTTTATGTCCATCACTTTGGGTGCTGCAACAAAGCTTCTTGATGATAAATTATTCTGAATGGCACACCGAAAGAGCTCCACAAGGTAAGAAGGTAAATTCTGTTGAAGAAATCTCTTCCTTGAGTGATAAGATTGATACTATTATGTCTATGCTTACAAATGGAAAAATGCATGTTGATCCAAATAATGTTCCTTTAGCTTCTTTGGTTGCTCAAGAAGAGCATGTTGATGTGAACTTCATTAAAAATAATAACTTCAACAACAATGCTTATAGGAATAATTTTGGTAATAACAATTATAAGCCCTATCCTTTTAATAGTGGCAATGGTTATGTTAATTCTTATGGTAATTCCTACAACAATAATAAGAGTGTACCCTCTGATCTTGAAGTCATGCTTAAGGATTTTATTAGTACACAAACTGCTTTCAATAAATCTGTTGAGGAAAAGTTTGGGAAAATTGATGTTCTTGCCTCTAAAGTTGATAGTCTTGCTCTTGATGTTGATTTGTTAAAAATTAAAACTATGCCTCATGATGTTAAAGAGAGCAAAACTCTCAATGCCATTCAAGTTAAAATTGATAATAATGTGAGGATGCTAGCTGATTTACATGCTAGGTGGGCAAGAGAGGATGAAATTGCTAAAAAGAATAGTATTGCTAGAGTTTATACTATTACTACTACTGAAAATGCTGTAAACTCAAGTGTTAACAAACCTCCTACTATCAATGGTAAAGTAATTGGTGTTGGCAATGTCTCTACTTCTGTTGCAAAACGTTTAAAATTGCCTGAAAACACTGAAACTGTTCCTGATAAAAGTGCTGAAATTTTTCGAGATGTGGGAGACAATGGTCCCATTACCTTTGATAATAATGATTTTGATTTTGATGGTTGCAATATTTCTGAAGTAATTAAGTTCTTGCAAAAGCTAGCTAGAAGTCCTAATGCTAGTGCTATAAACATGGCTTTTACTAAACATATTACTAATGCTCTCATGCAAGTTAGGGAAGAGAAATTAAAACATGAAGCTTCTATCCCTAGGAAGTTAGAAGATGGTTGGGAGCCCATCATTAAAATGAAGGTGAATGATTTTGATTGCAATGCTTTATGTGATCTTGGTGCTAGTATTTCTGTTATGCCTAAGAAACTCTATGATATGCTTGATTTAGCACCTTTGGAACACTGTTATTTGGATGTTCACCTTGCTGATAATACTATAAAGAAACCTTTGGGGAGAGTTGATGATGTTTTTATAATGGTTAACAATAACCTTGTCCCCGTTGATTTTGTTGTTTTGGATATTGAATGCAATGCTTCTTGTCCTATTGTTTTGGGAAGACCTTTTCTTAGAACTGTTGGTGCTATTATTGATATGAGAGAGGGGAATATTAAATATCAATTCCCACTCAAGAAAGGTATGGAACACTTCCCTAGAAAGAAGATGAAGTTACCTTTTGATTCTATTGTTAGAGCAAATTATTCTGTTGATGCTTCATCACTTGGAAACACTTGATTCTTACTTTCTGCGCCTAGCTGAAAGGCGTTAAAGAAAAGCGCTTATGGGAGACAACCCATTATTTTATTTCTGCAATTTTTCTTTTCTTTTTGAGTCAAGGAGTTGTTTACTTCTGTAACAATTCCTTTGTATCTTTATTTTATCGCATTGTTGTGCCAAGTATTGCCTCTAATAGGAAGATGATGCTAGATTTGGATTTCTGCGCAGGAACAGATTTCTTGTTCACCGTTTTAATTCTGTAAAATCACAAAAAATTATTTAAATCTGCAAATTTTTGTGCGTGATCCTCAGATATGTACGCATCTTTCGTTAGTTTAAAGTTTTTCGATCTGAGCAACGTAAGTGCCTCGAAAAAATTCGTCTTTACGGACTGTTCTGTTTAGACAGATTCTGTCTTTTATTTTTCGCATTCTCTCTTTTACTAGTGTTGAGTGGAATTCTTTTTTAGGGTGAAGAGCTTCACATAACATCAGTGGCAGTAGTTAATGTTAAAAGTAACGGTCATGTTTGTGTCCTTATAGAACATGTGAGTTTTTGATTGTGCACTAACCCTCTAATGAGAATTACTTTGAGTTTGGTGTGGCGGAAGTTTTCAAGGGTCAAGAGAGAAGGATGATATAATGTGATCAAGAAGAGTGAAGAGCTTAAGCTTGGGGATGCTCCCATGGATCACCCCAGCATATTTCAAGAAGACTCAAGCGTCTAAGCTTGGGGATGCCCAAGGCATCCCCTTCTTCATCAGCAACTTATCAGGTCATCTCTAGTGAAACTATATTTTAATTCTTTCACATCATATGTGCTTTACTTGGAGCGTCTGTGTGCTTTTATTTTCAGTATTTTATTTTTCTTATGGTCAACTTGATTGGACCCCATAATTCTTGATTGGGAGAGAGACACGCTCCGCTTTTTCATATGAATACTCCTATTCTTCACTTATACTTGTTGAGTATTCTTATCTAGCTATTGCTATGCTTTTAGCTCCTGTTTTTCATGCATCTCTTATTCAGAGCTGTTAGTTCTTTTAAAGAAAGTACTCTCTTGCTTCACTTATAATTGTTTGGAGAGTTTATGTTGAAATAAATTGATTGGTGTTTGGTTGGAACAGAAAATGTTGCATGTGGTAGATGGTATAATGGAAAAAGCTTACATATTCTTGTAGATCATTGTATTGGATAATTTGATACTTGTCAATTGTTTTGAGTTATCAAGTAGTTCATGTTTAAGCTTTTGTATCATGTAGTTAAAACCTATTAATGAAGAACTACCGTAAAGCTCGTTGAAATTTGGTTTGCATGATTGGTATCTCTAAGGTCTAGATATTTTCTAGTAAAAGGGTTTGGTTAACAAGGAAGACAGTGTAGAGTCTTATAATGCTTGCAATATGTTTTCATATAAGTCTTGCTGTGTCGGTTGATATCCTGTGTTTGCTTCAAATAACCTTGCTAGCCTAAACTCTGTACTGAGAGGGAATGCTTCTCGTGCATCCAAAACCTTGAGCCAAAATCCATGCCATCTGTGTCCACCATAACTACCTATATGTGGTATTTCCTTGCCATTCCAAGTAAATTTTTCATGTGCTACCTTTAAACTATTCAAACTTTATTACTCCTATTTTGTGTCAATGTTTACCAAGCTCATGAGGACGGGGTGGATGTCTTTATGTCAACTGTCAAACAGACTTTACCACCGGACTAGCGGCATATACATCCGCTTATCCATTAATTTTGCAAAAAGAGCTGGCAAATGGGGTGCCCAGTCCCAATTAATTACAACTTTAACCGCTTAATTCTCTTCACATTTTTGCCCTGATTTATCAGTCAAGCAATGACAAACAGTGAAATATCTGCATGTGTAAACAAAAGAGAAAGAGGGATGATCTGCCTTGCTGGTAGAAATAACGTCCTTCATGGGAGCCGCTCTTAAAAGTCTGGTTGGCAGGGGTCATATTGTACTTTCCATTTTCTGATTCGTTGACAATTAACAAACACCTCTCAAAACTTATTTTTACTCTATATATGATTTCAAAAACTTAAAAAGCTCTAGCACATGATTTAATCCCTGCTTCCCTCTGCGAAGGGCCTTTCTTTTACTTTTATGTTGAGTCAGTTTTCCTACTTCTTTCTATCTTAGAAGCAAACACTAGTGTCAACTTTGGTGCAACAATTTTTATATGCTTGTATATTGCACTTATTATATTGCTTTGTGTTGACAAATATCCATGAGATATATATGTTGAAAGTTGAAAGCAATTGCTGAAGCTTAAATCTTCCTTTGTGTTGGTTAAATACCTTTTACTTAGAATCTATTGCTTTATGAGTTAACTCTTATGCAAAACTCTTTGATGCTTGTCTCGAAAGTACTATTCATGAAAAGTTTTTGCTTATATGATTCAGTTGTTTGCTCATTATCTACTTACTAGCAAATTATAGACCATTGACCTGGATCACTTTATTCATAACATGTGCTTTACATCTATTATATTATTAAAACAACAAACAATTGACGGTGAAGATTACTCTAATCAAAATTTCGGATTTTCCAGCGGTTAGGATGATTTGATGGACCAATCAGCCTGTACGTGAGCCCAATTTGTATCGTACCAGGTCTCCTATTCATGAACGTAGATGCCAAAACAAACCTAGATTGATTGGGATCAATAGTCGCTGCGTCCTAGGAGCCTAGGGCAGCGCCGCCGCTTTTTTCCGGCCACCACCGCTGTCCACCATCGATTGCCGGTCGACGCCAGCCACGACGGATGAAGCCTGCAAGTCCATCACCGACATGTTAGGGCGTGCAGGCAAGTCTAGAAGATGAATGAGAGATGAGGCAGCTGCAATCAGACTCCTCGATACGGTGTGGAGTTTCCGCCCGTCCGGCCGGCAAAGGGAACGTACTCCAACAACCATGACAGGCAGCTTTTTTGCATGACAATCCACGGCTGATTTGATAGGTAGAATAATTATTCATAGACCTTGCAAGCTTGCACAAGTCCTTACGTCTATCATATCTATTCAGTTTTTCTTTTTGCAGTCTCATTACGTATGTTGGCCTCCTGAAGAACGCGAGGTCTTGGGATCACCATCCATCAACTGTAATCACGCTGGCACGCGCAGGCCCGTGCGCCGCCAAGCCATGTCAATTTTTCACCATCGATGATGCAGGGCAGCTGCAGCCTTTGGTGAAAGCGTACAAGGACGTGTGATTTTGATTATAATTGACTGATCAGTAGAGCTTCTGTATATTCATACTGAATCTAGCAGCTAGCCAGGGATAAACAGCCGTTCTGTTACTTCCCTCCCCATTAGGATTTTACCCATAGCTACTGTTCAGTGTTGGAAATCAAATGGTTGGGTAAAATGTTGATAGAATGTTTTCTAGATTTACTATGAATCTTTGTGTAGCCACGAAGGCGATCACTGAAATCTTGCTCACTGTGACGTGGATATGTATCTAACACATGGAATTACCTGCAGATAGGCTACCGCGTTTGTAAGAACATGCTTGCTATGGAGCGGTTTATTGAAGTTCTTGGAATATTCAGATTTATTCTCATGCTTTTGTGCAGGTCTGACACTATATAGAATGCAAATTGCTTGATGTTGCTGCTCGACAGTACTTATTGGTTACAATATTTAGATTTATTCTATGCTTATATATATATATACGTAGATCTCTAACTTTATAGAGTGCATATTGCGTAATTTTGCTGCTCGACAGTATACTAATCGGTTTCCTGACAGATTAGGACTCGGGTTTATTTTCTGTTTTGCTCAGCTTGCACAGCTTGCTTGGGCGTATAATTCATCAGAAAGGAAGTGGAAAACAAGAGAACAGTTGTTGATGTAAGGATTTATACACTGATGAGGCTGGTGGTGTGCCTACGAACAAGTCAATTTATAACATTAATATATTTATTGCTAATGTTTATTGCAATACTAATATAATGAAATAAAGAGATTTCTTGATGTATCATAACTTAAAGGGGGTGTCTCTTCCTTTCTAATTGAATGAGAAGAGGTCAGAGTTCCTGCCGTCGGATTGATTTGATCGGCATTTTTTTCTTCATCTATAGGGGTGATCTTTTCAGCTATAGATGAACGTTCCCGGTGGAAATTAAATAGTGTAACTAACAGGATATCTAACAACGAAATATTTCCAACACCTATGAAGTTCTTGAAGTATCTAATTTTTCTAACTACGTTGTTTATCCTACCTTTTTATTCTAATAAATGTCAACCATCAATATTTTTCAGAAGCACTGAATATTGCAGGTTTATGTGAGAAAGCTAACAACTAACCCCTTGTATAGCATCATTGAGATGGGTTACGATAGTGCAGCAAATTAATGACATGCCGAAGTGTATCTTATACACTGTTCATGTCTGTCCTTTCTTAAGTTATATGGAGGAATATCAAGGGACAAATCCGTTGCTTTAATTACATCAGCTGTAAGGCACACTAAATGATTGGATTTCTGAACCGCCGTATTTTTTTAATTCTAACCTGATATACAGCTTACGGCAATTTTATTTTCAGAGCAAATCAGTTGTGTGTGATGTGCTTCTGGAATAGCTAAGATTTTGGCGTCATCTCTACTTGGGAACATGGGGAAAAGGCCTACAGGTCAAAGCCTCAGATACAACGAGGATCTTTTGGTGCTTCTAGAATCAGGTATTTGCTAAATCAGTTGACCAGTGAATGATGCAATTTATACAATCTTCTAGAATATCGCTGATCAGCTTATTTATCCATGTACCTTGGCCATTGTAATTGATACGGTGCTAGAGAAATCCAGTAATCGTAGATGTAGTGACAGAGTCTGGTTATCTTGCATACAGTAGGAAAATGTAGGCATGTGTGAAAAAACAGTGGTTATTAATCCTTTATCTCTGTGGTGTTAATTTAATCTTATTTACTTATTATGGAAAATTTAACCAAAATATCTGGAAGACCGAGAAACCTGTGCAGAATGAGTTTAAGGTTACGGATTCGTCTGTTGGTGAACATAAATATGATCCTATTTTCGAGACATGGCATTTCCATTATGTCATCGCAGGCATTTCCATTATAGCATAACTTTTTGTTGAAGCATAGAAGTTGAAAAAACTATAAATCCTTTTGGATTCAAACAATTGTATAAAGATACACCTGGATAAATTTGGTAATGCTCCTACAATCACATAAGAATATTTTGCATTGATAGATGCTATGTTTCTTGCATGGCCAGTCTTTCCGACATTCTTTTAGATCGTATTTCCCTTAACGGG
Source organism: Poa pratensis (assembly GCA_947311845.1). Taxonomy (NCBI): domain Eukaryota; kingdom Viridiplantae; phylum Streptophyta; class Magnoliopsida; order Poales; family Poaceae; genus Poa; species Poa pratensis. The sequence goes on from CAMZMU010000038.1 coordinate 799,215, forward strand.
ATGATAGGACCAACAATATATGTGCCAGCTGCTCCATTCATCGCTTGTAATTCATTTCATCTGAAAAAAGGTTACGTGCATTTAGTGACCATATTATTTTTAGCTTTTGATAGAGCACGACCCGTGCTTACTAATAGGCAGTGTACAATCCTCTCCATGCAGGCAACCAACCTGTGTTATTGTTGATCCATATTGCTGCGTGGCTCGGATGCACCCGAAGATCAAACCAAAGGAAGGACTCTGAACATGAAGGAAGGGACGAACAAGCAAGTGACTTCATGATTCGTCATTTTATTTGTTTGATTAGTTGCTTGCATGTCTACCATGATTTGTACTCATCCTACATATATAATCGATTTTTTTTCTGGCCTGTCATATGCCCATGAATGTTACCATATAACCATATTTTTCAATAGTGCCACTATTTTTTTGGAGCATGTTGTAGAGCTATAGTTTTTTGGGTATGTTGCCACTCAATGAATCCATATACATTTTTCAGTTTAGCCAATTTAGCCCAGTTAGCCCCGCTATAAGAGTGTTGACATCAAAAGAGAGTCTAGGTTTGAATTGGCACGGCCCCTAACACGTAATATATTGCTTCATTTTCAGGCTTTACCGTAACAATATAGATTAAGAATCTACTAGAGGTATTATAATTAATTAACATGATTGATTTTTTATGAATGAGCATAATAGGTAGTGGTATTTCCCAATTGTATCCACTACATCAAAATCATGTTTGATAATGTTTTTATTGATGTCAAAATAATTCCTAAGAGCGAGGAGTTACAAACAAATGCTGCGGCTAGAGGAAAAAAATACAAAGGTAAAATACAACATAACAGAACTTACAATCCTAAACAATGCACATACTCACATTTTGCATTTATAACATGTGAAAGTGTTTTATCTAGCCGCGCAATTGCGCGGGCCACCCAGCTAGTTACTATTTGATCAAGATTATGATTGTAGCATGTCACCTCAGAAATTATTTTGTTTTTATCGTTTTACCTACTCGAGGACGAGTAGAACTAAGCTTGGGGATGCTTGATACGTCTCAAACGTATCTATAATTTCTGATGTTCCATGTTGATATTATACCAATTGTTACATGTTTTATATACACTTCATAGCATTTTTAATCATTTTCTGGGACTAACCTATTAACAAGATGCCACAGTGCCAGTTCCTGTTTTCTGCTGTTTTTGAATTCCAGAAAAGCTATTCTGAAAATATTCTCGGGATTGGACGAAACTTGGACATAACCTCCAATTTTTCCAGCACGAACACGGAGTCCAAAGGAGAGACGGAGGAGAGCCACGTGGCATCCACACCATGGGGCCGCGCGGGCCCCCCTGCCGCGCCGTGGGGTGGTGTGGGGCCCACGTGGCTCTGCAGCCGCCGCCCTTTCGCCTATTTATTCCTCCCGACGCGAAAACCCTAAATACCCGAGCCATTATCCACGAAAAGTTCCAGAGACGCCGCCGCCGTCAACCCTAGCTCGGGAGGGTTCAGAAGCTCTTCCCGGCACTCTGCCGGAGAGGGGAATCATCACCGGAGGGCTCTACATCACCATGCCTGCCTTCGGAGTGATGCGTGAATAGTTCATCCTTGGACTACGGGTCCATGGCAGTAGCTAGATGGTTGTCTCTCCAATTTATGCTATCATGTTTAGATCTTGTGAGCTGCCTATCATGATCAAGATCATCTTATTATAATGCTACATGTTGTGTTTGCTGGGATCCGATGAATATTGAATACTATATCAAGTTGATTTTCAATCTATCTTATATGTTATTTATGATCTTGCATGCTTTCCGTTACTATTAGATGCTTTGCCCAAGTAGATGCTTGTAACTCCAAGAGTGATTATTTATGCTAGATAGTGGGTTCATGCCTCCGGTAATCTGGAGAGTGACAACGACTTCTAAGATTGTGGAGGTGCTGTTGCCACTAGAGATAAAATAACCGATGCTTGGCTTAAGGGTGCGCCGTTAGGTCTAATGCATTTGTTTACATTACGCACATTACTTAATGCAATTATCCGTTGCTTGCAACTTAATACCAACGGGAAACTCGGATGATAACCTAGCGGTGGATTATTAGTCATAGACGCTGTTGGATAACGGTCTATGTATTTTGTCGTAATGCCCACATGAATATCATAGTAATCATCATGTCATATATATGCATTGTTATGCGCTCAATATTTTGTCAATTGCCCAGCTGTAATTTGTTCACCCAGCATGTTAGTTATCTTTTATGGAGAGACACCACTAGTGAACTGTGGACCGCGGTCCATTCTTTTACACTGATAATACAACCAACTGCAAACATTGTTCCTTTTCATTCTCTGCAATTTACTACTATTTTCCACACCATACGTTTAATCCTTTGTTTTCAGCAAGCCGGTGAGATTGCCAACCTCATTATTTCGTTGGGGCAAACTAGTTTGATTGTGTTGTGTGCTGATTCCACGTTGGTGATCGAGAAACGGCGCCACCAACAACCTTCAGAAGTGATTTCTTGCTCCTACTGGTCCGATTAAATCTTGGTTTCATACTGAGGGAAACTGCTGCTACACTACTTCATACCTTGCTCTTGGGGTCTCCCAACGAACGTGTGATCCACGCAATCAGTAGGCCAGGACGAGCGGCTGGAGCAGATTCGCGAGAAGTGTGCCAAGAACTCGGCTAGGGCGAAAGTGGCCGAGCTCGAGTTGTTGGAGAATGAAATGAAGGCGTCGATAGCCAGCGCCGAGTTGAATTCGATCTTGATGCACAACAAGGGCTTGCTGACGACCATTGAAATCCTTAAAGAAAGGATCGAGGGGCTAGGCGAGCCCGAGGCTCTTCTCCGTGAGGAACTCGAGCTGGCCAAGCAAGGTAAGTTCCTTCCGTGAAGCCTTTCAGGGCCATCGTCTTAGGTTCCGTTGTATATTTGTTTATTTTTATTGATGGTGGCTCCGATTCGCTGAAATCATTTTGGAGTACCCAGGATCTCGGGTTTGCGTTTGTATGAAAGTTATGGTTCGTCTGGCGTGTCGTCCCTACTTGAGGACTCGGTGTTTGTTATTTAGGCTAGCGACGGTGTAGTCCAAACGTCGAGTCGGCGTGTTGTTAAACCTGGGTGTTATTATGGTGCCTTCTCGAGGGGTTCCCAGCGATGGTATGTGTATGATTCCATCGGTCCGATCGATGGGCCATAAAAAGTTGATCAAATCCTTACTCGAGTCAAAGATGTATTTCACTGGACATGCGTCACCTCGAGACTGTTCATAGAAGTCCAGATGTCTGCCAGCTTACACGCGGCGTGTACATCCAGTTTTATCAGTGTTGCCGTCATGTGCGGTCATGTTGTTTCGTCTTCCCGTTGTTGCTCTGGGCAAGTAGTTCATTTGATAGCTCGAGTAAGAGAGACGACCACCGCGGCGGTGTGGGAGGGCGGGTTGTCCTGATGATTTTGGTTCCTTCACGAGGTATGCGGCGATGGTCTGCGTATAGTCTTATCAGTCTGACGAATGGATTTGCTGGCACGCCGCTAGGGCATCGGTTTAAAGACAGAGGTAAAATAAATCCATTCGGTCGGTAGGGCGCGTCGGTGTTTGCATTATGTCTATTATTTATCTAATTTGATCTTCGATCTTACATATGGTTATAATTATTTTTACCCGTTGATTATTAGCATCGTGTATGGCGTAGTGTCAGAACATGGTTCGGTGGGTCGTGCGCCAAGGCGCACCCTAAATCTAGTTCGATATCATACAATCGGGACCTTGGGGCCGAGCTAGCAGCTGCACGCATTTCCTTCTGCCATGAACGAATCAGAAATTATTCATGAAACCTTGCTTTTTGGTATTGATGGTTATGAATGGTGCCACTTGCCTCGGCATGAACGATGGTGACCCTACCTTATTGTTCTGCCTGGCTGGTCTCAGGTTGGATCTTCCGCTTACTCATGGTTGGTTGGTTGGATTCCGTCTAGCTCAAACTAGAAGCAAGAATTACTTTGAGATTCCTCGTGAAAATCTCTTAGAGCTTGTTTAGCACTCATCATTTTATTTTATTTGTCAAGTAAAATAAGTTGGTTAGTGATAGTAATTGACATAACATAAACTAGGAATTTACTGAGATTTCAAAGATAATTGAATGTCCAGTTCCATGACAACCAAACATGTTCGGTATGGAATCACGGATGAATATTCCATTATTCCGACTCCAAATGATGGCTACGAAATAACCTCTTACAACAAAACTCATGTAAATTACGTCTGTGTCGCTTGTTTTGTTTATCCATGACCATGCGTACTACCGATAATTAATGGTGTTTTCTCAGTGAAATCCATGTGGTAAACGAAATGGTATTTTTTACTATCTCAATACATGTCATGTCGGTATCTTAATCTAGTAGTATCATACTTGTATGGAGATACAGCCTTCAACAAGTCTTGCGAACACCGGTGAGTATTGTAGCATGTTGATATCATTGTGATATTCGTTCATACCAGAAAAAAGTGCCAAATCCACAAATCCTTATCTCCCATAGTTTCTAGTACCTACACTCTCCAATATTATCTTTGTAAATTCCTTGCCAGATGAACATATAATTCTTCCATGTGCAATGCATGAAATAGATGTTTCCAATCATCCCAGGAAATGCTCTAGTTGTGTTTTGTGTCACGAGCCGAGAGCAATATCAGCTTCATTTGATTGTCTCAAATACGTTGACCCAAACACTGTAACCACCGCCCTGCAAAAGCGATTCATGATCTTCATGCGTGTGGACTCAGCCATGCGTAGGTAGTCATCCACTATATCTACAGGAGGTCCATATGCAAGACATCTCGACGTACGTAGTGGTGCATTCGGAATAGAGGAGAAACCAACCAGATCGATGCAGTCTTCCTTCCACTTGAAGTATTCATCATACTCCCGTACGCCCATGACAATCCCCATGAAGAGATATTTGTTCATCCTAAAGCGCTGCAGAAATTCTTTCGACCCATGTGTTGCGTCGTCGGGGAGTAGTCATCAAACAACGTCACATGACGCTCCATCCGTTTGCGATCGTTGTTCTTCCTCTTCCCTGGCTTTGAACCTCCAATCTGAGGAGTGATACTGATATCGCCTAGCAAACCAATGAGGCAAGTGATGATCGCCAAATGCTCATCAAGCTCGGTGGTTGCCGTGGCATGGACGGTGAGCATTGCGCCGACCATCTCCATTCGTCGTCGCTATCCATCTATTAAATTAGTTAGGTTAAACAACCACTATGTAATTTTAACTAAGCAAAAAATCTAGAAAATACCGACATTCTCAATGCGATGAACACCTTGCGGGCGAGGTGGTCCTGGGAGGCGTAGAGGGCAACCAAATATGTTGGCCTGAATGAGAAGAGACAATGGCGAAAGAGACATGGAGAGCGGGGGAGGACTCCGGCGAGGGTAGCGCGGGGTGGAGCAGTGTCGAAAACGGCAGCAAAGCCAACGATTGAGTGGAGGCAAGGGAAAAGTTCAGCATACAACGGTATGAACGGTGGGGAAAAAATGGTTCAGTCGCTGCCGCGTGATACCCACCGGTCAGTATCTGCCACTATTGAAAGCACGATGAAGAGCCTTTTCGTGCCGGCGCTCAATAAGATGACCTTAGCTGACCGCAGTGAGTGACCTCGGCACTGGAAAGCTGCCGCTATCTTTTATGGTCAATAGAGGCGGTGATGTGAATTTGGGCGAACCACGCTATCTACCGCGTTGGATGGAGATCTGACCGGAGTTCGCTTTGGATCTGAAGTGAAGAAGGACGAGCAAACGATAAAACACGTCATTACGTACACAGGACATTTTAAGGAGACATGGCATGCATGATGCATGCTGCCATAGTATTTAGATTCCTGTAGATTTTCTGCGGACGAAGACAACGGCATCTTATGGTTCTCTATGTATATATGCGCGCTCTCCGAAAGAAAATACACGTTTTGTCACGTGATTACGTTCTAAAATATGCGAGTTGAAGTCAGATAGTATACCAAGCTGTCGCATGACGCATGGTGCAAGTCATAGGTTAAAAAAAATGCAACTTTGTGTCTTTGTTCTGTGAACATTACCTAGAATTGGATACCTGGGAGAATTGAGCAAATTGCAGAAACCACCAACTATTGATGTTGTCAATGCACAAATTACTCACTTCACTGTAACATGTTACATAGGTCTAAATCTCAGATTAAACTGATTAAAAACAGATATTACGACTGGGCCAACGAGTAGTGATGGCATGGCATTGCATGTTCACGTGTATTTTCTAAAAAAATCATAGTTTTTATCAAATATTAAAAATAGGTCACGAAACTTTCAAACGATTAGCATAAATTATTTCGAATCTTTCCAAATTAGTCAGTTTATATTGTTTTAATTACTTTTTTTTCATATATATTTTTGAATAGGTTGTAAATTTTACAAAAGTTTTGTCGAATCTCAACAAAAGTAACAAAACTTTCAAACGAACGCCAATTTTTAACACCTTTTTAGATTAGTTAATGTATATCGTTAGATATGTGATTAACCAGTTTAATCTGATATTTGGACCGATGTGCAACCTATTACACATTTATGATTTATTTACGCTAATAGGTGGTGCCGTGGTAGTTTGTGAAAAAACATGCAAAATGAGTCGCTTGCGCAACAAGAACAATAATAACAATAGTTTGTGATTTATACAATTTACTGGATTATTATTAGACTCCAAGTTGTATGTGGACTCTAAAGTCCTACGACTTTAGTTAGTCTGCATTCATCGCAAACAAACAAAAGAAAAAGTCTGCATTTGGAAGCGTTGAATCATGAGAGATAGACAGGCCTAGATGAAGTTTGGTGCAGCCATCATTAACGCTGTCAGATCAGCTAGAACCGCCGCCTAATTCGATCTGCCTCAGGGCCAAAAAATCACAACCACTTGCTGCTCGGAAAGAGACCGACGGACGACCGACGGCAGAATCTTTGCTGATGGTGGCTGACGACCGACGGCAGCTTATCATCTGACCAACCAACAACCTACTGTTCTGTTCATGAGTATAGCTTTTAGTCCCTTTATTTTTCTTAAAAATTGTGAAAGAGAGAAAAGGGTAAAGTTAATTTTAAAAAACTGACAGTTGGTGAAACATCTTTATTCGGAGGTTAACATTGATGAAGCATGACTCGGAAACCAATTCACTTATTCGAACAAATTGCTTTGAGATGAGACAAGATTCATTTGAGAAAATACACTTCGCTTCCCAAATGCATATGCTCTCTTTATCTAAAAAACACATTTGAAAATGTTAAAAAATTCTGATTTTTACGTGTGTACATCTTTCAATTCTGTATGCGTACATACAATTTTGTAAAAAACCGAGATTTTTTTTGCCATGCAGAAAAAGACAAAAAAATGTCTCGTGAAAAACCTTATTTTAGCACACAAAAAAGTTGGTTTTTCTTTAAATGACTTTGTCCACGCGTAGGTTATTGAGATGTACGTGACAGTTGTTTTTTTTGGATTTTTTTTTACATTTTAATTTTTTCTACATTTAGAAAACTTTGAAATAAAAGGATTAAGATGATTTATTAGGCTAATCATAGATTAAAAGCATGCATATGTTGTTAGTCTATGTTAGTACTCCATAGTGTCCCTAAATAGTTTTGGGTGTTTAATGACAACACAATCATGATCTCACCGTGTGCTTGAAGTTATAGGTAAATGTCATGAATGGCACATGATGGTGATTGCCACCTCAAAAGTGAAAAGAGAGAAGAAAGTCGGGAGTTTCCATTTACTTGAGTCGTAAAAAATTTGTACTTTCAAGAGTGGTTGCACTTTGAAAGGTTTGGGTAAAATCAAATAACCTACACAAAACACCAGATGCAGCCACCATCCTTCTCTTTTTGTTCAACTGAGAGGACCTCATTTCTTGTTGTTGTGCAATTCCAGGATGTAAGTTTTGGTGGCTAGACATCAGAAGTTCAATTGTGTAAACACCAGATTCCGGTGTGCAACTTCTGGTAGGGAGTTCCCGACCACCACTTTGAGTTCTGCCAGATGGTGCAATTCTATTTTGCAGTCGGGAACTTGGTCCGGAAGTTGCCCAAACTTCCGGTCAGACTGGAACTTCCGGCCCGCTTAGTCTGAAACTTTCGGTTACTATTGCAGGTTTGGAATGTTCTAAAGGGTTAGATGTGGACTGTCGAGCGTCCAAGCTGTGCACTCCATAGTGGCTTGGGAGCATCCACGGTGTGGGTTTACCGAGGCAAGGTTTGGAGATCATATATCGAAGATCTGCCACTAGTGATCGGGCCAAACGGGTGATGCTTGCGTCAACGGACAATAGTGCTTTGTTCACGAGCGGAATGCTCATACCTAAGTGGGTGATACTCGCGGGTTAGCCAGCGCTGCTGATGGACCAGGTGATGCTCGCATCAACGAAGAATAGTGATTGGTTCACGAGCGTAATGATCATACTTAAGTGGGTGATACTTGCGGGTTAGCCAGCGCTGCTGATGGACCAGGTGCATGCGTGCATAGCCTCTCCAAAGGAAGGCGTGAAGTTGGTTTAAAAAATCCAAACTCCGGGGAAACATATTAGATGTCTTCGAGTAGGTGTTCTGACAGTTGCGGTTCAATGCTACTACACAAATGAAATGGTGGGAGGCGACCGACCACACGGTGGACGGCGCCAATGAAGCCTCCCGTCATTGGCGGGCTACCACCGCGGTGACATGGCAGCGGCATCGCTTTTGCAAGGCGAAGGAAGAGACACGTTCGCCGCTGCGGTGGAGTTTTTGTGTGTGTGTGGGGGGGGGGGGGGGGGGGCATCGTCATCCGCGAAGTTCAGACGGGACGATGCACGCCACGAGGTGGCATCGTCATCCATGAGGTGACAACACGACGTTCCCCACCGCTTGGCTGCCTCTACCTGCGCCGGCTGAATATGAAATTAATGGAGGATCCGCGCTCGCTGCCGCGACAGGAGTCGTCGCCTTAGTGGCATTTCCCCTCACCATTGTGGGACGACGCCGACCGCGACACTCCCAGCCTCCAAAAGGCCCTATTGGCATCGACCACCAAGTTCGAGGCCGAGACCCCCGGCCTAATGAACGTCATTGTTACGACGACACAAGAGGCCGCCTCTCGTCCTTCGCAGACGCCTCGAGATGCCTGCTCCTCCTCCAACTACACCTCCTCCTCCGCCGTCGTCGACCGACAATGACTTCGACCGCAGCGCCTGAAGGAGATATGCCCTAGAGGAAAATAATAAGTGTATTATTGGTATATCTCATATATTTTCATAATTAGTTTCGTGCCATGCTATAACTGTGTCAACCGTAAACGTTGATGCACGTGTGGTATTGTAAACAAACCAGGTCAGGTTTCCTGATCATGGACATTTATGTCAATTGATAATGGAGTCATATCATTAGATGAATGATGCGATGGACACACACCCAATATATTATCGCAATGTGATCTAGTCACGATATTCAGCATTGCGATAACACGAAAAACGTAGTACCCGAATCTTCGACCGTGAGATCATATTCACACTAAACGTTTGCTCTAACTAGGAAATAAAACTAGAGTAACAATACGGGTATGAGAGATAGCTTTGCGAGATAATAAATAACAAGAAAGTAAATGTTAGTTGCTGCAGCAATAAAGTATACTAAAGAACCATAAACTAACAGTACCATGAGTGTGGAAAAGTGGTGGAAAGTGTGATGGAATTGTCTAAGATTAATTAGTGAATATAGTTGGTTCATTGTCTTCGATGCAGTTTTCCATGTGGGAGAGGCCAAATATACATGCACTCAACTACTTGTGATTACACATACTATATGATTGGATTGTTAGCAAGCTACCGCAAATACTAACAATTCATTAAGGTTTCCCCAACCATAGCATTAAGTTAATGGTCCTCTTACTCCCATACGTGCAACATTCGGTTCGAGTCCTTAGGTTTCTGTCACTCCGGCAGAACTACCCCCTTCCTTTACACAGACTACAAACCTATGATGTTGATCCATGCGCGCACAAATATAATGGACACCAACATACAACTCTAATGAACCAAAGACATTCAACATAGCAATCCAAAGACAAAGAAACTACACAAACATGATATAGATCATACGAGCATCAAACACCATGTTTACATAGAGCGGTACAGAGGTGTGTGGGAGAATGAACCACTGTATACAAGGAGGAATTGGCGGTGGAGATGGCGGTGAAGATGGCGAAGGGGGCAGTGAGGAGCGCAGGGCGGCGCCGGCGGTGGCGCGGGGAACTCCGCCGGCCGCCGGCATGGAGGGGATGCGCCGTCCCTTAGCCCCCTTCCTTCGTGGCTTCTTGGGAGTCCTCCCCCATGGAGATGAGATCCATGGGGGAGGCAAAAACGTGGCTTTGGTGGCTGGAAATTCGTGTGTATGAGGTGTTTCCCACGACCTAGGTTTTCTCTCTTTATATAGTCTCTCGGATTTCCGTCATCCCATCTAGGGTTTCGGTGGGACGGCGATATCTGGAGCGTTCGGACTCCGATTGGGCCGAATTTTAAGTCCAGATCGTTCGGCGGAAAATTACCTGAAACTTTCGTGACTAGACGTTTTACATTTGACGTCGTCCTCTGTCCGTAACGTGATCATCTCCGAAAAATGTTTCCAGACAGATTTCAGGAAAGTCCCAATTCGACTCCAACAAGGTTTCCTCTTGTATTTTTGATAATTTCTACACATCAAAGTGTAAAACAAAAACATTGTGTACTTTTGCAACTATTAATAGGTTAGTCCAAATAAATCATAAACTTAATATAAAAACAAGTGCCAAAGGCATAATATTAGCATGAAACAATAAAAAATTATAGATACGTTTTGGACGTATCAACATCCCCAAGCTTAATTCCTGCTCGTCCTCGAGTAGGTAAATGATAACAAAATAATTTTTGATTGTAAATGTTATGATCAGTCTTTAACAATTGCATGACAAATGATGTATGGATAATGAAACTTAGCAATTATGTTACCTAATGAAAAGATATCAACGAACTAAGAGTTCATAATATGAGACTTATAAACATCAACAAGATTGTAAAGATCATAATAAAGCATGGCAGAGTGGTATCTCGCTTGCCCTTTATTGTGGAGCAAAACATAAATGCTAGAGCACCTCTGAAGTTTAAGTGGAGACTAGAAATAAAGATATCAAGGATAGAAACATCATAGTCATGCCACAATTAATAATATTCTGGGACAAACACATTACACTAAGAATGACAACTATGCTCTCAAAGTAGTGCTCAAAAAAAGGATGGTGGCTCAACATAAAAATAAAAGATAGGCCCTTCGCAGAGGGAAGCAGAGATTAACATGTGCTAGAGCTTTTTATTTTTTTAAACAGAAGCAAAATTGTTTTGAGAGGTGGTTATTCTTGTCAACGAATGGCAATAGAGTTCTTGATATCTTCCATGTCAAACAAGTTTTAGAGCGATTCCGAGATGTTTATACTTTGCACTTATAATATGCGCACATTATATAGATTGACACTCCTCCCCACCATTGCTTACACAAACCATGGCTAACCGAATCATCGGGTGCCTGCCAACAATCACATACCATGGAGGAGTGTCTATTTTTATTTTATTTTATAATGGTCTAACCAGCTCTTTGCAATATTATAGACGAGCAGATGAAGCATGCAAGTCTGGGAAAACTTTATTTGACATGGAAGATAACAAACGCAACTACTACTTCCTCATGAGCTAAAAACAATGGCGCAAAATAAGAAGTATTTTGAAGGTTTTAAAGGTAGCACATGAAAATATACTTGGAATGGCTTACAAATACCATGCATAGGAATTTATAGTGGACTCTCATGGATAAACTGGGTTAAAGGATTTTGGATGCACGAGCAGCATTCCCACTCAGTACAAGTGGAGGTTAGCAATAGACTGGGAAGCGACAACTAAGAGAGCATAACTATCATAATCATGTTTGCGACAAAATAATATTAACCAAAGCATGAGAAATGATATTACCATTTTGAGTCACAAAAGTTCATAGAGGCTTGATAGACTTTTCTTTGTAGTCATACACAAGTGTAAGCATGCGCCAAGTCAATCCAAATAAATTCTTCAGAGGAGGATACTACAATACCATACCATCTTATGAACAGGACAATGCATGTTAACATCAAAATAACATAATATACACTATTAGCAAGTTGAGACTAACCATAAGAAAACATAAACTACTAAATATTATGCACACATCATTTTTAAGTTTCATCAAATAGTCCAGCAACTAAGTAAATAAAAGATATGATAATCACCTCATTAATGTAACCGGTGTTTTGATGCTAAAACAAATAAATAATAAGATACAGACGCTCCAAGTTTATTCAAGTTTCTATGTTGCTCGAAAAACAAAGTTTAAAGGTTTGCAAACCGAGGGGCTGTTGATGAAGAGGGATGCGGAGACATCCCCAAGCTTATGGCTTTGACCATTCTTCAATATTTCTCAGTTTGGTGTTCATTCTCTGTGAAAAAACTTCAACAAAAATACTTTCCCATTCTTTTCTGCGGTTAGACATTAGTGCAATAGATAATATTTCCAAAGTGCTGCTATTAAACCAAATCAAAATTTGTTTTTAAGTTACAGAAAGGTTACTTAAGTGAACAACTTCTAAATAAAAGGTAAGACCCAAAAAGAATCAAATGAAAAGGCAAAGAGGCCACTCTTGCAACAAAAGTCAGAATCTGTCCAGAAAAACAGCAGCTGGAAAACTTAATTTTTAGGTGCACTTAAACATGTCAGAAATTTTAGCAAATTTTTGTGCATGCATAGGATTAGGTGATATATAATCTGTAAAATTTACATGATTTTTTAGAGTTTCCAGTAAAATATGAAAAATCGTACAGTGAGCAGCAGATGCTGAAAACAGAAAAACTTTTTGAATATGTATCAACTAAAACCAAATGGGTAAAACTTGGTACTTTATTTTTGAAAAACTAAAAGACCAGAGAGTAAACAAGACCTAAAATTTCTAGCTACAGCAAGGAAAACTCTAAATAAAAATCAAAAGTAAAAACCTTATAGAATACAAAGAAAGAACCAAATAAAGAAGCAAAAGAAAAGAAAATCTTTTTGTTGTTTTGAGTTTATAAGTGAAAGCAAAAGAAGAAGCAATAAAAACAAAATAAAGAACCAAATAAAACCGAATAAGAGAAAACCAAAACTAATAGAAACAAATTATAATACAAGTTAAGACAATACATATCATGTGGACGAGTAATAAAGATCATAAACGAGACAACCTGATATTTATTGATGAATAAGGGGATGCCCGAGAGGCATCCCCAAGCTTAAATGATTGAATATTCTTGAATATGTTCTTGGGGTGCACCTACACATCCCAAGCTTGAGCTCTTGTGTCTTCTTATTCATCTCGTATAACCATATTGATTAGATCTTACAAACTATATCCACATAAAACTTCATAAAAACAGTTAGTAGGGTTAGTACTCATTAAATAAAATCCACTCATGTTCAAGTATTGGCAAGTTTCATAAAATTTATTAAACATTAGCCACTGTATACTAGCCAATTTATAACTTTTATCGATCAAATAAAGATTATAAACATTGAGTATAAGCACAATACTAAATAAACACAACAATCTGCCAAAACTGAACAGTCTGTAAAGATGACACTCAACGAGATAGTTACGTAGCTCAAATGAAAAAACTCAAAACTAATGAAACAGAGATAATAAGCTCAGGTTTAAGCACAAGAATTTTCAGATCAAAATACTATCCTGAGATTTATCACGATTTTATTTACAGAGAAGCACAGAAAATCTGTTAAAACTGGACAGTCAGTGAAGATCGAATTTTTCGGGACAACTATCAAATCAGAAAAGTCAAAACTAATAAAAGAAAGATAATAAGCAGTACTTTGCACTCAAGACATTTCAGATCAAGATAACGTTCTGATGATTTTGAACATTTTATACGGTGGAGCACAGAAAATCTGTTTCTGGACAGCAAAGTAAAACTATCAACTTTTAATTAACTAGAGATTATTATTAGCACTTTATTTTTATGTACAGAGATATATACACAATATTTACATGTTTTTAGCTGAGAAGCTTCCATGAAAAGATTTGCTTTGATTTCATAGGCATGAACACAAGTGTTCAAGGTCGACCCCCACTTAACCATTACTTATCTTTCCAATCACTCTCTTTTTGAAAACGTTTTTAGATAACAAGTACAACTAATTGTTTTTATAATTCGCATTCCCTATCCATACTAAGATAGAAAATAACTTAAAACTGAAAGTAAAAATTACTTAGAGATAAAACAAACAAGTGCACACAAGAATATTCACCCCACGCTATTGCTCCCCGGCAACGGCGCCAGAAAAGGTCTTGATAACCCACAAGTATAGGGGATCGTGTGTAGCCTTTTCGATAAGTAAGAGTGTCAAACCCAACGAGGAGCTAAAGGTAGGATAAGTATTCTCTCAAGTTCTATCAACCACTGATACAACTGTACGCACAACAAACGTTTGCTCTAACTAGGAAATAAAAGTAGAGCAACAATACGGGTATGAGAGATAGCTTTGCGAGATAATAAATAACAAGAAAGTAAATGTTAGTTGCTGCAGCAATAAAGTATACTAAAGAACCATAAACTAACAGTACCATGAGTGTGGAAAAGTGGTGGAAAGTGTGATGAAATTGTCTAAGATTAATTAGTGAAGATAGTTGGTTCATTGTCTTCGATGCAGTTTTCCATGTGGAAGAGGCCAAATATACATGCACTCAACTACTTGTGATTACACATACTATATGATTGGATTGTTAGAAAGCTACCGCAAATACTAACAATTCATTAAGGTTTTCCCAATCATAGCATTAAGTTAATGGTCCTCTTACTCCCAAACATGCAACATTCTGGTTCGAGTCCTTAGATTTCTGTCACTTCGGCAGAACTACCCCCTTCCTTTACACATACTACAAACCCTATGATGTTGATCCATGCGTGCACAAATATAATGGACACCAAAGGACTATACCATATCAACATACAACTCTAATGAACCAAGGATATTCAACATAGCAATCCAAAGACAAAGAAACTACACAAACATGACAGAGATCATATGATAATACTTTATAGCATCAAACACCATGTTTACATAGAGCGGTACAAAGGTGTGTGGGAGAATGAACCACTGTATACAAGGAGGAATTGGCGGTGGAGATGGCGGTGAAGACGGCGAAGGGGGCAGCGAGGAGCGCAGGGCGGCACCGGCGCCGGCGCGGGGAACTCCGCCGGCGCCGCCGACATGGAGGGGATGCGCTGCCCCTTAGCCCCCTTCCTTCATGGCTTCTTGGGAGCCCTCCCCCATGGAGATGAGATCCATGGGGAGGCAAAAAAGTGGCTTTGGTGGCTGGAAATTCGTGGGTATGAGGTGTTGCCCACGACCTAGGTTTTCTCCCTTTATATGTCTCTCGGATTTCCGTCATCCCATCTAGGGTTTCGGTGAGACGGCGATATATGGAGCGTCCGGACTCCGATTGGGCCGAAGTTTAAGTCCAGATCGTTCGGGGGAAAATTCCCTGCAACTTTCGCGACTAGACTTTTTCCATTTGACGTCGTCCTCTGCCCGTAACGTGACCATCTCCGAAAAATGTTTCTAGACAGATTTCAGGAAAGTCCCAATTCGACTCAAACAAGATTTCCTCTTGTATTTTTGATAATTTCTACACATCAAAGTGTAAAACAATAACATTGTGCACTTTTGGAACTATTAATAGGTTAGTCCAAATAAATCATAAACTTAATATAAAAACAAGTGCCAAAGGCATAATATTAGCATGAAACAATCAAAAATTATATATACGTTTTGGACGTATCAATACCGGAGATAGAGTCTCGGATAAACTAAGTATCGCATGACAAAGGGAGTGGGACTTGACGTTTAAGGTTCAAGCGAGAAAGATATTCGTGGACACGCACAGGGACTATCATGGTTTCCAGATCCCACTGTTAGTCATTGATCGGAGAGATGTCTCGATCATGTCTGGAGTGATCCAGAACCGTAGGGTGACACACTTAAGAGTAGACGACGGTTATGTTTGATTTAGCACCGAAGAGAAAAAAGAGAAGACACCAGAATCGTTCCGGGACATATCCGATGAAGATCGAAGGGCAACAAAAGATGTTTCAGAGCAAAAATAAATAAGATAATACGTATTTATTATTAATTAAAGTAATTAATTAATAAATATATATTTATTTTATTTTTAAAGGCAACCCACCTTAAATGGGTCATCTCCCGGAAGAGAAGGCCCAAATGGGAGGAGCCGCACCCCATAGGAGGGGAGGGAGCCGGCCGGCCCACCTAGGGCCAGCGCACCACCAAAGGGGGCGGGCTGGTGTGGGGTTTAGTCCCACACCGCCCGGCCACCGAGGGTGGCAGCCCTCCTCCACCTATATAAGGGGGTGCCCCATGCCTTGAAATGCACCCAATTCTCTCTCTCACCTTTGGACGTGACTCCGCAATTGGAGTTGCGCATAAGTTGAGGTTTTCTCCACCATACGCACACCGCCATGCTGTCGGTTCTTCGGTCCAAATCTCCAACTTCCGCAGCTTCGCTGAACCGTAGTCTGAGAGTCGTCGTCTACACCATACGTGTGTAGAGCTACGAGGTGCTGCAGTTGCAACACATGTCGCCAAGTATGACTACACGACCTTGAGGTCGGCATCGCCGTACGTCTTCATCATGCGTCGTCATCGAAACAGATCTTTTGATCGTCGACGCATACGGTCTTCAAAGGTATGAACACCGTTCCCTCCGTTACTTTATATCTGGCTAGTAATAGATCTAAACTATTACTATTAGAGGCGTCGCCCAGTGAAAATGCTATTAGAGGCATATACTTTCAACTACTCCCTTATCCTGCAAATAAGGTCATAAAATAGATTGTATTTATACATATTTTAGTGCTAGATAATCATTTTAGTGACATCTTTTTCGAACGGAGCAAGCAGTTGACACGAAATAAGAAGATCAAGGTCAAGAAGATCAAGGTCATAAAATAAGAAGCCATGCATCCGAAAGTACTGGCAATCTTTTCCACAGCTCATACGAGGGTTCGTGAGAGGGATTGGGCGATACCGTGTTTCCGTTTCTGAAGATCAAGGTCAAGTTTGCATGCATCCGAGAGTACTGGCGAGCTAGGTCTGGCGTCGTCCGGGCGATAACTGGCGATCTGGGCGGTGCGCCCGCGGCGCCCATCGCCGGCCGTTTCTGGGCCATTCCCGAGCCCTCTTTTCCGGCAACTGCGCTCGGGGGACGTCGACGGAAGACGCTCGCGCCGCCGGCGTGGGACGCGGGATACTCGGGCTCTCGTTTCTCATGCCTCGACGACCTCAAGGCCGCCCCTTCCGGCATGGACGACGGGCTTGATAGTTCGCATGTCGCTGTGCAGTTGGCGCTGGACGCCGTCGACGAAGGACTGGCTGACTCTTCGAGCCCCCGTCGACCGCCGCGTTCGGACGAGGAGCTCGTGCAAGATTTCTGGGAGGAGGCCGGCTTTCCTTCGCCGTCAAGCAGGGTCTGGGAGCGGAGAACGATGACTAACGCAGGTGAGGGTTGCTTTTCTAGTGTGTGCAGGGATCCGACGCCGGAGGTGAAGACGACGGTGGAGCCGCCGGGGTTGCGCCGGGCTAGCCGTGGTACGGTGACTTCATCGGGCGGCCTTCGGATCACGCGATCGCCGCCTCGCATGGGGCCGTGGCGGGGGCCTTTGCCACCACGACGCATCTCGCCGCCGCCGGTCCTGGGTTCCTTCATCGACAAGGCGATGGCGGCGCGATCACCGCCGGCGGAGACCGCTGTCACGGCGGGCGCGGAGGCGCCGGTAACAGACGATCTGGTTCACGCGGGGATCGCGCTGGACAAGGAGGGCGTTCAAATTTTGAGCCCCTGCCAGGCCTGTCCCACGTCTGTGGCTGGGCCGTTGTCGCATCCGAGCCGCCCGTCGCTCTGGGCCCATCTTCACCGACCACGTCGCCCGTGCCCTAGCTCGGATGCGATTCGTCTCCAACCTGGTCCACCGCGCCGTCCTCGTCTGATCACAGCGCCCGTACATGCATCTTCTCCATCCCTCTCGCCGTCGGATCGCGACTCGCCGTCGACGTCCTTCTCTGACGCGCCGTCGCCTCGCCGGTGGGGGAGTTCCTTTGCGGCCGTCGCGGCGACTCCATCTCGCCGCATGGCTGCTCCGCAGCATCCACAGGCTGGCGGGGACGCCCGCGCTCGTCCTTCGGCTCCTCCGCCCGTGCGCCCCAGCCGGCCCAGCCACGGCAGGGGGTTGGAGCGGGACAGCTCCATGCCGGCGCATACCAGCCAATGCCCGGAGGGGCCGCCTCAGCAGCACCCGGACAGCTCCGTCCGTCGGCTGGTCCGCCGCAGTTCATACTGCTTCAGAACCCATCTCGCCAGCCGGGTTTCCCGGCGTACATGCCGCATCCAGGGCAGTACCAGTTCCCGCCTCTGGCGCCGATGCCCCCGACCATGTTCCCGCCGATGCAGCAACAACTTGCGCCTCCTATGGTGCAGCCGGCGGGGCAGGGGCCACGGCCGAAGCGGAAGAAGAAGAGGGTGGGGCAACAAACGCAACCTCAGTTTCAGCAGCAACCCCAGCTCCAGCAGATGAATCAGCCCGTGGTGCAGCCGCAGGTTCAGCAACAGTTCATGCAGCCTCCAGCGCCTCTGCAGGGGCAACAACTGATGGCGCCTCCATCCACCGTGGCCACCCAGCAGGCTCCGGAGGTGGGCAGCTTGACCAGTGGTGCGCCGGTTGTCGAGGGCGGTGGTCAAGCAGAATCAAAGGCTCCGGGAAGTGGCAAAGGGAAGAAAGCTAGCAATTGTTGGAAGTGTGCAGTTGATACTCATCCGCTAAGGATTGTCCAGCAAAGCACTATTGCCTCATTTGTGATAATGGGAAACATCCGACAATGAGGTGCCCGACGCTGCGTCTTCCAAGGCCCACGGCGTTTACTGCTGGTTATGGTACAGAGGAGACTATTTTTACTCAGCTGCCCGATAGTGTCTACAAGCCTCACTTAGTTCCCTCGAGCTCCCCAACCGCTCTGGTGAAGATTGTGGGTGACCAGGTACCCGCGACTGCTGTCCAGAGCTTGATGTCCAGGATGTGTCCGCGAGCTTGTCATGGACGTGGGAGGCTGTACCTCATGGGACGGATGCTTTTCTCATTGGGCTTCCTTCGTTTGGGGACCTTCAGCGGATAGAGGGCATGCAGATGGGTGTTCCTTCTTTTGCTGCCACGGCCACTGTTTCGACGTGGAAGAGGCAGGATGTTCTCCCGATGCGGGTTCTTGAGCAGGTGTGGGTCCATGTTCAGGGGGTTCCATATCCAGTACGTCATTTCCTTGGTATTTGGGCAGTTGGTTCTCTCATTGGGACAACATTGGATGTCGATCTTGTCACGTTACGGAGCCGTGGTATCGTGTGTATCCTCGTTGGGATGCCGAGTTCTGCGCCTCTTGACAAGCAAGTGGATCCTACTGGACCTTATGTTGGCACGGCTTGTGTGGTCAAGTTAAAGGAATATGCATTCATTTTCCGGCGTGAGGGAAGGATTTTGTGCCTGATGCAGAGTTTGTTCCTTATTTCTGGCGTCGCAAAGGTGATGATGCCGATGGTGCTGAGATGGAGTTGAGGATGGCCCGGATGCCACCTTCGCTTCTTTGGGTACGAGTGGATCACAGTCTACTAGCATGGATGTTGATGCTACTCAACCTTCTGATTCGAACACCAAGGGGAAGACAGTGGTTGCTGTGGACACACCTGCTCCTCGGACACTTGTGGCGATTACTCCGTACAATCCTAATCCGCAAACTACTCGCGGGAATGAGATTGTCTCGCGGATCCGTCGTACTTCTCCGGAGTTGTTGCGAGTTGTTGTTACAGGGTTTACATCGTCCGCGGACTCGACTGGTGCTGAGCTGGTTCTGGTTCTGTTGTTGTTGCCTCGACCGAGTGGGACTGCGAGATGGGCCGGATGGGCAGCAGCCAGCTATCCAGCACGCTGGGTCACAGACTTGGCTGGGTCGCAGGTGGACCTTTCTTGGCCTGGTCCATGCAGGACTGCAGGAGGAGGCCGAGTTCGGCCTGCTCAAGACTACCCAGGCTGGGCTGGCTATGTTGGGCCGGCCTGCTGGGGACGCTGCCACGGCCGACGGTGGAGGGCCGGCTGCAGGCAGCCCTAGGGCGCAGCTGGCTGGTCTTCTGGCTGGGCCGGAACTCGGGGAGGCTTCTACTTCGGCTCAGCCTCCCCGGTTTCCCCGGCGCCTGGAGGTTTTGGGACGGTGGTGGACTCGACACCGACACAGTCCACTACGTCTCATGCTACTTCCGTCGTCAAGGAGACAATGATTGGGTTGGCTACTACCTCAACACAGCCGACCCAAGTCGTTGTTTCTGCAGTGGTGCCCCTGGTTGGAGACTCCGTCTCACCTCGCACACCGCCCCCACTGCGACGGCTTTCACCGACGGGATCACCCCGATACGTCGGAGCGAGCGTTCGGGATGGCAGCGGATGGGACCTCCATGACGGACGAGGACTCCTTGCAGAGGGCTATGCGTCGTAAAGCGGCGCGCAACCTGGACTCTCTTGGTACGGATTGAAATCAAAATCTTTTCTTTCTTTTTGCCTAGTTCAATTCAGTCTAAACTTGATAGTGTAGGCTTTAAACTTGGTAGTAGTAAGAGTCAAGTAGAGGTGTCAACTAATGTCTTGAGGCATATGGAATATGATCGTTTAACGGTTATTCCAAAGGCTTCGACGGTGTTGACTGCCACCTACGCGGATGAGGAGGAAGCGAATGCCACATCAGATGGTCAGCTTCTTTCTCATCTCATTGGTGAGGTGTCGGAGGTGGGCTTGGATGAGGACGGGCTAAGTTCATTGTATGAACTAAGAGCAACCGGCCGGAATTCAAAGTCTAACTCTAACAAGAAGTCCAGGAAAAGGGCTAAGTTTTCCAAATCCCCAAATGTTTCCAGATGAATGGCATGTTTGCAAATAGCAGAGGTCTTGGCGACTTGGCTAAACATTTGCACTTTGCTGGCTGCATTCGGGATCATAATTTGGATTTCCTAGCAATTTCTGAAACGGGTAGGCGGGAGTTCTCGCAAAATCTATTGGACCGTCTCTCGGGTGGCATAGATTTTGCTTGGTATTCCCGCCTCCGCGTGGACGCTCCGGCGGCATTTTACTAGGCATCAGGACTGATACCATGGATGTGTTGGCTGTTTCGGATGGCAATTTTCACATAAAAATGCACATCCGAAATAAAGCGGACAATTTCGTTTGGAGTCTTGTTGCCGTGTATGGGCCTGCCCAGGAGGAGTTTAAATCCGCTTTTCTGTGCGAAATGGTTAACTTGGCAAAAGATAACCCGCATCCGTTCATCATCGGTGGGGACTTCAACTTGCTTCGTTATCCGTTCGAGAAAAGCAGGGGGCGGTTCGACAACCGTTGGCCTCTTCTGTTCAATGCGGTCATTGACAGCTTGGACTTAAGAGAAATTTCAATGGTTGGGAGACAGTTCACTTGGGCTAACTCCCTCCCTGAACCCACATACGAGAAATTAGACCGTGTACTGATGGACACCGATTGGGAATCCAAATTCCCGTTGGTATCGGTACGGGCTCTTGAACGTATCGAGGGTTTGTCGGACCATGCCCCTATTCTTTTGACCACAGGCTTGCCTAGACCACCATGTAAACATCGGTTCAAGTTTGAACTTGGATGGTTACATCGCGAGGGATTCCATGAGATGGTCAAAAGAATTTGGGAACAACCAGTCAGTGGCAGCTCACCTATCCAGCGTTGGAACAATAAGATCCGGGCTTTACGCGCATATCTTGTTGGTTGGGCCAGACACACTACTGGTTTACTTAAAAAAGAAAAGTTACGGCTATCTTCCATAATTGATGCCCTAGAGGCATTAGCAGAAGTTCAGCTATTGTCCGCACAAGAAATTGAGCTTAAGAGCCAATCTAATGCGGAGTTAGCAAGACTTTTGCGGGAAGAAGAGTTAAAATGGTATCAACGTTCCAAAGCAAAATTCATCCTTGAAGGGGATTCGAATACTCGCTATTTCCACAGTATTGCCAATGGCAGACACAGGAAAAAGCGGATTCATTCCCTGGTACAGGAGGAGGGAACGATTGAAGGCCAGGAACAACTCAAGTCGTATATCACTAATTACTATAAAGGCCTGTTCGGAGCACCAGAGGAAGGAAATTTCACTCTGGATGAGTCAAGAACGGCCGATATACCCCAGGTTTCCGTTGAGGAAAATAGCCTACTCACCAAGCCCTACTCGGAGGATGAAGTGAGGAAGGCGGTTTTCCAAATGGAACACAATAAAGCCCCTGGACCTGATGGTTTCCCAGCTGAGTTCTATCAGAATTTCTGGGATGTAATCAAGTCTGACCTGCTACAACTGTTCGCCTGTCTCCATGTTGGACAGTTAGAGTTGTTTCGGCTCAACTTCGGTGAAATAATTTTATTACCTAAGGTTAACGAGGCTGAGAGGATCCAACAATTCAGACCGATATGCCTCCTTAACGTTAGTTTTAAGATATTCACTAAAGTCGCTACGATTCGGCTGAATAGTGTGGCGGATCATGTGGTTCGTCCGTCACAAACTGCTTTCATGCAAGGACGCAACATCCTAGATGGGGTGGCAATCCTACATGAGACGGTTCACGAACTGCATAGGAAAAAGCTGAATGGGGTAATTTTGAAAATTGATTTTGAAAAAGCTTATGATAAAGTTAAATGGTCTTTCCTACAGCAGACTCTCAGAATGAAAGGATTTTCTGATGAGTGGCGAGCGCTTATTCATAGCTTTGTTTCGGGTGGAAGTGTTGCCATTAATGTCAATAATGACACTGGTAAATACTTTCAAACCAAAAAAGGCCTTAACAAGGTGACCCATTATCGCCAATGCTATTCAATATAGTGGCTGATATGCTGGCTATCTTGATCGAACGCGCAAAGTCTGAGGGTCAAATTGAAGGAGTGATTCCACATCTGGTAGATGGTGGTTTATCGATCCTTCAATATGCCGATGACACGATTCTCTTTATGGAACATGACATCGAAAAAGCTCGTAACCTCAAGTTAATCTTGTCAGCATTCGAGCAACTATCGGGTCTTAAAATAAATTTCCATAAAAGTGAATTGTTTTGTTTTGGCGAGGCTCAGGATAACGCCCCCTTGTATGCCGAGCTTTTCGGTTGTACGCAAGGTCAATTTCCTATCAACTATTTGGGTATTCCGATCCATTTTCGGAGACTCACTAACGCTGAATGGAAATTGGTGGAGGAGAGACTTCAAATCGGTTAGATAGTTGGAGAGGTAAACTCCTATCCCTGGGAGGAAGATTGGTTCTCATTAATTCAGTGCTAACCAATATGGTACTGTATATGATTTCCTTCTTTCAACTGCCCAAAGGTGTCTTAAAACGATTGGATTATTTCCGATCAAGATTCTTTTGGCAAGGGGATAGTGAGAAGAAAAAGTATCGACTTACCAAATGGAGTGTGGTTTGCCGTCCAAAAGACCAAGGCGGGCTAGGTGTTCATGACCTTGAGGTCAAGAATAGAGCCTTGCTTGGCAAATGGCTGTTCAAGCTTCTTTCAGAAGATGGCCTTTGGCAAACCCTCCTAAGAAGGAAGTATGTGGGGATAAAGCGGTATCTCAGGTTTTTTGGAAACCAGGGATTCCCACTTCTGGGCTGGCCTCATGGCTACGAAGAAGTTCTTTTTCCCACATGGATCTTTCTCGATCAGGAACGGAGGGGAAATCCGGTTCTGGGAGGACTCATGGCTTGGCCAAACCACCCTTCGAGACCAATACCCGGCTTTGTACAATATTGTGCGACACAAAGGCGACACGCTCGCCAAGGTGATGGGTTCTTCCCCACCAAATGTATCGTTCAGAAGAACTCTATTAGGGCCTAGACAAGCATTGTGGAATGCCTTGCTCCTCCGGTTGGAATCTGTCCAACTGACAGACGGCCCTGATAAATTTCGTTGGGATCTTACTAAGAATGGTAAATTCTCGGTTGATTCCATGTATAGAGCTTTAATCCAACCTGTAATACAAGTCGATACTAATAAGAAAATTTGGTTGATGAAGATACCGCTAAAAACAAAGGTTTTTGCGTGGTATCTTCGTCGAGGCGTAATTCTTACTAAGGATAACCTTGTCAAACGCAATTGGCACGGGAGCAAAAAGTGTGTATTTTGTAGTCATGATGAGACTATCAAACACCTATTCTTCCAGTGTGAGTTTGCTAGGTCTATATGGTCAGCTATCCAGATAGGTTCTACCTTATATCCTCCGCGCAGTGTTGCAAATATTTTTGGCAACTGGTTGAACGGGGCTGATTCTAGGTTTAAACTACTTATTAGGGTGGGAGCGATTGCTGTTATTTGGTCGCTATGGCTATGTAGAAATGACAAGGTTTTCAATGACAAAAATTCTTCTGTTATGCAGGTCATATACCGGTGCACAGCTACGCTCCGTTCATGGTCGGTTCTGCAGCGTGCGGAGCACCGAGAGCTGTTTTTGGAGGTGTCGTCGCGTCTGGAGGCGGCGGCGAGGGAGCTATTCTCCCAGCATGGATGGCCACATAATTTCGACTCGACCCTCCACCACCATAGGCGTCTCTACAATTTCTCATCATGATATGTAATTCGCCTATTTTGTTTTTGCTCGTTTTTGGAACTGTGGAACTTGTTCGGGCTGTGTGCATCCCAGTTATGCAGAGGCCGGGTGTAATACTTAATACTCTTAAGTAATAAAATCCCTTTATCAAAAAAAAAGTTGACACGAAATACTCGCTAAAGCAAATAGTTGTACATATCGCAAGTAGAGCACCCTTGTTTAACACGTGTGTCACATCCGGGCAGCTGTCTTTGTTCGGTCCGGAGGAGAAAACAAAGCGAATGATCCAATTGAATACGACCGGCTGAACTGGATGACAGACTGGAGAGTCACACCAGATGGTACCAAGCAAGCAGTCACGCTGAACTGGAACGCAGCCGTGCCATTCGTGATGGACACCGTGGCAACCGCGAGCAGGTCACATGGGCTCTATGATTCTGCTTTTCTGGGTTCCCGTATTGATCGACCAATGACCAAATTATCACCAAAACAAATTGCGCCGCACCCGATGAAGCAAATCCAAACATTCCTACTACTCCTTGACCAAGGGGGCGCGAGAAATGTGGTGTCGTGGACAGATGGATCGAGTGATTCTCGGAGATCCCAAGAAAGCTCATTGGAGAGCCCAACACAACAAGACATTGCTGCTCCTAAGAAAGAGATATAGCTGTTTTTTATTACATTTGGCAGGGAAACACAGAGGGAGATGTAGATTAACCTGGCGCTTTGGAATGCAAATGCTTCGTGTGAGAACAAAGCTACAACTGCACAATGTTATTATTCTGCACGTTATGTGGTCATAAGGAATTTTGTACTACCTTACTACCTCTATCTTTTAGAAAGGTGTATTTTGACATTTCTAGATCAGCATTTTGACCAACAGTTTTGGTCAGTGTTTGACCAACAGCTTAAGTTAAATTCAGATCTCCCGCAAAAATCACAAAATTCAGATCCCCAACCAAAGTAGTCAGATCCGATTATGACGCAGTTAAATTCGCTCAAGAAAAGCGAGCACGCCCATTATCGCGCAAGTAATCAAACCACTGAAATCTCTCCTACTGTTTTTTTTCTTGTTCGCTGGGACCTACCTCCTCCTACTGCGCCGAGGCGGCCTTTTCTTCTTGGCAACTACACTACACACCGCAGCAAGCATCCAGAGAGAGAAAAAAAGAATGGGGTAAGATGAGATGGAGGGAGAAAGGAGGCATCTCGCCAGTGCTGTTGCTGCTTCTGCTCCTGCTGAGTGAATCGAGTGAACTCCACCTGGTACGCTTCTTCATCCCCTACGGATTCTCCTCTCCCGCAAGATTGGATCTTTGATTCTCTTCCAGTCCTCTGATCATTACCCGGGTGATTGCTTTCTTTATCCATGTTTTATCACCTGGTACGCTTCGCGATCCATCTTCTATGCTGCCTTTGGCTGCCGCGTGACTCGTCTTTGCTGGGAATTAGACTGGCGGAATTTTTGGTGTTGACGGGTAGGGTGGTTGATGGTTTCTTGGTTGGTGGGGTGAAGAACAGTTGTTGCCATGGCAATCCTCGCCGGAGTGGATCACGTGATTTATTCTTGATGATAGTTTTGATTGTTCGGTTCATGTGAGATCTGCTTGCAGAGGTGGCGGACGTGTTATGCTGCTATAGCATCGGGTTTGTTTGTACTGTGCTAGAATTTGCTCTTGTTGTGGTTTGGTTTTTGAGTTCTGTTTCTTCGCCATTTGGATTCTTGGCGAAATTGCTCTTGATTCTACTGATTGTTATTCAGTTTGAAAAAAGTGCTTTTTATTAAAAAAAATTGCTAGGTCGTTGGCTACTCCAATTGCGTGCTTCCTGTGTATGCACAGTTCTTTCCCCTCATCCAATTACTTTTAACACGGTTTCCTTTTTCAATTCCAGCTTTAGCGTGATCAGTACTATCCATTTATCTTCCCGCCCTTTCAACTTATCCAAGACCTCACTCCTGTAAGTACCACTAAGACAACGCATGGAGCTGTAGAATTATACTTTGCTCATTTCTGTATGTATCATGTTCAGTTTATCTTATTTGTGCCATTCCTATTTCTAATTATCCAGGTGAAAACAGCCAACAGTTGCACTGGAATTTCCTCACTCCTTTCCAGAGGCATCAGATAATCTCTTTGCTGTCCCATCCAGAGTAGTGGAGAAATTGAGCAACTTCATAACTTCCAGAATAAATATTGCATTGTACCAAGGAAGTGAGGTATTGCTTATTTGTTGTCTGATCCATCTTGCTTCGTGGCATCAATGGCGGCCTCCAGTGCTCATGATTCAAGGCAGTATTCATGGCTGTGGGTTAGCCATATCAGTCCCAAGAACTCCAAATGGCTTAAAGAAAATCTCAGCGGTGAGCCTTTTGCTCTGTTTAGCTCATGTCTATACATTCCTTTATACCCTATCATGAAGTTATCTTGATTTCCTTGCATATTATCTGATCAAATTAACAACGTGATGCTATTAGCTTCATACAGTTTCGCATACATTTTCAACTGTCACGATGTGCAGGTGTACGCATGCTATCTGCCTATCTATAAACTTGAGTAAAATCATTTCAGTGTTAATATTTGATTGTTTTGAAAATATCATCTAGATTCAGGTGGGGATTCTCTCCCCCCCCCCGGTGATAGCCTAAAAAAATATATAATCTAGATCTCTACCTGCCATGAGGCACATGACGCCTCTAGTAGCGTTTTGATTTCTCTTGATGTTTTGGTTCATGAACCTGAATGATCTTCTATGATCGTGTGACTTGTGTCATCTTATTTCACATATACGCCCAGGAAATTCTGTTTAATGTGGAGCTGCTGTTTTTTCGTGGATGACTACTTTTTTTTGACCTAGAACTGTGGGGCAAAAGCCCCACAGTGAAACTTTTATTAGTCAAATTACAACAAAAATACAAGGGTGAGGCAGAACTGTACAAGTTACCTATACAAGCCTAATGCAAAGAACTAATCCAAGCTACAAGAGCATCTCTATGTTTAGCCTTAATCCTGGACGACTACTTCGTCATACAGGTGATATGTTCTGTGGTGAAATTTAATCTCCGGCACCAATTAAATTGCATCAAACAAGTTTAGGATGATATAATTTTGATTTTCACTTGTCATTTAGCAAAGCCATTGTTGGTCTATATCTGTATATGTACCCTGTGGATAATTCATTATTATATGTGAAAACAATATTGCAGCGAAAGAATCAAAGAAATACACCTGTTTCTATGTATTTCTGTGGTTCATAAACTAAAGGAATCTCATTTTGTGCAACAGACATGGACATGAAGGTTAAAGCCATGATCAAGCTCATCAATGAAGATGCTGATTCTTTTGCACGGAGAGCGGAGATGTACTACAAGAAGCGCCCAGAGTTAATGAAACAGGTAGAAGAGTTTTATCGAGCATACCGCGCCTTAGCAGAAAGGTATGACCAGGCTACCGGGGCACTTAGACAGGCTCACAGAACAATTTCTGAAGTATTCCCAAATCAGATGCCATCAATGGATGAATCACCCTCTTCATCTGGCCAAGAAGTGGAGCCTCATACGCCAGAGATGTCTATCTCTCGTCCACAGTTTGAATCAGGTGATCATACTTCCAAGAGGAATGGTTCACACCCTCAGGAAACAAGTGCATTGTCAAACCGAAGAAGTCTAAAGCAGTCCAATGATTTGTCACCAAGTGATGAAAATGCTACTCGTGCTGTTTTTGATGGAACAGCGTGGAAAGGCCTTAGTTTTGAAAGTCCAGAAGTTAAAGGGAGAGAGGATATCAGCAATGGAATGGTAAATATGCAACAGGAGATTTCAAGGCTATTAGCTGAGAACCAGAATCTGAAACAACAGATGTTCTCAGAATCTGAGCGAGCAAAGAAAGCTGAAAGTGAGAACCAAGCCCAGAAGGATACCGTCTTTAAATTGAATTCTGAGAAAGATACATCTCTTCTGGAATATGATCAGTCCACTGAGCGTTTGTCAACACTGGAGTCTGAGCTCTCTAAGGCACAGACTGACCTCAAGAAGCTAACTGATGAAATGGCTATAGAAGTCCAAAAGGTAAACAATGCTGAATCACGCAATAGTTTG
The DNA here is from genome assembly GCA_947311845.1 of Poa pratensis. NCBI lineage: Eukaryota > Viridiplantae > Streptophyta > Magnoliopsida > Poales > Poaceae > Poa > Poa pratensis. The sequence continues at coordinate 828,112 of CAMZMU010000038.1, forward strand.
ATACAGTCTGAGCTCGAGGCTTTGGATCAAAAGGCAAAAATACAGCAACAAGAACTTGAACAAAAGCTTAAGGAATTGGAAATTCTCCAATTTAGCTTCCAGGAGGAACATGAAAAGCGCATGCATGCTGAAAGTGTTCTTCTTTCTGAGGAAAAGGAGCGTGCTCAATCTCAGGAAGAAGTTAAACGGTTGACTACAGAGATCAAGATGGCAAATGAAAAGTTGGATGAGCTCATGCAGAGCAAGATGGACCTGGAGAGCGCTGTTTGTGAACTGAAGAAGGAAGTCAAGAGCCTTACTGAACAAAATCACTCTTCCGAGCTGCTTATACAAGAACTCCGTGATGAGATAAATTCGCTGAGGGATTCGAAGAGTGAGCTTCAAAATGAAATAGAAAGCCTTAGGGGCACTATTTCACAACTGAGCACTGAGAAGGATGGAGCTCTACTTCAACACCAGCAGTCCGTTGAAAGGGTTTCTGTGCTGGAATCTCATCTCTTGAATATACAGTCAGAGCTGGATGTTAATGAAAATAAGGTGCATATGCTGATGCAAGATCTCGAACAGAAGAGAGAGGAAATTCAAAGCGTTCATGGCCAGCTGCAAGATGAAAGCCACAGGCGGACACAAGCTGAAGCAGCTCTTCTTACGTCAGAGAGTCTGCACTCCAAGTTAGAGGAAGAAGTGAAAAGGCTGACACAAGATCTTGACACATCAATAAATAAGCTGAGTGAGTTGGAAAATGACAAGTTAGATCTGGAAAATACATCAAACGAATTAAAGAATGCCATTTCAGATGTGAACTCTGAGATGGATTCAGCACTCCTTCAACAACAGCGGTCTCGGGAGAAAGTATCTGATTTGGAGTTACAACTCTCAGAGGCACAGTTGAAACTGGAGAAGTCTGAACAGGAAGTGCATGTACTGGAGCAAGCAATTGCACAGATGAGTGAAAGTGTCAACAGTCTGGAGTTCGGTTTGAAAGACGAAACCGGGAAGAGAGTGCAAGCTGAAACGTCACTCATGTCAATGGAGAACATGTATTCTCAGTCTCATGAAGAAGTGAGTAGGCTGCATCAAGAGATTGAGAAGCTGAATGGAAAATCAAATGAGTTGGAGAACTTGTCGTCTGACCTAAAGAACACCATCATACTTCTGAACAGCGAAAAAGATGCTGCCCTTCTTAAGAACCAGGAATCCTCGATGAGAGTATCCAATCTGGAATCTGAACTCTCAAAATTGCAAGATGAATTAAATAAGGTTGAAGGAAGAGTAGAGGTGCTGGAGCGAGAACTTAAGCATAACCAAGAAGAACTTTGTAACCTCCAAACCAGCCTAGAAGATAAAACCCAGCAGTGCATTGAAGGTGAAGCAGCTCTTCTCTCATTGACAGGTCTTCATTCTGAATCTCGGGATGAAGTCAACAAGTTGGCCATGTACATTGAGGAGCTGAGTGGGAAATTAAGTGAGGTGGAGAACAATAAGATGGATCTTGAGAACATTGTAAACAAGCATACAGAGGACATCCATATCTTCCATGAACAGAATCTTTCTGCCGAGCTTACAATAAAAGGCCTGCATTGTGAATTGGATGCACTGAAGGAGTTGAATGTGAAACTCGAGGCTGAAATGGGGTCTCATATAGGTGAAAAGGAGGCAGTTCAGAGAGACTTTGTCCATCAAAGAGAAGAGAAAGAAAATCTAGAGGGGACACACCATGCTTTGGCTGTTGAGATGGATGCTCTAAAGGGCAGCGCTGCAGCAAACCAGAAGTTAATAGAGGATTTGCAGATCGCAAACTTAAAACTGAAGGAGGTGTGCGCAAAGAATTTGATTGAAAAGGCACTTCTCTCGGAAAAGGTTCAAGAGATGGAGAGAGTATCTGAAGAATATTCACTCTTGGAGAACTCAATTGCAGATGCAGATGCTGAAATGGAAGGTCTGAAGGAGAAGATAAAAGCATTAGAGTCTTCAGAAAGCTCTTTGAAGGGTGAGGTTTCCTCCTGTGTTTCTGAAAAGGCTGTTCTTGTAGCAGAGCTAGGTACGCTCGGTAAATTTTTTGCAGACATTTCAGAGAAGAACTCTGTATTAGAGATGTCATTATCTGATATGAAAGCTGAGCTTGAAGACTTGAGAGTAAAACTGAAAGACTCTGAAGAAAACCGCCAGGCTCAGCTTGCAGATAACTTGGCTCTTTCAGTAGTAAAAAACAACTTGGTTTCTCAGGTAATTTTTTAACATAATCCACAAAGTCAAGTTATTGTGTAGTTGATATTGTTGGATATCCATGGTCGTCTTGATATGTTATTATCTTATATTCAGAATTTAAATTCTATCCTTGTTTGTATCTAACATAGAGTGCATTTACCTTTCAGTTAGAGAACATTACAGTGGTTACGAAAGCCCTGGAAGGTAAGCATGCAGACCTGAAAGATGAGCACACTTCTTTATCAAGAGAGAAGGATCTCGTATATGATCAAGTCAGGAAACTGAAGGGTCTGTTGAGAACAATTAATAAAGAGTATGAAGATTCTGTGAAGTCACATGAAATGCATGCGAGCAGCCTAAAGGAGCAGATTTCTTCTCTGCATGGGAAATTGCGTGATATGGATGAGATGCTTGAAGAGCAAGAACAAAAAAGCATGAGAGCTTCTATCAGTGTAGTGGTCTTGGAGGGCAGTTTAGTTGATGTGAAAGACAAGAATGGGACTCTTTTAGAAAAATGTCAGAAGTATGTGGTGGAAAATCATGCTGCTGAGATTTTAAAATCTCAGCTGGAGGATCAAGCCAGATATCACGAATCAGAGAGTAAAGCATTGCTAAAGCATAATGCAAAACTAAGAGAAGGGATTTCACAGCACATGAAGATCCTTAACATCAACAGGGATGTAGAACCTGCTGAGATAGCTCGCGACGAAATTCTTTTACAAACTGTTTCAGATGAAACCTTCAACGTCGTGAAACTTAAAGAGGAAAGTGAAGATGTTAATACTCTCATGTACACCGAGCTCTCGGTCCTGGCGACTGTCATGTTGCAAGTAGGAATGGAGTTCAGAGATCTGCACTTGCAGAAGGGCGCCCTTGAGAAGAAAGTAGAGAATGAAGCAGCAGAAATAATGTTTTTGCAAAATGAAAATTGCCGGCTTCTGGAATGCAATGAACAGCTGCGGCAAGACCTGCAGAAAAACAGTGAAATGGATCATGTGCAGAAGACTGAAGCATTGGTTTTATATGAGAAGCTATCTTGTTTGACAGAGTCTTACCAGACTTTGAAAGATGAAATTACTGACATGACTGAGAAAAATGAGTTCTTATCTAAGGAACACAAGTCTTTGATTGAGAAGTACAAGGCATTGGAGGATGAGAACGGTACTGTTCTAGCAGAATGCATGATGCTTGGGCACTTGTCTTTGTTCCTGAGAGGCCATAATAATGAGGTAGCATCTGCATTGGTATCTCTTACTGATGAGATGGCATTGCTCAGTTTGGCTAAGGGCGAACTTGATAGTGAAGTCAAAGTGCTGAGCGCAAGAGCTATGATGCTTGAATCGGAAAACAATAGCGTCAAGAAGTACTTACACCACGTGATAGAAGTTATGAGGACTCGGCTTGTCCTTTTGGAGTTCGAATTAAACACCGGGGAAAGTGTCTGCCAGGAGCTGGCCATTGAACTTGAGAGTTGCATGGCGCGGTTGTTGCAGAAGGATGATGAGCTACTGGAAGCTGAAGAGAATGTTCAGCTCATGCAAGAAAAAACCCGGGAATTATGTGGACTTGTCAGGGCTCTTCAGGTTGCTACTGAAGGTGCTAAAGTGGTGAAAGGAGAACTTGAGAAGAAAATCTTGATTCTCACTGAGGAGGGTACCGCCAAAGATGAGCTCATATCAAAAGAGTTTGAGCAACATGAAAGAGAGTCTGCTCTGCTAGTGGGTGACGTAATAACCTCTTCTGTGAATGCTGCAGTCTACGAAGAAAAGGCACTCAAGTTTATGATGGAAGCCAAAGCTATTGATAATCGTACAATGGCCCAAAAGGAGTTGATACTGAATAAAATCTCCTCACAAGATGCGCATATAGAGGCTCTGCAGAAAAAAGTTTCTGACACACAGGAAGAAAACGCAGAACTTAGAGCAAAAGTCGGTTCACGCTTGGAGACAAAGGAAATATATTCTGAGAATGAGAAGCAAAGGGATGTTGAGGGGTCCAAAGGGAAGCAGGTCCAGATGATGAAGGATATTGAACTTGATCAAATATCTACCTGTCCACCATATGGTACTGGAATCTACCCAGTTGGCAACGCTGCAAATTCCGAGCTGGATGATGAGATGCTTCAGCTGTGGGAGGCTGCAGAGAGGACCTGCAAGAACCAAACAGCCAAGTCATCGTCATCCGAGCACGACATACAGGCTGTTGAGGAGGTGAAAAGTGAGTACACTTCCTCAGAGCTAGTAACGGGAAGAAACCTCATAACTAATAAGCTTGAGATGTCTTCCACATCTTTAGTAGAGCCTCATGAGATATGGGGCAAGAATATTATTGATAGGCTCACTTCTGATGCTCAGAGACTGCTGAGCATCCAAGAGAGCATCGAGGAACTGAAGCGGAAGTTGGGTGGCCTGTCGAAGGGCAGTTCCCCCGTGAATTCGGAATACGATGGCATCAGCACTCAGCTGCATGAGACCGAGGGAGTTGTCTTGGAACAGATCAACCTCAACAGCAAACTGACGAAGAAGGCTGAGAATTACCCTGCACTGTCAGATAGCATGAACGCTGAGCGGGAAGGTTTACCCAGCAGGAGGAGGATCTCAGAGCAGGTGCAGAAAGGGTCAGATAATGTGGCGAGGCTGGAACTGGAGCTTCAAAAGCTACAGTATGTCTTGCTGAAGCTCGAGGAAGAGCACGAGTACAGAAGGCTCAAGGTCTCTGACAAGCGCACTCGGGTGCTCCTGAAGGATTATTTGTACGGGAGGAAGGACCACCGTGGCGGTGCGCGCAAGAAGAAGGCACCCTTCTGTGGCTGCGTGCCTTCTAAATCAAGAACAGAACCCTAGCCATTTTGTTACCTGGCGGCTAGAAATAAGAAGTGCCTTTTAAAGAGAAAGATGATACTTATAGGAGTGTCCCCCGTGTAATTGAGCTAGCATGTTAGTGTTCAGAAAAAGCTTATGTATCTATTTTTTTCTCAAGGTTTTCCTGTGTAAACTTGTCCATATTCATAGCTAGTTCAGTGTGTCAATCCTAGGCATGAGTCAAGGTGTTACGTTTTTTCTTATATTTTTTCAGCTGAAGGACATTGCAGGCTACAAAAGTAAATAATGTGTTCATGTCAATCCAGCAGGTATTTGCTATTTTCTGCGCGTAGCAGTATGCATTCTTTAGCTGTTGGTGTTTTAGCTTCTGTCTCAAGCTGTGGCTCTCATCTTACACTCGCTCTCATATTTATGCATCTGGGCAAGAAAGAATACTGCTACTTGCAGTGAAACTGTAAATATCCCATTTTCTCCCAATATTTTTCATACATCACCAACACATGGTTTTTTCATTAGCATCTAAAACTTATGTAAACGGAACTGACGAACAACGGCTAACTTTGCCATGCCCACAAAAAACCGCGCTGCCGATCTTCGATCACAGTACAAGCACAACGGTAATTGGTAAAGATGTTTTACATAGTGTAAGCATCTTCTAGACATTCCATTCATAAGAAAGGTTTTCAGACAATGTCGTGCGTAGGTCCAGCGCTTGCTATCTTGCAGTTGAGCAGCACGTAGTTGCACGCCTCGGCCACCGTCTGGAAGATCCAATCGTCGCCGATGAGCATTAGCACCTTGGACTTGTCCAATTTCTTCATGACTTCGCTCCCTGGGTTCGCCAGCACAATCTGCAAATCACAATGAAGTGCAGTCAGATGGACAATTCCTGAAAACAGAGATATCTTGAGCGAATTTCCCACATGGTTCCACTGTGCTTTACTACCTGCATACCCTTCTTGTCTAGGCTCTTCTTGAGATCCTCTATCAGCTTCGTCCCGCTCGTGTCGATGCTGCCGACGGCTGCATAAAACGATGTACATTATGATTGTAGAAAGACGATATTGTTACTATCATAACGTAGCTCCGTACTAGGTCTTCCGCATCTCCTCCTAACAGGCGGCGGCGGCGGAAATTTTTTCCTCCTCCAATCTCCGGCGAGCGTGCTGGTTCCCCCTCCCTCCGCTTGCCGCTCCGGCGGCAGGAGGGATGATGTAGTGCTGGTTCCCCTAATGCTGTCAAAGTGGGTCCGCCGCACGCGGGCCCAGGATGAAGATGGAAAAGGTCAAGACACAAGACAGGTTGGCGGGTCCGCCCACCAACCTCACGAGCAACGCCCAAGAGCTACATCGACTAAGGACTCCGGTCCTGGGGGCCTGCCGGGTCCCCTAACCACCCGGGAAGACAACGAAGCCCCCGAGAGCCCGAGTCCCCGGCAGGAGGCCGGGCTCCCTCTCGGGTGCACCTCCGAACGACTACGGATAAGCACTCCAGCGCACGCTAGAAGACCTCAGAAGACTTGGGAAGCAAGGCGACGGAGGCGCGGGCCGGGAGCATGGCCCGTGGTGTTGTCAGCCTTTGTCCGCCCCGCTATCCCCAAGGTGGACGCTCCCACCTACCCCAAAGGAGACACTTGGAGGAGGAGGGGCCACGTCTCCTCCTCATCCCGCCGAGGGAGGTTCTTCCCGCCAAAAACCTCCCTCGCGTGACCATGTGGTATCCCCTTGGCCTATAAAAGGAGGACCAAGGCACGGAGGAGAGGGACGGAAGGACAAGAGGAGAAACAAGTCACAAGCAACAAGTTGGAAGAAGGCCAAGCTAGACTAGGGCGAGAGGGTAGAGAAGGATGGTGATCTCCTCCGGGTCAGGATCTGACCTTCGTCTACCTCGAGCCAAAACCCTTCCGGGTACCTCACCCGGAAGCCTCCATTGTAAGCTACACCATGAAGAACTCATCAATCCAGACATGCAGGAGTAGGGCTTTTAGCCTCCGGGCGGCCTGAACCTGGGTAGCTCCTTGTGTCCCTTTGGTTGCTTGCTTCGATCGTGGAGAGGAGAGCTTGATCGAGATCTTACCCGAGAGACGATTCTCAGCCTCCTTCGCGCCCCATACGAACCTAAAAAGGGGTATCCTTTATCCCCGGTGTCCATCTTTCGAGACACGACATCTGGCGCGCCAGGTAGGGGGTGCAAGCGCTGGATTCGTCTACGTCCAGTTCTTCGTCGTCAACTTCGAGATCTACGTCGAGTTCTTCTTCTTCCGGCACGCGATCTACGTCAAGATCTTCGGCCGGAACGAGAGCCGCCTCTAGCTCTTCATCTGTTGCAAGATCTGCTCCAAGTTTTTCTTCCTTGGTGAGAGGTGCTACCTCCTCTGGGCAAGGTGAGCGGTTGCCTCAACCGCAAGCAAGAGTCATGTCAGGAACTCGGGAGGTCCTTGGAGAGCAAGCGTGTCAGCCGACTCGGAATGGCTGGGGGCTAGAGGAAGCTCTGGGCGCGGCCCGAGCGCTTCTCTCTTTCCCTCCAGATCAGTGCAAGATCGTTCCCCGTGCGAAGGCATGGATCGCTAGTATGGAAAACTTGCTGGACTACGCTCTCCAATGCCACGCTCCCACGAGTCCTGCCCCGACCGTCAACCTCGGCGCCGCCGTCCCAGAACCAGTACCTCCAGAGGAGGAGCAACCTGAAGATCCCCATGGCAAGCGGCCCATGGAACAACCCGAAGAAGGTGCTGGTCAGAGCTCCAACCCCAGGCGTCGCTCCCGGGAGGACATGGAAGGCCAGGCTAGCCAGCACCTCAAGACCTGCTGCACGCCGTACCCGGCGACCGTCCTCGACCTCTACCGCCTATAACAAGAAGCGGATGAGACGTTGCGCCACTACATCTGGAGGTTCCGAGGCATCGTCGACCGCATTCCACCAGAGAAACTCGAGAAATCTCAGTCATCACCGTCTTCCACGTCAATGTCCGCAACATGAAAATGCGTGAGAAGCTGAGCACCCGCGTCGTAGACACCCTGGAGGACATGTGGAAGATGGCCGATCGATGTGTTCGAGTTGAGGAAGCCGTCAATCTTCCACCCCATAAGAATCGCTGAAGCAAGCCCCGCTATGTACCCGGAATAGCTATGTTGCCACAAGATGTACCCTGAAGTGACAAGTTGTCGTTCAAGAACTCCTACGATGAATAAAAGATAAGTTATCCCTGAGCCTGTTCATGCTATGCAAAACTATCTATTTCTCGGGTATCAAAACATGTGTGGAACAGGTAAAACGTGGCTCGACCGTCGGGCGAGCACTCATGGGGTAGCGACTCTCCCGGGGGTAAAAAGCGGTGCCAAGACCTGATACACCCAGGGACGTGCGTGCCAACAGAGTGAGCGGCCTCTCTGGGAATCGGTAGGGCTTGTGAGCGCATGCCTGACCAGTCAGGGCCTCATGGGTAAGCTTACATCCGAGAAGGTCCCTCAAGGACGTGGAGAAAAGTAAAAACATGCTAAGACGAGCAATAATACCCGTGAAGTAGAGTAGCATAACAAGTTCTAGCTTATTACAATAAAAGTTTGGAGTTGTAGCACGAGAACTGACGCAAAGTTTATACATTCGGGGCACGGAGTTCTCGAATGTGTTGCAGGGAAACTAGAGGTGCATGTACATCTTCGCCGCAAGTGCAGTCGCGGAAGCTCTCACCGCTCGGAGAGAGCCTTGGGAAGGGGACGAGGCCAAGAAGTCCGGCATGGCGATTTCTGGGTTGGCCTCCTGGAGGGTCGCCATCACGGAAGCCGCCGTCTGCTTACTCGCTTCATGCTTGTCATTCATAAGCTGGGCGACCATCTTGTTCTTAAAGTTCCGGACGTCAGTGGCCACCTCCCTGATAAACTTCGCAACAAGGGGCAGACTCTAGCATTTCGGTTCCAGCACTGGAACAACGGTTCCTAGACTCAGTCGCTCCACCCGTTTCGAGGCCTCTTTGCTGGCCGCCTCGATCATGGCGAGACCCTCTTGATTGAGGCGTCGAAGTTCAGACAACTCAGCGGACACCTGGGAATTGGCCTGGGTCAGCTTCAGATTGCTCTCTTTCAGCACCACCAGCTCTTTGTTCCGCGCCTCCAAAGACTCCTCAAACTCAGATATCTTTTGGCCATTCTCCTTGGCTTGCAGCCGCAGAGTGTGGACGGACTCTCGCTCCTAGTGGAGGACGTTCTTAACCTCCTCGATGGTTTGAAAGGCCTCTCTCTCCTTGATCCGCCAGTACTGGACATCCTTGTCCTTGGTTTCAAGCGCTTCCTGGTGGCGGTCCTCCGCGTCCTTCAGGCGCTTCTCAGTCTGCTGCTCCTGTTGATGTTTCAGAAGCTCCAAGGACTTCGCCCTCTCAGTCAATTCTGCCTCCCGGGTCAGCAGCAGCTGCTCTCTTGCAAAGATGTCTTGTTCATGACTGATGCATGTAAAATGCATACATGAACTTTACATTTTATTACATGTTATTCCATGTTATTTGCATCATATAAGGGTTATATTCATGATTTATATTAAGTTTTGGGGATAATTAACAACTCCCCCATTTTTCTGGAATTAACCCTGCGCTGTCAGAAAACCCTTTTTTTTCTATATTTTGATGTTTCAGGGACACAAACGACGTCCAAATGACCTGAAACTTTACGGGGATCATTTTTTTGAAGGAACGAAATGTAGGCGCAAAGGAATCGAAGAAACGGAGACCAGAAGGCAGAAAGGGGTGGGCCCACGCGGCCAGATTCCCTGACCGCGTGGGGTCCCCCATCCTGGCCCTCGGGCCTCCGCTGCCGTCGATCTTTCTTCCCGAAGCTTCGTCTTGACCTAAAAACGACTATATATAGACCCCCCAGGGCTTTCGCGAAGGAGAGCGCCGCCGAAACACAGAAACCACGAAACAGAGATCTGGAGCTAAAGATTGGAGGGGGAAAACTCCGGCGGGGCGCTGCCGGTGTGGTCTCCTTCCCCTCCAACAACATCTCCACCGACACCATGATGAAGAGGGAGTAGTCCACCCCTGGACTATGGGTTTGTGGAAGTAACTTATGTATCTCTCCTCTCTATGAGCTTCACTAATTAGTACCGTATGAGCTGCTGAACATGATTACGGTCATCTATGTAATTCCTTTGTGGTGGATCTTTATTACGAGTTAATACATGTTTGAGATTGCAATGGTTTTGTTTCAGTTATGAAAGTAGATGCATATTATGTACCCCGTTCTTATTTACTTGTCATGATCAAGCATGTTTATGAGAGCATGTGAGGGGGAACGTGTGCATTAGTTGGAGTAACGGGGGGGTGGCTAGTGCAGTGAACGTGAGAGAAAGTTCTGCGATCCACTTGGGTTTTCTACCTTACTTTGTTGCCTCACTAGGGATAAACAAAAATACCATGCTACCGGAGAGTGGATGTGACCTTGGCCACTATCTCCATGACTAGATCTAGCATGTTCTTATTTTAACTTCATGTCATTGAACCTATTGCTATGCTCTGATTTATCTTAATTACTAAGGTGTTATGATTTAGTTCGCATCTTGGTGGAGCATAAGAGAGAGAACAACTTATACTTGAGATATCTATGTTAGGACGTGATGCCCATATTATTAATAACTTGTCAAGCCATGTCTTGCCATCTTACATGTTAATTTTAGTGTTCCATTGTCTACCACGTTATCAAGAGAGAGTGCATTTGTGAAACCATGAACCCCGGTCCATTTTTAATCATAAAAAACACCTTTCCAACACTTTTATCATCACTTTTGTTTGCTGCCATTATTAAATCCGAAAATACAAAAACACTTTTACATCTTGCATTCATCATAAAAAACCCAAAAATATCATTTGTCATTGCTACCACCATCCTTGCATATTTATTTACCATCATTGCATATTTACTTATTGTTTGCATTGCATATTATTTTATTATCATTCTCACACCTTGTGCTTGACAACCACTTGGTGAGGTTGAGGGCACAAAACAATTTATTTTGTTGCAGGTTATCAAGAGAAGGATAAGGAGATAACACCTGAAATACTGGTTCCCCGAGAGTTCGATATTAAACCCTCGAGTCACCCCTCGTGGGGAAAACTGTCTTCCACAACTACATACACTCTGCACTTGGAGTCTCAACCTAACCCATTTACTTTTCACGCAGGTAATCACACGAAGGGGCTAGCAACTGTTTTCTGGCGCCGTTGTGGAGTAACTACGTGAAGGGCCATCAACGACGCACGCTCTCGGCTTTGCGATCTGCATCTTTCTTCTCAAGGGACTGACACATGCTAGAAATCTGGTTCGACAGACGGTTTAGCTTACCTATTCCACTCTGGATCAGTCCCTCGACGCTCCCGATCGTCTCCTCGACTGCGATTTCGCGGTCATTGAGCTCCTCGTCCAGCTGGATTACCCCGCGGAGAATGGCGTCCTTAACGCTGTCTCTACTGATGGTGATCCTTGGGGCAGCTACCGGAAGATCTCCCGGGGCAGGCGCATCTCTCGCACGTTTGGCAGCAAGGTTCTGCTTGATCTTCGTCAGTTCAGCAATCTCTTTGCTGGCTCCGGAGTCCGTGGAGAAGGCAGCAAAGGTTGTCAGAACTGGCCCGGTCATCAGAGAACTCTCCTGCAGATCAGGAGAGACCTCAAGGCCCGGCACCCCGCCACGGTTCGGGCCAGAAGTGATGTAGCCCGAGTCACGTCCATCACCATGTCAAGCACTCCAACATATCACAAGGCGACATTGAGCTTAAAGGTGAACTCCTTCCTCTATGAGAACGCATTCCGTGCCCCTTTGGATGGTATACTACGTGAGCGTCTACCCCTTTGTCATGCCAGGTACCACTTGACGAGTACGAACATCCGGGAAGATGCCGAGGAAGTCCAAGACTCAAGACCATCCAAGGCGTACGCATGGAAGAGGAGGAGGAAGCGTCAAGACGAAGGAGAACGAGCAGGAAGCTCGGCCGGACCCCAGGCCGGCCAAGGCCGGACCCCAGGCCGGACCACAGCCCGAAGCGACCAGTCTCCCAGCCGGCCAAAACCGGACTCAGGTCCGGCCCGCCTCCACAACCAGGCCGGTCGCTCAGCCGGCCAGAACCGGTCCCAAGGCCGGCCCGCACCCCGAGACGTCCGGACCCCCAGCCGGCCTAAACCGGCCCCAGGTCCGGACCAACAACCGACGCAACCGGCACCCAGGCCGGTCTGAACCGGATCCAGGACCGGATCTGCTCCTTCAGCGCCCGTCGGCCCCACCCGTCATCGTCACTTTTCCCTGTTTTGTACCCAGACTATAAATACCCCCTTTGCTGCCTAGGGTTAGGGATAGACAATGATTTGGGATTAGAGTAGAGCCTTGCTCCTTCTTCTGAAAGTGTCTCTTTCCTCCTATGGAGATGAATCAAGGCCTCCCCTTGTGGAGATGAACCAAGGCCTCCCCTTGTGGAGAAGATCCCAGCGTGGATACCAAGGCTTCCTCTTGTAGTTGCGATTACTTGCCAATCTTTCATCCTAGGGTGATTCTATTGGGTTGGTTGGATTGACCAATTGGACAAACAATCCTAAGAGTAAGGTGTGCTTGGGAGAGGAGAATTGGGGGCTGCCCTAGGGGATTTGTTACCAATTGAATCTTGCTGAGTTGCTACTTGCTAGTTATCTTTGATTTGATAGTTTCCCCTCTTTGTGTTCTTGTGTTCATCACTTGTTCTTCGTGTTCATCGTTCCCTTCGCACAAATCCGTGAAAATCGGGACCAACCCACATCAAGAAGCAAGGTTCATAGTTTGCATCCCTGCCACACGCGAGCTTGGCACGCCCTTGGTCACTTCCTGACCCTCTGAAGGCGTGAGGGAAGGTGGCCTCTCTAGGCTTGCGCCGCCAAGAGGGCCACCAGGCGAAAAGACATTCGCCGCTGAAACGTCTGAAAGCAAAGGAACGTCAGGGAAACATCCAACACACCGAAGACCCTGAACTGAAGCAACCTAACCCGGGAGCTTGAGAGTACCTCCTTGCTCTGGCGCCCTGGTGACCAGAATCATCCCGGGGTGGGCCGGGGAGGTCGCAGTCACGCTCCCCACTCCGCTCCCCCGGCGGCCGTCAAGCTCTTCTAGAGGAGGAGGGAGCATCCCCCCTCCGCCAGTCCCGACACTGGTAGCAGTGTCGTCCTTCGCCGCATCGCGCCGCCTCTTGCCAGTTCCCAGGGAAGGAGTACCCCTACATCGACATATGGTCACTTTCCTTGGAGAGGCGGGAAAGGCGAGAAACGAATGAGAAGAGCGGAATGGAAACTTACTTCCGGGCGCGCTTGTTGCCCAGAGACGACAGAACATCCCTGGACCCGGCAGAAGAAACATGGGGGCTCGGCGGAGGCTCGCTCTGGGAAGCCATCGGCTCTGTCACCGGTGGCGGATGTTGAGATGGTGCTCTTGGCCCAGGGGCTAGGACAAAGCCTGCGGCGTCGGCATCCACGCCCATAGGGTCGCCTTCGTCACCCGCCACCTCCACTGGTGGGGACAGAATGATGGTCCCCGGGTCATGGACCACAGCGGTCCCTGGAGCGCGATGTTGGGAGGAAATTTTCTCCCCCGCGTCGTCATCATCATCATCGTCGTCACCTTCTTCATCGCCGTCGCCGTCCTCGTCGCTGTCAGAGCCGGCAGAATCCTCTCCGGATTCTTCTTCGCCCTCCTCTTCGGATTCGCGGAACTCTCCTTCCTCGTCGGAGCTGGAAGGGGCCTTTACCTTGCGGGTTTTCGACCCGGGAGGTTTGGGCCCATGGTCGGATCGACCCACGATGCCAAAGGTGTTGCACACTGGCATTGACGCCAGGATCTCGGCCTTCTCCGGGTCGTCGCACAAGGGTCGGAATCCTGCCGGCAGCTTGTACTTGGCGCTCGGAGTAAAGGTCCCGCTCATGTTGTCCCGAAGAAGGTCCTCCTCCATGTCGGAACTTCTCAAGCGGGATGGGTCCTTGGGGCCCTTGAAATTCTAGGCCGGGTGCGGTCGCCTCTGCAGCGGCGCCAAGCGATTGCGAAGGAAGTGGGCGACAATGGCGGCCCAGGTAACTCCTTGTTCGCGAAGGAGTTCGAAACGCGCCACAGCGGCCGAAAAATCTGCATCCTGCAGACTGAAGCTTCAACAAGTCTCCAGATTCACCGGACGCTCTACTGGCTCCTCAAGATGTGGGAGGGCATTTGGTACCCCAACCAGGAACCAGCCCTCTCTCCATTCGTCCCAGTTGGACTTGGTCTCCATGAGGGGGTAGACCAGCTTAATCTTCGGACGGAAGCAGAACGTGATGCCGCCCCCCATCCAGCCTTCCTTTCCGATGCGGGGGTAGAAGAAGTGGCAGAACAAGGCCACGGACGGCATCACTCCTACAAACGCCTCACATGCATAGGCGAATACCGTCAAGTCCAGGATGGCGCCGGGGGTCAGATGCAGAAGTTTCAACCCATACGCGCGCAAGATCTCCAGGAAGAAATCAGAGAAAGGTGGGACGAGTCCCATCAACATGAAGCTGTCAATAATGGGGATCTGCGTGGGTGTCCTGGTTTCCGAGGGCGGAAAGATCTTCGACGCCACTCGAGCAGCGGCGTCAGACACACTGTCAGACTCCATCACCCCAAAGTGTGCCGCTTTCCGCATCATCTCGGCGTCGTCAGCATAGTAGCTCGGGAACAGGGCCTTTTGCTTGCGAAGCTTGGCCTGTTCGGCGCTGAGCGCCGATCTCCGCCGCGCCCTCTCAGATCTGGGAGACTGCTGCCTCCTGATCAATGAGGCCCCAGCCAGTTTCTTCCTCGGAGCCGTGAGCTTCACTCGCGCCATCGGGGCAGAGGGAGAGCTTCGAAGGCGGTGAATGGAGGAGGTGGCGGTGCAGAGCAAGGAAGAAGGACGAAATTGGAGGCGGCGAGTTGGGGAATTTTGGTGAAATGAAGGAGTAACGACAACAGTCCCCGAAGTTGAAGCTTAAGAGGCATCCCACGCGTCGTGTCGCGGCCCCATTACTCCGACTGACGCGGGGATCAAGGAGACGTGCCACTTTCGGCGTGTTTTGCCCGTTAGAATCCAAGATGAGCACGAAGACTGCGTGAACCGCAACATTCGCTACGGCCCAGTCAAGAAGACCCGGGGGCTCGTTCCTACATCACCTTGGCGAGTCCCCGACAGAGAAAGGAAGACCAGATGCCAGGGACCCACTTTGACCTATTTTTAGGTCATAGCCCCGGCAGCTGGAGCAAGAGCCGCCGGGACCATGCCTGGGGGCTACTGTCGCAACAGTGAAACATGGGGTTCCCCTAATACTGTCAAAGTGGGTCCGCCGCACGCGGGCCCAGGATGAAGATGGACAAGGTCAAGACATAAGACAGGTTGGCGGGTCCGCCCACCAACCTCACGAGCAACGCCCAAGAGCTACATCAACTAAGGACTCCGCTCCTGGGGGCCTGCCGGGTCCCCTAACCACCCGGGAAGACAACGAAGCCCCCGAGAGCCCGAGTCCCCGGCAGGAGGTCGGGCTCCCTCTCAGGTGCACCTCCGAATGACTATGGATAAGCACTCCAGCGCACGCCAGAAGACCTCAGAAGACTTGGGAAGCAAGGCGACGGAGGTGCGGGCCGGGAGCATGGCCCGTGGTGTTGTCAGCCTTTGTCCGCCCCGCTATCCCCAAAGGTGGACGCTCCCACCTACCCCAAAGGAGACACTTGGAGGAGGAGAGGCCACGTCTCCTCCTCATCCCGCCGAGGGAGGTTCTTCCCTCCAAAAACCTCCCTCACTCCTCACGTGACCATGTGGTATCCCCTTGGCCTATAAAAGGAGGACCAAGCCATGGAGGAGAGG
The DNA here is from genome assembly GCA_947311845.1 of Poa pratensis. Classification (NCBI taxonomy): domain Eukaryota; kingdom Viridiplantae; phylum Streptophyta; class Magnoliopsida; order Poales; family Poaceae; genus Poa; species Poa pratensis. Next base: position 843,985 of record CAMZMU010000038.1, read on the forward strand.
GACGGAAGGACAAGAGGAGAAACAAGTCACAAGCAACAAGTTGGAAGAAGGCCAAGCTAGACTAGGGCTGAGAGGATAGAGAAGGAAGGTGATCTCCTCCGGGTCAGGATCTGTCGTTCGTCTACCTCGAGCCAAAACCCTTCCGGGTACCTCACCCGGAAGCCTCCATTGTAAGCTAAACCATGAGGAACTCATCAATCCAGACATGCAGGAGTAGGGCTTTTAGCCTTCGGGTGGCCTGAACCTGGGTAGCTCCTTGTGTCCCTTTAGTTGCTTGCTTCGATCGTGGAGAGGGAGCTTGATCGAGATCTTACTCGAGAGACGATTCTCAGCCTCCTTCGCGCCCCATACCGAACCTAAAAAGGGGGTATCCTTTATCCCCGGTGTCCATCTTTCGAGACACGACACACTCCAATACATCACAAGTTACAATGGACCTCAAAGGTGAACTCCTTCCACTATGTGATTCACTACATGTCACCATTGGACGTTATACTACTTGACTATTGTTTCCATTGCATTACTAGGTGTGTCACCACGTGTACAAGACCACGGGAAGATGGACAAGGTGCAAGAGGAACCAAGCTCGACAAGACGGAGGCGTGGAAGAGGAGAAGGAAGAAGAGTCGCAGCTTCAGCAGCGGTACTACCGCCCTGTCGAGCGGTACTACCGCCGAGTCCCAGGAGCGGCACTACCGCTACAAGTACCGCCACTACTACCGCACCGCGCCAAATACTGTCTGGACCGGCAACGGTACTTGACCGGTACCGACCACATACTACCGCTGGAGAAGAGCTTCAAGTATATTCGAGTGAGTACAACGGTACTACCGCTGGAGCAGCGGTACTGCCGCCACCTTGCCAGGGGCGGTACTACCGCCAGCACCCAACGGTACTACCGCTGCCTGCGTGCAGTCAACGGGCTGAAGCCCCTATATCCCTTTCCCACCTACCCCTTGGGTCTAGACTATATATAGGCGTACCCCTCCACTTTTAGAAGGGAGAGTCTATGATGAGAGAGAGTTGAGCATAGGCTCCTTACCCACCCCTTGTGGTGTTGCCTCCCCTTCTGGAGAAGATCCCCTTTTGGATTCAAGGCCTCCTCTTGTGGATAAGATCCCTCTTATGGATTCAAGATCTCTACTTGTAGTTGTGACTACTTGCCAATCTTTCATCTTCGGGTGACTCTATTTGGATCGGCTGGGTTGACCATTTGGAGAAACAACCCCTCAAGACCTCTCCTTGTATCTACTACTTGCCAATCTCTCCCTTTGGGTGATTCTATTGGACCGGCTTGGACCGACCGGTGAGGGAAACGTGTCCTTGTATCGTGTTTGTGTTCTTGTGTTCTTGGTGTTCTTCGCATTCTTCGTGTCCTTGCGTGTGTTCATCCACATCCGCCGTCAATCCGTGAAGATCGGGCACCCCTTGAGGTCCTAACCTCTTCATATGGTTTCAGAGCAAAGGTTGCCACAGATTTTACTTTGTTTCCCCACAAATTCCCCAAATTTTTCTTTGATTTTGAGAAATTTGAAAATTTCCACAAAAATAGCCCCAAATTGCTTTTGTTTGATTCGGTGAATCTTGTTCGTTTTGGCAGGTTTTGATCCATAGATCTATTGCTAAACTTGTTGATCTACTTCCTTTGCATTCCCATAGCCTAATTCCATCATTTGGCCCTTCGATTTGCTGTTTTTAGTCAAGTTTTTCTGCCCCAAATCGTGAAATTTTCGTCTCGAGTTCAGATCTGGAATTCCCGCAGCTGGCGGTACTACCTCTGGGCCGAGCGGTTCTACCGGAACCTGGTTCCAGCGGTACTACCGCCCCCCTAGCGGCACTACCGCCCTGCCTGGAACAGACACATAAACAGCATTTCGGCACCACAGTTTTGGCCATATCTTTCGCATTTGGACTCTGTTTTTGGTGTTCTTTTGCTCGTTTCGAAGCTACGACAAGCTCTACTTCACCATTGCGGCTGATCCATCATCCACACCACCAAAATCCGTGGGCAAGCACGAAGCTTCTATAACAAAGGGTGAAGAACATCGACGAAAGGTATAAACATCTCGAGTCTTCTACCCCTTGCCATTCCTTTGTGAGCCACACTATATCTTTGCGATTACCATGTCCTATTGAGGCTAGCTCTTGATGATTGCTTGGGCTTTGCACATTTGCACCGTGTAGTTTCCGAGCAAACTTGCATGCGCTAGTTGATATAATATCTTGTTGGTGAGAAAAGAGTTTGAAAAGAGAAAGAGACAAGAAGCAAAAAGAGCCAAAACGAGAAAAAGAAAAGAAAAGAAGAAACACCACTTGCCATATCTCTTGTAGGAAGCGCGCAAGCTCGATGAACATCTTGTAGGTGGTACATTTTGTGCAAATCTTGTAGCCCACCAAATAAATTGCAATCGAGCTAGTGGCTCTCCTTGTACTTGTGCAACACGAGCTTATAGTCTTCGCTAGGATCATATGGTTCTTTAGCTCACTCCTTGGTTGCATGAGTCTCATTTATCTATCCTTGTATGTGTTTCCTTGAGCTACATTCCTATCTTTAAGATTGACTTGTTGTTGCTTTGTGATAATCGTGGTTCTCTACTTGCTTTAAACATATCTTGGTTTCCGGTTGGTTCAATTTGCTTTCCGCCTACCATACCTCCTTATCCACTTTTAAGCCGTGTGTGTTTTGGAGTTTGCTTTGGATACTTGAACATAAGCACTTTACTTTGTGATCGTTCCCTTTGGTTGTCCACGACGTCCAATACTATCTACAAAGGTGAGAGGTTGTGCTCTAGTTTCCTTCCACTCCACATATACACTTGTCTTGTGAGTTAACATGTCTAGGGAGAGCGAATCCAACTATGGAGGCAAAGATGATGTTGAGTACACGATGAGTCCCATGGACTATGATGCCTCATGCATTGAGGACATGGGGACTTCTACACCGATAATGAGCCCCATGACATGATGGAGCATCACCAAGACTTCCGCTACCACTACTCCGACTCCGACTACACAAGCGTCCACGACATGGAGAGGTACCACGACTTCGATCAACCTTACTCATATGGTATCGACTCCGACTACTCAAGCATCAAAGACAAAGAGCGGTACCACGACTCCGACTACACAAGCTCCAACGACAATGCGGCGCAAATCTCCTCATATGCCTCAACATATGGTACCGACTTCGACTACAACGACATGGTGGAGCGCCACTACTACGACTACAACTCCGATGACATGGTGGAGAACGTCTATGACTACCACTCTTCGAGCATGTGCAACGACATCGACTACACCTTCGACAACATGCAAGAGGAGAAGAACCCCATCACCACCATGTTCAAGAGCGGCACCACCAAGCGTCATGGCACAACCTACTATGGTTCAAGCTCAAGATGGAACAACAAGAAGACCACCATGAGTCCATCCTATGAAGCTTCATCACCTTCTCGACGGCGCCATGACAAGGACATCGTCAAGAGCACCAAGCTTCGACATTCTACATCGACAACAAGACGGCGCCCCAAGAAGTGCATCGACAAGGCCAAGCCAAGCCAAGTCCCATCTAGATCATCAAGGCGCCACAAGAACGATGCCAACATGAGAGATGACCAAGTGAACAAGGTGGATGCACACTTGGACAAGTTCGGCGACACTAATCGAGCATTCAAGAACCTCACGAGCGCCATCGGCAAGCTTGCCAAGCGTCTACACTCTTCATCAAGATCAAGAAGACGCCACAAGAGCCATGCCACGAAGCCTCATGACATGAACAAGCTTGAAGCCGACATCGACACACTTGCCAAGCTTCGGCACATGTCACCAAGCTCTAGTGGAAGCTCTAAGGAAAGATCGCCAAGGCAACAAGTACCCGACGTCAACATGAGGAGAAACATCCAAATGACTTTCGATGACACCCCTCCACTCAAGAGCGTCAACGTCGACATGAGGAGAAGTCAAGAACCTCTACATCCAAGATGGCGACGAGCACGCACTCTATGGTGTCTTCTTCAAGTGCAACCACAACATTGGCGCACTTCTCAAGCACTTCTCTTCATATGGTATCTACACCAAGTGCCACCACCACAATGGCCCCTATATGGCAAGATGAAGACCTCATATGCGACAATTGCCAAGGCCAAGACCATGATCCACGAGAATGTCCCAATCTCTTGTGCCCAATATGCAATGGCCAAGGTCACATGATGTGGGATTGCCAAGTTAGTGACCAAGATGGCGAGAAGACGGTCGAGCATGGGATTTTCCCTTCGACCACGGAGGCGAGCTTGGATGATGCTATCACTTTGGTTGATGCGCCAAGTGAAGATGTCGAGCATGGGATGTTCCCTTCGGCAAAGGAGTCGAGTGATGATGCCTACACTATGGCATTGACCTTTGGAGGCGAGATGGTTGAGGAGATTGAGCATGAGAGTTTCCCTTCAACCTTGGAGGCGTTTGGAGTTGAGAAAATTGAGCCTACCCTCATGAGTTTGAATTATGAGATGGTACCAATCCCATGTGAGAATGAGAACCACTTAGCCCACTTGAGTGAGAGTGAGAGTGAGTTGAGTGCCTCCACCATATGTGAGTTTGAGTGCTTTCACTTTGAGGGAATGAGTGATACACCACTTGAGTTGAGAGAGATAGTTGATAAGTCTTGTGAGGGCATTTCAAATTCTAACAACTTACCATTCTCCTCTAGTGTGTTCTCTCATTGTGTGCTAGATTCTATAGATGATGAGACGCCACTACTTGACGTGACGGTGCCTCCAATGGAGAGGATATACATGGAGGATGATGATGATGCCACCCCATGTCTACTTCAAGATGAACAAGTCGGCTACATGAAGGCCCCTACTACTTCAACACCTACTTCACATGAGCGGGACTACAAAGGTATGGGTGCTGATGTGACCATGTTCCCTCTAGTGGACATGATAACTATGATTGCTTGCATGCTATGGATGATTCTATTGATGTCACATATGGTTCGTTCTTATTCCCATGTGATACTTCCAATGTTGATCATGTGGAATTACCTATTTGTGATGATTTTGCCATGAGCATGCCTTGTTATGAATGTTTCCATTTTTCTCCCATTGTGGCATGCAACATGTTGAACAATTTCTCTTTCACATGTGTTGCTTGCACTAATGTTGAAATGCTTGATAATGAGATTGCCTCCATAGCTTTCTCATATTTTGGAGATGTTTCGTTTTCTCTTACGGACCTTGTTCCATCCTTCACTTTGCATAGTGACCATCCACATATGTCATATTTTCCAATTGATTTTTGTGTGGTTGGTGATGTGCAAATGAAGAGACACTTCATGATGGATGATGTGTTCATATAACGTGCACATAATTTCTTCATATGGTGTCTTGTGTGTGCTGGTAACCGCATGATAATGTCAACCTCAGTTGAGCATGAGTTGACAATACGAGCTCTTGAGAGCATACATGTGAGTTGTGGTTTGAATCAAACTCTAATACTTTGCACATGTTTTGCATCAAACAAGTTGAACAATTTCTCTTGCTTATGGTTTGTTTGCAATCATGTTGATGATTTTGGTCTCCCCTATGACAAGAATGTTGCCTTGATCTTTAGCATGGATGATTTATGTGTTGCCACAAATATGATGAACACTTGTTCTTTTCAATGTCTTGTTTGCAATCATAATGACATTTTGTGCATGTCTTGTCATGAGTATAATGATTTCTACCACTTTAGTGTCGCAACAAATATGTTGAAAACTTGCTCTTTCATGTGTTTTGTTTGCAATCATGATGATATTTTGGACATTCTTCATTGTGTGTTTTTGCCAAACTCTCCTCTTGTTGCATCAAGGATGATGACAAATTGTTCTTTCCAATGCCTTGTGTGAAATAATGATCCTATGGTTCAAAAGGAGATACCTAGATGGCATCCTTATATTTTTATGGAGTTTTTGTGTTCTCACATTTTGAAGATGTCCCATTGGATTGCTTGCACATTGACCTTGCACTTGCACTATCTTTTCATATTCTTGTGTTGTGCTAATGGTGCTATGACAAAGAATGGACATGCCATTGTTGATATGCTCCTCTTTCTTGCACACATGGTTTGCTTGGTCTTTGGTGTTTGCAGACATGGCGAATTCGAATTCTTCGACAACACAACTACCTCCTTTGCATGGTGATGAAGAGCAAGAGTCGAGGATGACTCTTTTTAATGGGGGGAGATGATGTAGTGCAACCCACGCCTATCACCTTGTCAAGCACTCCAATACATCACAAGTCACAATGGAACTCAAAGGTGAACTCCTTCCACTATGTGATTCACTATATGTCACCATTGGACGTTATACTACTTGACCATTGTTCCCATTGCATTACTAGGTATGTCACCACGGGTACAAGACCACGGGAAGATGGACAAGGTGCAAGAGGAACCAAGCTCGACAAGACAGAGGCGTGGAAGAGGAGAAGGAAGAAGAGCCGCAGCTTCAGCAGTGGTACTACCGCCCTGTCGAGCGGTACTACCGCCGAGTCCCAGGAGCGGTACTACCGCTACAAGTACCGCCACTACTACCGCACCGCGCCAAATGCTCTCTGGACTGCCAACGGTACTTGACCGGTACCGACCACGTACTACCGCTGGAGAAGAGCTTCAAGTATATTCGAGCGAGTACAACGGTACTACCGCTGGAGCAGTGGTACTACCGCCACCTTGCCAGGGGCGGTACTACCGCCAACACCCAGCGGTACTACCGCTGCCTGCGTGCAGTCAACGGGCTGAAGCCCCTGTATCCCTTTCCTACCTACCCCTTTGGGTCTAGACTATATATAGGCGTACCTGTCCACTTTTAGAAGGGAGAGTCTATGATGAGAGAGAGTTGAGCATAGGCTCCTTACCCACCCCTTGTGGTATTGCCTCCCCTTATGGAGAAGATCCCCTTGTGGATTCAAGGCCTCCTCTTGTGGAGAAGATCTCTCTTGTGGATTCAAGACCTCTACTCGTAGTTGTGACTACTTGCCAATATTTCATCTTCGGGTGACTCTATTTGGATCGGTTGCGTTGACCGTTTGGAGAAACAACCCCTCAAGACCTCTCCTTGTATCTAGTACTTGCCAATCTCTCCCTTTGGGTGATTCTATTGGACCGGGTTGGACCGACCGGTGAGGGAAACGTGTCCTTGTATCGTGTTTGTCTTCTTGTGTTCTTGGCGTTCTTCGTGTCCTTGCGTGTGTTCATCCACATCCGCCGTCAATCCGTGAAGATCGGGCACCCCTTGAGGTCCTAACCTCATCAAGGGAGGGGAACCTCGGTTCTCCGCATAGTAGGTAGGGTTAGGCTTTTTCTGCTGTGGTTCGCTGTTGGGGTGGTGGGAGCGGCGACCGGGCAAATAAATCTGCCTCAACTTCACTCCCACACCGGTGTTGTCCTTCATGGCGGCGTCTCGGAGTTGGTGGCACTGTGTGCTTGCCGATCTTTCAGATCGGTGGTTGTAGGCTTCATGGATGGTGTCGGCGAGGCGGCGGCGGCGACTCCATCAGATGGGGATTTCCTCCTGTTCTGTCCCCTTTGCTGCGGCGTTGTCTCCGACGCCATGGTGGAGCAGAGAGGATTCGTCCAGGAGTACGTGCAGATAGTGGTATGCACTGATGACAGCTGGAAGATGGTGCACCTTGTGCTGAGTGCGTGGTTGGAGGCTGACGGTTCTGGTTCCCTACGCCGAGATCGTCGTGCGGGGGTGTCAGTGCTGAAGTTCGATGGCGTGTCCGGGGTCGTGCTGCCCCGGTCTATCAGACGGCAATGGTTTGTCCTATGGTAAACTAATTTGGAGCTCCAAAAACTGATGATCAGCGATGGAGCCGCGTCGAACTCGGGTGAAGAGGTGATCTGTCTTTTTTTTTTGCGGCTGCTACGGTGGTGCCGAAGAATAGTGATAGGCGTTGGTTTGTCACTAGGTTTATCCTATCTCTCCAGATCTGTCTTTTATTTATCAATGAGAATCGTATTACCTTCAAAAAAAAAAAAAGACGATATTGTTTAAGACTCTGTGCGAGAGCAACTCACCACCCATCTCCAGGACGACGCACTGCAGGCTCTCCTCACCGGCGGCCTTGATCTGGTCCTCCTCTTGGTCGATCCACCGCGAGATCGTATAGAAAAATCTGAGGTTCAGACACCAAAGCAAGCATGTTTTCGTTTTTTGTTCCTGATGTTACTCTTCACCTCTCTCGCAGGTAGCTGGCATTGGCGAAGTAGATAGGCGAGTCGACGTGCAGCACGAGCACGCCAGGAACGGTCTCCGCCATGGCGTATTGGTCCATCCTTCTGAAGATGGTCGAGTTGGGAATGTTCCCGAGCACCGTCGTCCTGGGCCGCGCCACGAAGAGCAGGATCCGGAGAACCGATATCCCAACCTGAAATCACATCTTTCATTTCTGATTAATTCTCACGAGTGCAGCTGCAGCATCATTTCATTAATTGTGACTATAGCGTGGACATACTGCGATGGAGAGCCCAATCTCGATGTCGCCCAAGACGATGCCCAGGTAGGCGCCGAGGCAGACGCCGAAGTCGAGCTTGTCCACCTTCGAGAGCCGCGCGGCGGCCGGGAAGTCGATGATGCCCAGCATCGCCGACACGATGATGGCCGACACGGCGTTGGACATGGCCGTCTTGCAGCCGGCGTTGACGTTCACGGCGGAGCGCGAGAAGGGGCCGGCGGTGAGGTAGCAGGAGGTGCAGGACCCGATGATGTTCATCAGCCCGAAGGAGATCATCTCCTTGTTGCCGTCCACGTGGTAGTTCTTGGACATGGCGAAGCTCCGCCCCACGGCGATCCCTTCCTGCATGCAGACACTGCTCTATAAGTACTACCGATCTCTTTTTTAAATGTGGTGATCTCATCAACTGCTCAAGCAGCTGCAATATGTGGTAGGAGGCGACGGCGGCTTACCGCAAGCCCGATGAGGCCGGTGATGATGCGTGTCTTGAGCGCGACCATCATGTGGGGCGGCGACAGGATCAGGCTCTTGGCCGACGCCGGGTTTATGCCCTTCTTGAGATTACCAATCTGGAGGTACGTACAAGGAGAAAAAATAAATTCATAATTGTTACAGATGAAAGCAGCCACATCATGGGGATCTTAACTACTTCATGGATAGACGAGTTTACCACTTGGATGCCATGGTTTTGTCCATGGATGACATACACCAGGACGCTTCCAATGATGACCGATGCCAGCGGCGCCGCGGCCGACACCCAGAAGAACTTTGGCCGCCTTTGCTCTGTAGAAAAAGGATCAAAATTACAACCTTGTAGTTGTAGAGGAAGTTAAGTTCATTTAGTTATCTTAATTCTTAAAGGAAAGAGAATTATTAACGGAAAATCTATTTGTAAGGCGCCTTACAACTGGCTCAAACGTACGCACCGATGCGAACCGTCGGATCGCGGATGGACGGACGTGCGTTTTGCTCCACGTGTGGGCCCCACGGGCGAGTCACGACGCCAGCGCCCCCCCTGTCATTTTCCCTTTCGCGACTGCGCTTGACCTCGATCCCCAGCTTCGCTCGTCGCTTCGCCGCCTCAACGTCGCCCCGCCGCCGGCTTACGTCAGCCTCAACCTCATCTCCGCCCTCGGCCGGCCGCTTCTCCGTCCTCGGTCGGCCGCCGCTCCGCCCTCAGCTGGCCAACACTCTGCCAACTGCTCCGCCCTCCGCCACTCCGCCCTACGCCGGCGCGTGGAGGAGATGAAACGGCGCGCCGACCGCCGCTCCATCCTCCGCCGGATCGACGGGAGTTCTCCCTGGCGGCTTCGCGTGGAGGAGGAGAGGGAACTCCGGCCAGATGCTCCGGCCAGCTCGTGGAGGAATAAGGGACCCGATTGCGTTTTTGTTTTTCTCTGCAGGGGCTTCTTTGTAAATCTGTGGACCTTTTTGTAATTTCGTATTCATGCAGCATGTCCCTACTCGTACGTGCTACCAAACAACATCTATCTTCAACATTTTTCAACTCATACGAGCTACCAAACACGCAACATAACCTCAACACAGCATGTATATGTCCAGCTTGTATCGACTGGAAAGCCATGCTCCGGTAAGCCGGGCTACCAAAACCAGCCTAAGTGCATGAGGCAAAAATCGAATACGGGGCCTCTCGCAACGCGCGGAGGCTGCACGACTCGGATAGCCACCTGGTGTTGGGCATGTTTGTGTCTAGGTAGTACACGTACCGATTAAATACATTCGCTTTTTCTAACGGTTTATTAACATTTCTTCACTATGTTATTTTAAAAAAAACGGCAAGTGAACCGAGTGAACCGGTGAACCGCGAACCAAGACCCTCGCCGATTCGAGTGCCGATCCGATTCTTTAAACTACGGTTTTGTACGTATATTTTTATGTGAACGCGTGAAATTTACCATGACAATCTGTGAGATTTGTGTTTGTATGATGGCCGAAGGAGTTACCCACCATGTACTGATAAACTTACCAATCTTATACTTATAAAGTTATCCACCCAATACTGATAAAGTTATCAACTTAATACTTATAAAGTTACCCACCCAGTACTGATGGTGTTACCCACCTAGTAGTGATGGAGTTTCTCACCCTGTACTGATAAAGTTATCAACCCAGTACTAATGAAGTTACCCACCAAGTACTGATTAAGTTAGCCACTAGGGATGAAAACGGAGCGGATACGGACGGAACTGAGTAGTGCCACATTTGTTTTCATATTATTTTGCGGAAACGGAAACAAATACAGAAACGCCGAAAACAAATGCGGAAACAAATATTGTCGGAAACAGATACAGACCGAATACGGTACGGAGACGGAGCAAAAAACAGATATTTATCGGATCCGAGAGATGCCTTAATTAATTAAGTAAAAGCCAAGAAAATCAACAAATTTGTTAAGTTTCTAAGATGAAATAAAATCATAAGGAAATATCCTGATTATATATGCAACATTAAAAATATCTATTATCATCCCTATCCCTGGTATAACACCGAAATGGAGAACTAAGAACGACCCGACGGAGAGATGATATGCAAATACATAGGTCATAAACATGGCAGCTTCACATTCTTTTCATTTTTATTCAGCTCTTAGGTTGTGCCTAATTTTTCTCATTAGAATTTCCGTGCTTGTTGGATTTTGAAATCACTGTGTAACAAAAAACGGAAAGTTCCGTATTACTGGAAACGGAATTTCCATTTCCGCAGTCATTCCGCCGGAATACGCTGTTCCGTTTCCGTTTCCGCATAAAAGTTTCCATTTCCGTTTCCGTTCCGCAAAATTCCGTTTCCGTTTCCGTATTTCCATTCCGTTTCCGTTTTTCCGCGGAAAAGTCGAAAAGATTCCGTACCGTTTTCATCCCTATTACCCACCATCTACTTATGGAGTTACTCATGTGTTCATGATATAATCATCGACCATGAAATCGATGTAGTTACTCTACTCTATCAGTAATAGTTACCCACCCAATACTTATGGAGTTACTCATCGTATACTAATAAAGTTACCAACCTAGTACTAATAAAGTTATCCACCAAGTACTGCTGAAGTTAACCATGTGTTCATGATATAGCTATCCACCACGAAATCAATGTTGTTACCCCTAATCTATCAGTAATAGTTACCCACCTAATACTGATAAAGTTATCCAGCACGAAATCAATGTAGTTATCATACTCTCTCGGTAATAATTACCCACCTAATACTGATGTATTTACCCACTCAGTACTTACGAGTTATCCATGTGTTGATGATATAGTTACCCACCACGAATTCGATATAGTTACGAACATAATGCCCATCTTTTTTATGGTGTAGTCGTCACTATGAATCGACGGTTATAATCATAATACTTATGCAAGATAATTTTACCATCTCAAAGTGATATTCACTTATGAAAACTAGGCGCGGTAACTTCAAAACTCGTGAAAATCTAAAAGAACAACAAAAAAATGGTTCTATTTCAACCCGGGAACTAATCGTTAATATGGTGGGTAACTTACGTATTCAAGACTGGGTAACTTATATGTTACGGGGTGATAACTTTTGGGTAAAAAAAAAAGTCGTCGGAACATATCGACATGAGATCTAGTTTCGAAGATCTCGTCACGACTAGTCCAATGGTGAAAACGGATTTTAAATCGGATAAACGGTTTGGTCTATAAAACTTTTTGAATTTTCGAGTTTCGCATTTAATGCGGGATGACATCAGCTTTTTTGTATTTTTGTGCATGCATGCAAAGGAGGGATATTTCTATCTCTCATCCCGTGTGTACCGGCCTACGCGCATGCGCATGCGTATGCATGAGTTCGGTGATTACCAAAAATTATCCTAACGCCTTACGGTTATGCCAAATATAAGGCGCCTTACACATAGTCGTTCCCAATTATTAAAGAGCTTTACGAAGAAGCGAGTGATGAGGAGGAACACTAGAAAGCAGCATCCGAGAACCACGCTCTGCCATCGCCACTGCCGTCAAACACAAACAAACTTCCTGATTGTTGTAGCGTGCGCATATATAAATTAAAACCATGCTCCGGAGCACGACAGTAATAGGGAAATTGTTGTAGCGTGCGCATATATACGTCAAATACAGAAGGAAACGAGGTGGCTGCCCTGACCATATGTGTCTGTGAGAAGACGGCACGCATGACGGCAACGACGTCGGTGGCGGTGGTGAAGTGCTGGAGTCCGAGGAGGCCCTTGAGCTGCTGCATGCACACTACCGTGGCGGCGCCGCCCATGAAGCCGACGATGGCGGCGTGCGACAGAAAGTCCACCATGAATCCGAGCCTGAGGATGCCCAGGCCTGCCTGGAGCACGCCGGCGAAGAAGGTGGCGGTGAAGGCCAGGTGCATGTCCTTCCCCAGCATCGCCGCGAACAACAGCGACCCCACCGCCAGGTCCTTCGAGGTGCCCATCACCGCGTACACCAGCGCTGGCACGAAACTAGAGTCTGTACGTACGCACGTGCAAATTAGTACGTGGACGCGCACGGGCATACATACGTATATGTTTGTATATATATACTTACATAGTCCCATGATGGGCGGGAGGTCGGCGAGCTTGGCGTAGCTGATGCCCTGGGGCACGGCGAAGCTTGCGACGGTGACATCGGCGATGAGGTCGGAACGGAAAGCGTCGAGGGTGTAGGACGGCAGCCACTCCAGGCACGGGAACAGATACCGGAACGCGGCGCCGGCCCGCCGCCCGCGCCCATCCTCACGCGCCACCGCGCGGAACGGGTCGTCCGGGAAGAAGGTCTCCTTCAGGTTGGCACGGAGGGAGTGAAGGAACGGGCGCGCAGGGGGCACCGACACGCGCGCCGGCGCCGCCAGCTCCGGCACGTCGACAACCTGCATCCCCACCATGACTGACGCTGGCTAGCGAACCTGCTGGAGATTGTACGTACCAAAAATTAGAAGCGTATAATTAACCGTGTCGTTCGAATTACAGTTGTGTTGTACTCCCTCCGTTCCAAATTAATTGACTTCCATTTGTCCCAATGTGGATGTATCTATACTTGTAAGATACATCCACATTGGGACAAATGGAAGTCAATTAATTTGGAACGGAGGGAGTATGTGGATGGAAAAGCTTTGGAGGTGTGCACGCAGATATATATAGTGGAGTCCACCACACCTATGGGGGTTATAGGGTGAGCTGGTCGCACGTAAGTCTGCGCTGGTCAAAGGATACGTCTATGCCGTGGGGAGTTGCGGGCACACGCACGTACGACTCGTATGTGACCCGGTTGGAGGTGGGCACGCCTGTCGATCGATCCATCGGCAAACTCCGCATGCATGCACAGATTCTATCGGGGATTATTATTCCCTCCGATCCATATTAGTGGGCACAACTTTATCTAGATACACATGTATCTAGTCTAAATACTTAACTAGATACATATGAATTTAGACAAAGCTATGCCCACTAATATGGATCGGAGGGAGTACTAGTAGTTCATCCAAATATTTCATCGCAAAACGAGATCCTCTGCTAATTTGGACAGACGTTATTACGATCTGATCCGTTCCGGAAGAGGCAGATCCACCTACGTAATTAAGGAAAAGAGCAAGCCGATGCTGATAGATTTTTCTTTGCGAATCTTTTTTTTCCGTCAAAACAGGGGCTAAATTAACTGGGTTCCATATTCGGGCTGAAATTCAAGCCGTCCGCTCGACTCGTTCAAACTGTTAAATCAATGGGTTCGCCGGCTTGGCTTGTTTATTTGATCATTGCTAGAAATAAACTTGATGTCTAATTGTTTGTTGGCTACTCTCTCTGACAAAGTGGAAATCATTCTCATTGTGGTTGGTACGAACATGAAAAACTGGATTTGCCGAGAGATATGTATCTCCAAGATTGTTACACCAAAGGCATGACTTGTCTTGGGCAGAGATTCCATGTTCTCTAACAAGTGCTTTGAATCAAATCAATTCGACTGTAGCATTAGCCAGAACGTTGTATTCAGCTTCACTACTAGAGCGTGAGACAATGGCTTGTTTTCTCGCACTTCAGGATATCAAATTGGGACCAAAGAAGATAGCAAAGCCACATGTAAAGTGTTTATCATCGATACTGCAGGCCCAATCGGCATCTGAAAAACCACTAAGGAGTGTGGAGGGAGACCATTGCAAAGTGTGTCAACCTTTAATAATACCTTGAATGTACCTTCAAATTCTCTTTGGTGTCGTCCAATGTGTAGTGGTTGGTGCATGAAGAAATTGACATACTTTATTGACTTAATAAGATATATCAGGCCGAGTCCAGGTTAAGTACTGACGTACTCAAATCAGTTCGGTTGTAGCATTAGCCAGAGCCTTGTATTCAGCTTTAGTACTAGAGCGTGAGACAGTGGCTTCTTTTCTGGCACTCCAGGATATCAAATTGGGACCAAAGAAGATAGCAAAGCCACCCGTAGAGCGTCTGTCATCAAGCCTGTCGGCCCAATCGGCATCTAAAAAGCACTAAGGAGTGTGGAGGGAGACCATTGGAAAGTGAGTCCAACTTTAATAGTACCTTGTATGTACCTTAAAATTCTCTTTGTTGATTTCCATTGTGTAGTGGTTGGTGCATCAAGAAATTAACATACTTTATTGACAGAAAAAGATATATTAGGCCGAGGCAAGGTTAAGTACTGAAATGCACCAACGATACTTACTATCCTCAGGGCCAAGAGGGGATCCTTCATTTAACATCAGTATTTCATTTGTAGACAAGGGTGTAGGACAAGGAGTGCATTTGCTCATACCAACACGAGCAAGCAAATCAGCGGCATATTTTTTTCAGTCAATATTAACCCATTTGACAATTTCTTGACCTCTATGCCAAAAAGATATTTAGATACCAAGATCTTTGAGAGCAAAATCGTCACGCCAATCACGAAGCAATGAGGAGATAGCCTTATCTGAAGAACTTGTAATGATGATGTCATCAACACTAGTTGAATGCTCGTGCGTTGCTACGGCTGCTGAACCTTTTTTTCCATCACATGTGTCTTACTTGTAAACATATGGTTGAATGCTTTCTCAAAAGAAAAAAAATGGTTGAATGCCAGTGCGTTGCTCCGACTGCTGAAGTTTTTTTTACAATCGCATATGTCGTACTTGTAAACATAAATGCTCATAAATATTCACGTATATATTAAATTTGGCCACATAGTCCCTACGTTTCTAAATATACGATGTTTTAACTTTTTCTAAATTCATATGTATCTACATTTATCTAAGAATGTTTTAGTGTGTATTTTCACTCTGTATCTAGTCAACATGTAAAACACCTACTCTATCTTATATTTAGAAACAGAGGGGGTAGCATCGACAAACATTATAAATTCACCCACATATTCGACTTTCTCCTTTGCATTAATATGGAAGGATACATGTATGTATATGGAAGGATACATGTATGTATCGACATATATGAATCATATTGTTATTCTATTTCGTGAGCTCTCTCTCTCTCTCTCTCTCTCTCGACCATTGCATCCATCCGACTCTCTTCCTCCCCAACTGTGCCACTAAAACACAACGCAATGTCATATTGATTATCACACCTCTCATCCTAAAATGTACCGGACTGCTTTAGGGAAGATTAACCCGCGCCTTTTCTAAGTCAAAGTTCACTATTGAGCTGAAGAAAAACCCGTTTCTTACTAAATAAGAAATGCACCTAACTTGCATGTTTGTTCTACCCATAGAGATAACAACGCTAAATCAGGTTTTCTTGTATGCCAGTGTCTGATTACCTGCATGGTAATTTTGTGTTACGAAAACCAAACTTAAGCGAAAATGACAGTACTTGATTCAATCAAATTAGGAAAAAGTATATTAAACCGGGGTCAACCTTTCACAACAATTTTCTACCATTCATCTAATGAACATACATATAAAGAATAATTATGATGTTGAAGAACAACCAAGAAATATTTAAGCCATGAGATTAACCCATGCAAACTCTCTTCCCAGATTTGTCACCCCGCCTGGAAAACTCTCCTGCCACATTCAGAGATGAGAATATTGAAAGTCATGATCTAGCCGGACAAGTTATTGTGCAGGCAAATCAACATGAGGAAATTTAGAAATGCTAAATCAATTTAGCGTTTAGGCTACGAAGTCATGATCATAGCTTCTTCAAAAAAAATCATAATCATAGCCCGCCGAATCCCGTACCGTTGTTCACTGCAAGGACATTCACAAATCAATAAATTCACCAGCAGTATGGTTAAATGCTTTACTCGTGACAGCCATGACTCTTTTTTTCCTTTTGTCAGGTGACAACACTGAATCCTTGGTCAACGCCAATGTCACAACCATCTCCATTTATCAACACTAATCATCGTCCTAATCAGATTACAAAGAACACATGAGCCTCGCTAAGTAGTAGGCAACTCAACCCAGACGGATGCGTATTATATAGGACAAATTGCTAGGGCACAATACAATCTTAGCTACTATGGTCAAGACTCAAGACCCCCCACATGGTTTATTAATCAATCAGGATTGTAAGAGTAAACATGCCGAAGATATGCCTAGGATTGTCACTACTGCAAACAAGGGCTTAAGTCACCAAAATGGCAAGCACTGGACATTCGTAAATTCCCATGGAGATATAAAGGTGTGAGAGTAGTACATACCAACATCTGGTTTAGTGCGAGGTGAAGGAAATAACCCATGAAGCCCACCCATATACTGAAGAGAAGCACCGACGACATCAGTTACTCACTGACGCCACCTCCAATCCGAGGGGCGGTTGATGTGGCTAATTCTTTCTTAATAACTTATGTATCCTTCTCCGGGGGCAAGTTTTACGGTACCTTTTACTACTCCCGAAGAGTTTTTTTTTTTGAATTCGTCTACTCCCGAAGAGTGACTAGTATGATTTGAACCAATGGTTGAGATTCCGCAATGGAGATTAGGCCCAGCAGACCCAACAAGCCGTAATTGTTTGGAAAAAAAACTGTCAAAAGTGTAGGCCCAACAAGGAAGGTAGCGAGACGCCGCCGCTTCAATCTCGCACGCGGCCAGCGCCGACGCTGCACGACACCTAAGAACGCCGCCGCCACCTCACTGCGCACGTCGCCTCCGTCGACACGCGAGCGCGACGTCGCCTCCTCCACACCGGAGGCCAGCGCCGACGCTGCACGGCGCTGCTGAACCCCCTCTCCGCTTTCCAAATCTGCCTGCATGGAGCCACCGCCGACGCCATCCTGCACGACGCCCTCGGCGTGGTTCTGATCTCCCCCACGACATCCAGATTGCTGGCATCAAGTTATCGTTTCTGTTTCATATTTTGTTATCTGAATTTTCATATATTTAATCACTTGTCTTGTCTGCAATTGTACTAGATGACTCCGTTAGGAACAAATCTAGTAATGTGCATTTTGTTATGCTATATATCTTGTAAGAATTATGTGTATGTACAACTGGGATGTGGTTTTTCCCGATTCCATGCCATACGATTTTATCAAATGTTTCACTGTTTCCCATTGTGTTTGAATAGGATGCACTCCGCCACATTTATGCTTGACTGTAAATTTCATTACGTGGACAAAGAGCGGACTTTCTAGTGGTTCCTGGACAGCATTATCTAAGCAAGATGAATCCATTTTCTTCCTTGTATCTTTATTTTTCTGCCAATTTTATTTCTGGTACTATATGCATATTATTTACTGCCTACTTTTCTTTATATACAGGCCGTTTGTGATTTGAGGAAACAAGCAATCAACTCTGTGATACTCTTGTACAGCTTTGGCAAAAGATGATTAGTACAACTTGGATCAAGAGTACAGTACATGGATCAAGATGATTAGTAAATGATAAAATATTTTAGTACTAGTAGTATAGCTCCAACGCCTCATCGACCCTTTCCTTCCACTAGTTGCTTCGGTTGTATGTCACATGTACATGGATCAAGAGTTGCTGTACCTCCCAAATTTTGATGAAATATGCTTAAATTTGCCTTTAATTTGGATGTTTTTTTCTTTCGAACTCCAACTTGGAGATCTTGAATTGTGCTGGAAACTTTCCTGTGTACTTATGTTCATTGTTATCCATTGCGGGTTCATGTCAGTTACTAGGAGGCTAGCTGGAACATTTGTGGCATGCTGTTTTACTACCAGCACAAACCAGTTTGCCTGTCGGAAAACTGTGGCAAAGATCTCCTTTGCTGCATGTAGCTATCAACTTCCGCCTTGTATATTTTGGAAGCAAGCCAAACAAGCACACAGTAATCATAAGGGCATTTTTTCACCTTGGCATAGAGGTCAAGCATGCCCATAGCCTTAGGACCATGATCGTAGCAACATTCTTTTTTCAAGGAACTTTTTGCAACGTCTTAATTCTGCAATATAGAACAATTGGCATGTAAAGCAGTGTAGTACACAAAATGACAGATCCACTCATTCAAATTTAGAAGAGTGGTCAAGTACACAAAATGACAGATCCACTCATTCAAATTTAGAAGAGTGGTCAAGTACACAAAATGAGATATCTATTTTTTTGTACAGTTTCTGATGGCTAACAACGGCAACATAACATGATCGAACGTTATTTCAATACCACATATGTACACACTGAGAATTACTCCCTCTGCCCGGTTTAAATTTTGAATCAGAACAAGATCGCCCAACACCTCGCCCAGCTTCTTCCTCCCCATCTTCTTCCTCGTCGCTGCCCAGGTGCTCCTCGCACATCTTCTTCCTCGCCGCCCCAAGCACATCTTCCATTTTATCATGGTGGACCATAACAGATGCACATCTCCTGAATTTGGAAACTGCAGTCATAGAACTTGTGTGCTGCTATGTGCTTTGTATATGAATGCCTTGTTGCAACCTTGTCTGTGTAAAGAGATGACGGAGTCATGTTAATGAGGACTAGAGAATAGATGCACATGATCCTTTTGTCAGCTTGATGGTTGCACTATTATTATTTTAAGAAAAAACTATTCTCCTCCCAGTACCACAGATTAGATTACTTTGTCCATTAATTTCAGAGAAGCAAATGTACTGCAGTAGCATGTCTTCATCTTTAGGCAGGAGAACGAGAACCTAGGAAACCATCATGTTAGGCATAAAAGAGTTAAGCGAGCTCGGCTGATGTTTGAAATTTGGTTATTACATTTCTGTTTTGAGTACTAGTTGCAGATGCCTAAAAATTTAGAGCCTACTGCACATCTCAAGTACTACCCACGCTTCTAGGATTCCATTCTGGATCGAGGAGGGTATAGGTCAACGCTGGCATGACATTGTGTGATGAATGAAACACATGGATGCAGAACTGAAACTAGAAGAGATTTTTCACATAAATCAGACTAGCTGCTCCTTTTCACATAAATCAGACTAGCTGCTCCTTTTGACACAAATTGGACTAGCTGCTCCTTTTAGCATAAATCGACTAGCTTCTCCTTCACTCTACAAACCTGTTGTCACACAGCTAGTTTTATTATGACCATTTGTTACTTTTCTTGTTACAGTTACAGAGTACAAACTAGTGTGTGGCTATGATTTGTAAGAACATCACTGGCAAGAGTATTTTGGGTTTCAGCCTGAACCTAGTTGTATTATATTCGTATAGCCAATTTTTGTCTAGCTAAAGGTACTTTTGATTGCACTAGTAAGTACTCAACAAGTTTTGACAGCCGGCTCTCAGAAATACCATATACTATGTGAGGGGATCTAACACGAACAAGAAGGACATCAAGCTCACCGCAACAGTACAAGTTTCTGAGATCTCACCGTCCGTGAGGGAGGCGAGGTGGAACTGGTAGGGGACGAGATGGAGCTCCACGGCGCGGCGGATGGTGGGAGGTGAGCAGGGTGAGACTCCGGGATGGTGCGGGATGACGCTCTCGTCCAGCGGGAGGCGGAACTGCTGTTCGACGGGCAGGAAGGGTGGATGCGGCCGGCGGTCGGATGGACGCGGGGGCGGCTCCATTTAGGTTTAGGAATTTTTTTTTGCGAACGATATCACACGTGGGTGTCGGGTTTTTTGTTTGGGCCGAGGGGGCTTTTTGGGCCGGGTCCCGTCTACGCGATTTTCTAGTGTCGTGCCGATTTTCCTCAGTAGTATGATTTGTACTGGTTACATTTTTGGCACTAGTATGAGTTGTTATGGGCCATTAGATGCACGAAAATGGATGGCTCTTGTTTATTTGGGGTACCACAAAAGAACTCTCTCCGGGGCATCATCTCTTGCACGCCTAAATAAACCCACTCCGAGCAGCCTTAGGACACCGCGTAGCTTAGCCGCCGCCACCGTGCCGTTTGTTTAGGAGAGAAAAAATGAGAGAAATTTCATATATGTTAGCTTGAAATCATAATAAACAATCCATAATGAATTTCATATATGCAGTACCTTGACATTATGATTCTCAGTATATATGTGCAATCACTGTTTCAATACTCAGCCTCTTACAAATAAAAACAATCTGCTAACATTTAGAACTCAAATTAGGCACCACAACAAAGTGAAATTTTCGAAACTGAAATGTGTTTGTTCTTTTCTAAATCAATTAGATCATGAAGAGGTAACATAAGTGATTTTTTTCTACCCCATCCATAATATTATTGCACCTTTTCTTCTCATAAAGCCATACAAGTTAGAGCATGTAGTTTGCAGCAAATTGAGAACAAAAGGCCATATAGAACATGATCATAAAAGCTTTGGCTGGTACCTAATGCCCTACCCGAAGCAAACGAATAGTAAATAACTATTCTCAAAATACAAAACGGCACAAATTAGCATTCTACTATGTCACATAACACATCCACACACCTCTGTATAAACTTTTGAGTCCTAACTATTCAAATGAGTAGAAAACACAAATTAGTTCAGGAATAATATATATATATAGTGGACAGAACAGAAAGTTGCATGATGACTGAAAGTGCATGGTGCCCCCATGTGTGGTTTTGGTAATTAATGACAATCCTTATGGACTAATGTTTGCATTGAGATATTCTTGTAGATCTTGTCCATAGGAAAGATTGGAGTTATGGACAAGATTGGAGTTCATGTGTTGGACTCTAAAAGCGTACATGGTAAAGTGTGGCTTGGAAAAGAAGATTGAGGAAACATTCATGTTCATCGCCAAGCCATCATATATATTTAGAAGATATGAAGTGCAAGTTCAATATGAATCATCACGGAAGATATCATTTAATTGAAGCTTGCAATGGATACGTGAAGACGGAGCATTTGGAGAAGTCTTCATCAAGCAATGTGCTAGCAAGCACGATCAAGAAAGATGTTCCAACTTGAAGAGATCAAGATCGTCATCATCTAGCTCAAGTGGAATGCGCAAGGCAAAAGTATGATCTTGATAGGGTTTCTATTTTACCGGTCTCATGGTGTTAGTGGGAGACCGGGTTATAGGATAGACACCGTACTATCAAGAGGGGCTCTCGAATGAGTAACTTGATCGCATCTTTGTGGAGAGCTCAAACCTTTGCATACTTGGCATATCATCTTTCTTGGTTCTTATTTGGCTTTTATCCATGTGAGAATTTAGAGCTTGTGTTCATCTCCATATCAAGCTCTAGTTCATCAAAAATGGATTTCATATGAATATCTTGTTGCGTTTTTTATGTTGGAGGTTTTACGGTCATTCTTTTCTAGAGAGGTTTTACCTTTCTATATTTGGTTTTATCCTCCATCTTTGGACTATGATGTTTATCTAGATAATCTTGTCGTGCTTGTTGTGGTGATTCCAATGAGCTCAAGAACATCGAAAACGGAGTCCGGATGCAAAACTTATTGTCGTTTTCATATTGGTGTTTCTGCAGTTTTCTAGGGGCGGAAATTCCGGACTTTAGGCCGGAAATTTCCGGCCGGCACTATTTCTGGCCCTGTTCCAGCCATAGTCCAGTAGCCAAAATCGTAAATGACTTAGCCGTTTTTCGCAAGTCCGGAAATTTCCGGAACTTGCACCGGAAATTTCCAGTCCCTGTTTTCCTTCAACGGATCTATTTCGTGGGGACATATAAAAGGCCCCCTTCTTCCCCAAACTGAGTAGAGCTTCCTAGCACAAAATTGCCCCCCATTGTTGACCTCTTGAAGCTTTGATTTCTCTCTATTCCTCCATGATTCTTGCCTCAAATTAGAGGGAAAAGAGAGAGGAGATCTAGATCCACATTTCCACCAATCCATCTCTCCTCTAAGTGAGGGGAACCCTTTGGATCTAGATCTTGGAGTTCATTTGTTGAGTTCTTCTTTGTTCTTCCTCTCTTCCCCCCATAAGCATTAGTTGCTTTTGGTGGGATTTGGGAGTGAAGGACTTGAGCACTTTCTTTTGTTCTTGCCTTTGCTTTTGTGCAACGACTTGTGCTCTCCGCGAGGATTCGTGGAAGTGAAAATTGTGAGCTTGTTACTCTTGGGTCGTTGGACCCTAGATGGTTGTTGGTGACTTGAGAGCTCCCAATCCTTTTGTGGGTTGTGCCTCAAGATTGTTGTAAAGGCTCCGGATTCCGCCTTGAAGGATTCTGATAGTGGAAGGTACCGAGCTTTTGGGCAAGGTTCATCAGAGAATAGGGTGAGGCCATTTGTGGCGTTTGAGTATGAAACTCACACCCCTCCAACAAGACGTACTCCCCTAAAAAGGAGGAACTCAGGAACACATCATTGTCTCCGCGTGCCTCGGTTATTTCTATACCTGAGCTCTTTACTTATGCACTTTACATTGTGATAGCCTTCATGCTTGAAGTCATTTTTGCTTGTCTTGCTTAGCATAAGTTGTTGGTGCACATTGGTGAGCCTAGTATATTTAGGTTGTATGCTTGTTAAATTAAAACACCTAGTTTTATTCCGCATTTATCAAGCCTAAACTGGAAAAGTTTTAATCGCCTATTCACCCCCCTCTAGGCGACATCCTTGTCCTTTCAATTGGTATTAGAGCCTGGGCTCTCTTTATTGGGCTTTAACACCTAGAGAGTAAAGATATCGTTTAGAGAATTAGTGCACGATCCCACTTTTATATTCGATGACACAAATTATGATGTTTGGAAAATTCGCATGCTTAATCTTTTTAGGGCCATGGGTCCAAATTATATAAAGAGTATTGTAGATATGGGTTTTTCTCCTCCAATGGATTCCAAGAATTATCTATAGAGGATGAGGAAAACTCTTATCTGGATACTCTAGTATCTAATGGTCTTATATGTGTTTTGAGCGATGTTGTTCTTGCATCAATCATGCCTTTTCGGAATGCTCATGAGTTGTGGACAAAACTTCAAGATAAATATGACGTGTCCAATATTATTGAGGATGATTGTTCTCCCTCCACCTCCGGCCGTGATGAGTTCACGTATTCTTCCACTTCACCAACATGTGATTTGTCACAAGGTAATGACATGGTAATTGGTGATAGAAATTGCATTGTTGATGGTGAATCCACTATTGACTATACTTCATCTCTATCTCATTGTAATGTTCTATCTTTGGACTTTAACACTTCTAGCACTCCAAATGTCTTACATGCTAGTGTTGATAGTCCTCGTATATCATGTAGTAGTTGCTTAACTAAATCTCATGATGATATGCTCTCTATGTCTTGTTGTCATGAAAACAATGCTTCCATATCCTCTATTATTTGTATGACTAACAATGTAGAGGAAACCAAACATTTGTTGGAACAATACATGGACCTCAATGGTGCTTCAAGTAATTCTTCATCATCATCGTCCATTTCCCATTTTTGTCTTATGGCTAGGGATTCAAAGGTATCTCCACCTTTGGAACCCTGTACATCTTGTGATGATGAGGATGAGGATTATTATGGTTTAAAATATAATGATGTCGACTCCTTAAAAGAGAAGGGTTAGATGGTATTTTGTGCTCCCCTAAAGGTAGTAAAACTATCTCCCCTTTTTGTGAAATCTTGACTTATGCTATTAAGAGTTGTGAAGTCATTGAAGAAAAGGGAAGACTTGAAAGAGAATATGCTCTTGAAATTGCTTCCCTTACCGGTAATCTTGAGGATGAGCAAGAGCTCCGGGTTTCTCTTGAGGAGAAACTCAATTCCATTGAGGAGACAAATGATTTAGTGGTTGCTAAACTCATTAAGGAACATGACCATCAGGGTCGGCCCTGAGCCCCGGGCCCCCGAAATTAAGGGCCCCCAAATCTCTGCCATTAAGGCATGCATAGCGGGGGGCAACTAATTTGGCGGCGGCGCCATTGGAGCTGTGGTCGGGAGTTCGATGCAGAGAGAGGAAAACAAAGCGTTGTGCTGCGTGTGTCTAGACTAGAATTTGGTCCTTTGCTCATTCTGCTAACTTGGCCCTTTTCTTTCGTTTGCTTGGGCCGATTTCTTTTGGTTAACTCTAAAGTGATTAAGTGGGGCCCGGTTGATTAAACAACAAGGATGAGGCCGGTAGTATACACCACGACTGGAATATCAATCCAGTACTGGAATATTAATCCAGTAATGCAAGACTTTAGTGATCACCTTTTATTGCTTTTGATTCATGTAACACCCTAGATTTTTGGCTCTTTTTAAAATTTTCCAAAGTGCATTGTTTCTATTTATTTGAGTGCAGTTGGATTTAAACCTCAGGAAAATCATTTTTTTAGTCTTAAGCCTTTTCAATCTGATAAATCAAGATGGGATCTTGTGCTTTCCATTTCCCTCGCACTTGGTACTTGTATCTGTGATTTTACCTTGGAGAAATATTAATTTGAGAAATTCCTTTTCTCTTTTAAAATTTAGCTTTTTATTTGGCCTTCCAAAGGAACCCCTATTTTTATATCCCCAAAATTCTGCAAAAATTAGGGAACCTTCCCTAGTTGAAGTGGACCTCATTTATAAAAAAAATATAGTGCCATGACTTAAGAAAATTTCCCTCCACATTTCTTTTTACATTCTGCCTGTTTTCTCAAAACATTTTTAAGCCTATCAAAAATAATTCTCCTGGATGAATCCAAGGCATGGATAGGCTCCCCTTCATCACTCCTACCTCAGGACAAAAGAGCATTTCCATCTAACTCCATCTACCCCTCCAAACATTTAAATTCCATTTTGTCCAGTACTGTTTTTCTCAAATTATAGTCGGACCAACTTTCGAATTTGCAAAAACCTTAGTCAGGAAAGATGTTGGATTTTGAATTTGGCGCACAGTGACGCAAACCCCATCTCATTTGGAGCACGGAGCTGAGAGATTGGTGTTGATGCCGATATTGGCATGGTCTGGACCATGCCAGGATCGGCATGGACATGGCCGTGGAGCGCCGCCCGGCTCTGTTCGTCGACGTTCTGCTCCCCGTCTCTCCTCACCTTGCCCAGAGAACTCCTCACCACTCTCCCCACCTTCCAGCACCCACGCGTCGCCGGAGGAGCGCGCACGGCCGCCGCCGCATACGCCAGAACCACTACACGACGCACCGTCCAGTACAGCGCCGCCTCGGGCCCTCCCGTCAGCGACCCCTCCGCCGCAGGAGCTTATCCGGGCGTCGAGGATTATCCTCGTGCGTCTCCTGTGCCACCGGTCTCGCGACGCACCGCCCAGCGGAGCTTCCACGCCATGATCGACACCTCGCCGCGCCATTACTGCGGCCACTTCTCGGGAAGTGTATAAGAAGCCACCACGGGCACCGCTGAGCACCGCAACACCTCCCACACCCTCCCTAGCATCCTCCCCCTTAGCCTCGAGTTCAGTAGAACACCATCTCGTCGGAACCAAGCCCTCCATTGCCGCACTGACCCTGCTCGATTTCCTCACCTGGAGCCTCTCCCCCGTCGATTCCTTCCACCCAGAGACTCCTCTGATCACCACGATGCCGACGCCGTGCTCGCCAGGGTGAACGGTGGCCGGAATCGTCGAGTCCGTCCTCGACAGGACGCTACCGCCGTCGGAGAAGAAGCTCTGGTGCCGCCCGAGCTCGCCGTCAAGCTCGAGTGTGCAGAGGAGCTGTGCCACGCCTCCCTGAGCCTCCCTGCATCCTCTCCCACCCCTCTCCTTCGCCCCAACCGCCGCAATCCGTCGCCGGTGAGTTCGCGTTTCTCGCGTTTTAAAAAGAAAACGGGTCGGCCCCCTCTGTCACTGACCAGTGGGTCCCACTGGTCAGGTTTTTAAACATTTCGCTGAAACGTTTTTCTGTTTATTTTTCTGTTTAAAATTTGGCAGAATTTAAACCAAACTTTGGGATGCAGTATCTCTCTGAAAAATGCTCAGAAAAATGTGAGACCAATTTTGCTGGCTTTGTTTGAATTTTCTCTTTCAAATGAAACCAAAATGGATTTATTTGGAATTTTTTTTGGCATTTATTCGAGGACCTCGGAGGGGTATTTGATGCATATTTGTGTTCCTTTGATAGATTCAAACCTCTCCGACGGAGTAGACGTTGTTCCCGAACCCTACCCCACTGCTGAAGGCAAGCCGTTAACCTAATCTCAAGCTCGGTCGAACTTTAGAAAATTTCTTGATGATTTAAATTGATTGCTATTGCATCTCGCCTGCCATGTTGCATTTAAATATTGTCGCATCTATTTATATATTTGTGGATCCTTGCAACACCATTTTCTTTTGTCAAACGAGAAGGCGCTGGTCAGAGGTAGCTCCGTCACAGTCATCCGGTTGATGTTTCTTTTCTTTTGTCGAACGAGAAGGCGCTGGTCGGAGGTAGCTCCACCACAGTCATCCGGTTAACGTTTCTTTTCTTTTGTCGAACGAGAAGGCGCTGGTCGGAGGTAGCTCTGCCACAGTCATCCGGTTGACGTTTCTTTTCTTTTGTCGAACGAGAAGGCGCTGGTCGGAGGTAGCTCCGCCACAGTCATCCGGTTGACGTTTCTTTTCTTTTGTCGAACGAGAAGGCACTGGTCGGAGGTAGCTCCGCCACAGTCATTCAGTTGACGTTTCTTCTTCTCTTGTCGAACAAGAAGGCGCTGGTCGGAGGTAGCTCCGCCACAGTCATCCGGTTGACGCCACTTTTATTTTGTTGCTAAGTTTGAATATTGATACGTGGAGGTTGATATGATTTAATTGCTGCTGAAATTATTATGTGAATATCATGTGTTGCTTGGATCATGTTGGAGACTGAAATTAAAATTTGACTAAGAAGATAACCACCTCCCTCGACAAGATTGTGTCACATAGTGCCACTCACCAAGCACCACCAGCACAACCATGCGTCGTTCATATGGGCAGACCATGGCCGAGTATTCTATCTAGCCTCCTTTGACGCCACCCATTTGGCAAGTCTAGTCGGTTACCTTTGTGGTCGGGGCTAGTCTTGCGAAGGTTCCGGAGCTAGGCGTCGCTCATCTGTTGGGGGCGTGCCAGATTCACTTCGTCATAAGACTTGGTCCCTTGGACGTGTCGGTGGCCACACAGGGAGTGTCCGGGTAGGATAAACGGTTGTGGAAGTGTGGGTTTGTGCTGTCGCCATGATCGGTTCTAGTACTTCGTACCGGCGGTACAAGCCTAGACTTCAGCGTGTGGATAAAAGTTGCAACCTCTCGAGAGTGTAAATCTAGAATCTAGCCTTGTCCCTAGGTTACGGGACGATGTTTGGGTCAAGTCACGCTATGAGTCAGTCCAGTCGAATATGGAGAAATAATTAATGTGAAACCCAACGATCACGTGAAAATATGAGAGTCTAGCCAGAGTTGGTTAAGGACTTGAGGATTGAGAAATAAGCCAGAGTTGGCTAGAGGCTTGGAAGCCTAGTTGTGGTTACGAGTTGTTAAGTGAGAAACGTGATCTCACTTGATAACATGAAACATCCCTACTAAGGTAAGTAGGTAAGTTAAGTCCAACCGTTAAGCTTGGACTCGCACTTAAATACCCGAACTCATGCCATGCTACTTCCTGAACTTATACCATGCCATATAGATAGGCCTTGTTTGATTTTGGGCTAATGACTTGCGAGTACATTCAATGTACTCACCTGGCTTTTCATGTGGCCAGACCCTGCTGCACCCGTCGCCGAGTACCCGCTGTACGAGAACTAGGAACCCGTACCCCAGGCAGAACCCCGTGGAATAAGGCCTGCTGTCGCCACGCTACTCCGTTACGATCTCCGCTAGAGGCTCGATGTTGGATAAATAATGTAAATGCTGTTGTGTGCGCCTGTTGCGCGAGTGCTGGAGCCTCACCCCCGTGTTGTAATATTGTATCCATCCGAACTCGGAGCCATAAATATATTTGGTTATGTCTTTGTTTATCAAGTTGTCATATATCCAGTATTTCTGGGACTGGTATATGGGGGTAGCTCATCATTTGGATCGGGGTGCCACAGAGCTTGGTATCAGAGCCTAACTGCCTGTAGGATACCCTAGTTCCCTGGACAACGTAGGGTAGAGCTTGTTGTGTTGCCTACTTCTTCACTGTTTCTCTATCTGTTTGTGCTTTTAAAACTTAACGCTCACTTTTGTTGAATTCTGTCCCTGGTACAGATGGCAGAGTTGTTCGCTGAGACTACCGCCGTACACATTCCCGGCTTTCCGCAGTTTCTCCGTGAGGTTGGGACCACCTCTACCCAGGCGCACCTCCCCCGACCTACCACGTGTACTACAACCGCCTCGACAGGTCCACCTCGGAGTTCACCGCCACCGTTCAATTGCGCCCGGAGCCAGCAGCCGCTGGGATCTCCCACGCCCTCACTTCCGGTGTCTCTACTCAGGCGACTCGAGCCATACAGGAGGCTGCAGGAGACGCCATCCTTTTCCTTCGCACCTTCGATCCCATCATGAAGCAGTGCACCCGCTACGCCTAATTTCCGAGGTTAGATTTAGACAGCGGGGACATTCTCTTTCCCAACCCCGGTGACCCCAGCTCACCCCTCACCGCCATACTTCAGTACACCACCCTTCTCCACCAGTATCTCCACATCACCCTTCTCAGTTTGCCTCACTTCGCTCCAACGCGGCCTTGGCCGAGATGATGCGAGCGTCTGGAGCTGGTACTTCTCGCCTCCCACCTCGGCCTCCCACCTTTACCCGTAGCTCCCTCGAGCAGATCCGGAGAGGGATCACCCGCTTTTCCGCACCCTACACTCCGCCGTCACCTTCCCGCACTCGTAGCAGCGCCGCTCCCTACTACTCGCGCTTCACCCCTGTCCGGTCTCAGCGTCACCGCGTCGTGCCGACCCACCCTCCTACTCCGGAGACTCCCGAGACGGCCACGCTTCACCCGACTACAGCCCCGCGGAGGAGGGCATCGACCTCATCCCACCGGCGACACCCCTCGAGATGGAGTTCTAGACGCTCGGAGACAGTATCGCTCAGTGTATTATACCTTTCCGCTGTATCGCGCGCTCGAATAATGTAGTGGTAGGGTTGTATCCTGCATCTTGTATCATGTACCTTGTATGGTGTATCTTGTATCGAGTGGCTTGTATCTTTTATCTTGCATCTCTTGTAAAATAGCGAGTGCTAGAATCTTGTAACCCAACCATCCATTGTATAACACCATGCTTGTTGTTTTTGCAAACCGTGTTTCCATTTGGTTTTTCCTTGGATGTTGCACTTTCCCCATATGGATGCTCATGATACGCGTCACCCCGTTCAACCGTTCAGGATGAGGCCCAATAGCAGTGCAAGTGGCAGCCAAGGGACCCCGGTTCATCGTTCTGCACGACAAGCGGGGAGGATCCCGTGCCCCCGCAACCACCACCTCCTCCACCAGCTCAGGAACCAAGCCCAAGTCAGTTCATGATGATGATGGATGAACGTCACAACCAGCATCTGACTCAGATCATGAGAGAGTTTGGCACGTACATGCAAGCCCAAGGTGCCCCACACGTTGGCCGCTCAAAGCTGCAAGATTTCCAGCGTACTCAACCCCAAAGTTCTCATATGCCGACGACCCCCTTGAGGCTGACGATTGGCTCCGTACTATGGGAAAGAAACTGGAGCTCGCTCGCGTGGACGAGCAGGACAAGGTGCCCTTCGCCACCCACTACCTTGAGGGCCCTGCCGGCGTTTGGTGGGACAACCAAAAACGCCAGGGGCGATGGACCCCTGTCACTTGGACTGAATTTCAGGAAGCCTACCGCCGAGCCTACATTCCCTCAAGCCTCATAAAGATGAAACAGCAGGAATTTCTGGCACTCACACAGGGCAGCAAATCCATCAGCGAATATCTGACCAAGTTCAACAACCTTGCTCGCTATGCACCTGAGGACACCAACACAGAGGAGAAGAAGAAAGACAGGTTCCTTCATGGGATGCATCAGACCATAAAGACTCAGCTCAGTGTCCTGCAGTTTCCAGATTTCCAGTCCATGATCAACACGGCTCTAATCTCAGAAAAGGAGCACCGCACAATTTATGACTCCCACAAAAGGAAGTTCGAGCCACGTAAGAACCAGCATGAAGGGGCTACTTCAAAGCCACGCCCATGGCAGCCCAACAACCGTACCTCAACACCTCAGAATACTTGGAATCAACCCAGGAAGGAGGGATATCCCCGTGAAGGATTCTACCACAAGCGCCCCCTAGTGGATGATTGCAAGAGGGAGAACTCCTGCTTCAAGTGTGGCAAGACAGGACACTACATCAAGGATTGCCCCCTTCACAACGGCAACAACAACAACTCCAACAACAACCACCCTGCCGGTGCAGTCAAGCCACCTCAAGTCGCCCGTGTCACCACATGTCTGCAGAGGAAGCATACGAAGCTTCAGATGTAGTGCTTGGTACGTGTACTATCAACACTAAACCCGCGCTGATTTTATTCGATTCTGGAGCTTCCCATTCTTTCATCTCGAAGGATTTTGTTGCCAAACACCATTTTCCGTTTCCCCTTTGGGCCATCTTTTGGTGATACAAACCCCTGCCTCTGAGATGAAAACAAACCATTTGTCAAGACCTGACGTCAGCATCAACCAAGTGAAATTCCCAGCTCATCTCAACACTCTCAATGTGCCCGGCCTCGACGCCATCCTAGGTATGGATTGGTTGGTCCAGCATGCAGCCCAGATTGACTGTGCAACTAGAGCCGTTACTCTCACCAACCCGGAAGGCATACGTACCACTTACTTGCCGAATAAACCCCACCAGATAAATGCAAAGATGTTTCTTGCTCAAGCCCCGGAGATAGGGGAAGTGTATGTGTCAGCGAATACCCAGATGTCTTTCCAGATGAACTACCCGGAATGCCCCCTGACCGTGATATTGAATTTGCCATTGAAGTGGTACCGGGAACAAACCCAATATTCAAGAAACATTACCGTATGACAAGTCCTGAGCTAGTGGAACTGAAGAAACAGCTTGATGAACTAATCCGGAAGAAGTTCATTCGCCCGAGCATTTCACCTTGGGGATCACCAGTTCTATTTGCAAAGAAGAGTGACGGTACACTCCGATTATGCATTGACTATCGTGCTCTCAATGATGTCACCATCAAAAACAAGTACCCTCTCCCACAATCAATGATCTGTTTGACCAACTCCGTGGTGCTCGTGTATTCTCCAAGATTGATCTCCGCACCGGGTATTATCAGCTGAAAATCCGAGAAAGTGATATTCCCAAGACCGCTTTTACCACCAGATATGGACTGTATGAATGTACTGTTATGTCCTTTGGCCTAACAAATGCTCCTGCCTACTTCATGGGCATGATGAACAAGGTATTCATGGAATATCTCGACAAGTTTGTGTGGTGTTCATCGACGACATCCTCATCTACTCCAAAAATGAGGAGGAACACGCCGAACACCTCAGGTTGGTTCTCGGAAGACTATGGAGCAACAACTTTATGCCAAGTACAGCAAGTGCCAGTTCTGGTTAAAGGAAGTGGAGTTCCTAGGACATGTGTTGTCTGGAGCCGGTGTGGCGGTAAACCCCAACAAGATCTCCGATGTGCTGAACTGGAAAACCCCACCAATGTGTCAGAAATCCGAAGCTTTCTAGGATTGGCTGGTTACTACCGAAGATTCATTGAAAACTTCTCCAAGATAGCCAAGCCCATGACGGATCTGTTGAAGAAAAATCGCAAGTATGCTTGGACAGACGAGTGTGAAGAAAGCTTCAACGAGTTGAAGACTCGGTTAACCACAACCCCAATACTGGTGTTGCCTGATGATGCCAAGGGTTTTACAGTATACTGTGATGCATGTAGGAATGGACTAGGGGCTGCACTCATGCAAGAAGGGAAGGTCATCGCGTATGTATCAAGGCAACTCAAGACCCACGAGCTCAATTACCCACACACGACTTGGAATTGGCCGCCGTCATACTCGCCCTGAAGACTTGGCGACATCACCTTATTGGTCGAAGATGCGAGATCTACACGGATCACAAAAGCTTGAAGTACATCTTCACCCAGCCTGACCTCAACCTGAGGCAAAGGAGATGGCTAGAGGTGATCAAGGACTACGACCTTGGAATTCATTATCATCCGGGGAAGGCCAACGTGGTAGCAGATGCCCTAAGCAGGAAGCCCCCAAAGATGCGACCAAGTTTAGAGAAAGAGATCGCAAAGCTAAATTTGTGCGTGGGAAGTAGGGCCTATTTGAGCACCTTGGAGGTGAAACCAAACCTAGAGGAAGAAATAAAAACCGAGCAGGCCAACGACCCCGGCATAAAGAGGATTAAGACCAAAATACCACTGGGGAAGGCCAAGGAATTTTCCTTGGACAGTCAAGGAGTGCTCCGCTACGGTAACCGCCTTTGTGTACCCGACAAGGCCGCGCTAAAGCAGCAGATCCTCAGGGAAGCCCACGAGTCTGCCTATTCTATCCACCCGGGAGTACCAAGATGTACCAAGATTTGAAACAAATATTCTGGTGGGCCGGTATGAAGAAGGATATCGCCTACTATGTCGCGTGTTGCAACGTATGCAATCTAGTGAAAGCCGAGCACCAAAAACCCGCGGATTTCTCCAACCTCTTAAAGTGCCTGAGTGGAAGTGGGACAACATAAGTATGGATTTCATTGTCGGACTCCCCAAGTCCAGCCGAGGGAATGATTCTATCTGGGTCATTGTCGACCGTTTGACGAAGGTATCTCACTTTATTCCCGTCAAGACAACGTACCGCTCAGGACCAGCTGGCACAACTTTATGTAAACAGATTGTCAAACTCCATGGAGTCCCGAAGACCATTGTGTCAGATCGAGGTACACAATTTACCTCCAAATTTTGGACAAGCCTGCATCAGGCCATGGGGACAAAACTATCATTCAGCACATCATATCACCCACAGACGGACGGTCAAACAGAGCGAGTCAACCAAATATTAGAAGACATGCTCCGTTCGTGTGTGCTCGCCTATGAAGCAGGTTGGGAAGATAGTTTACCATATGCAGAGTTCTCATACAACAACAGTTACCAAGGCAGCTGAAAATGTCACCATTTGAAGCACTGTATGGGAGAAAATGTCGGACCCCACTCAACTGGTCCGAAGTTGGAGACAACAAGATCTTTGGCCCGATGTTCTGTTGGAAGCCGAGAAGCAAGTACATCTGATTCAAGACCGACTCAGGGCAGCTCAGTCCCGCCAGAAGAGTTATTACGACCGACGACACCGTCAGATCCACTTCGAAGAGAACGACTATGTCTATCTTCGGGTAACACCCCTCAAGGGCCTAAAAAGATTCCACATGAAAGGAAAGCTGGCCCCGAGATTTATTGGACCCTTCAAGATCCTGGCAAGAAAAGGGTCAGTAGCCTACCAGCTGGAACTACCCGAAGAGTTGACTGGAGTGCACGACGTTTTCCACGTGTCCCAGCTAAGGAAGTGCATCTCACCCCCAACCAAACAGGCTGACTTTAAGGAACTAGAGTTGAGCAGCGAACTGACTTACGAGGAACACCCCGTCAGAATCTTGGATGAGTCAGAACGCCGCACCCGCAACAAGGTCACCAGGTTCTACAAGGTACAATGGGACAAGCACACTGAGGATGAAGCTACATGAACGAGAGGATTTGCTAAGGACAGAGTATCCGTATCTATTCAGCGAGCAACAGGAATCTCGAGGACGAGATTCATCTTAAGGGGGGAAGGTTTGTAACACCCTGGATTTTTGGCTCTTTTTAAAATTTTCCAAAGTGCATTGTTTCTATTTATTTGAGTGCAGTTGGATTTAAACCTCAGGAAAATCATTTTTTAGTCTTAAGCCTTTTCAATCTGATAAATCAAGATGGGATCTTGTGCTTTCCATTTCCCTCCCACTTGGTACTTGTATCTGTGATTTTACCTTGGACAAATATTAATTTGAGAAATTCCTTTTCTCTTTTAAAATTTAGCCTTTTATTTGGCCTTCCAAAGGAACCCCTATTTTTATATCCCCAAAAATTCTGCAAAAATTAGGGAACCTTCCCTAGTTGAAGTGGACCTCATTTATAAAAAAATATAGTGCCATGACTTAAGAAAATTTCCCTCCACATTTCTTTTTACATTCTGCCTGTTTTCTCAAAACATTTTTAAGCCTATCAAAAATAATTCTCCTGGATGAATCCAAGGCATGGATAGGCTCCCCTTCATCACTCCTACCTCAGGACAAAAGGGCATTTCCATCTAACTCCATCTACCCCTCCAAACATTTAAATTCCATTTTGTCCAGTACTGTTTTTCTCAAATTCTAGTCGGACCAACTTTCGAATTTGCAAAAACCTTAGTCAGGAAAGATGTTGGATTTTGAATTTGGCGCACAGTGACGCAAACCCCATCTCATTTGGAGCACGGAGCTGAGAGATCGGTGTTGATGCCGATATTGACCATGCCAGGATCGGCATGGACGAGGCCGTGGAGCGCCGCCCGGCTCTGGTCGTCGACGTTCTGCTCCCCGTCTCTCCACACCTTGCCCAGAGAACTCCTCACCACTCTCCCCACCTTCCAGCACCCACGCGTCGCCGGAGGAGCGCGGCACGGCCGCCGCCGCATACGCCAGAACCACTACACGCACCGTCCAGTACAACGCGCCTCGGGCCCTCCCGTCAGCGACCCCTCCGCCGCAGGAGCTTATCCGGGCGTCGAGGATTATCCTCGTGCGTCTCCTGTGCCACCGGTCTCGCGACGCACCGCCCAGCGGAGCTTCCACATCATGATCGACACCTCGCCGCGCCATTACTGCGGCCACCTCTCGGGAAGTGTATAAGAAGCCACCACGGGCACCGCTGAGCACCGCACCACCTCCCACACCCTCCCTAGCATCCTCCCCCTTAGCCTCGAGTTCAGTAGAACACCATCTCGCCGGAACCAAGCCCTCCATTGCCGCACTGACCCTGCTCGATTTCCTCACCTAGAGCCTCTCCCCCGTCGATTCCTTCCACCCAGAGACTCCTCTGATCACCACGATGCCGACGCCGTGCTCGCCAGGGTGAACGGTGGCCGGAATCGTCGAGTCCGTCCTCGACAGGACGCCACCGCCGCCGGAGAAGAAGCTCTGGTGCCGCCCGAGCTCGCCGTCAAGCTCGAGTGCGCAGACGAGCTGCGCCCACGCCTCCCTGCCTCCTCTCCCACCCCTCTCCTTCGCCCCAGCCGCCGCAATCCGTCGCCGGTGAGTTCGCCGGAGCCGGCGACCCAGCTCCTCTGTTTCTCGTGTTTTAAAAAGAAAATGGGTCGGCCCCCTCTGTCACTGACCAGTGGGTCCCACTGGTCAGGTTTTTAAACATTTCCCTGAAACGTTTTTCTGTTTATTTTTTTGTTTAAAATTTGGCAGAATTTAAACCAAACTTTGGATGCAGTATCTCTCTGAAAAATGCTTAGAAAAATGTGAGACCAATTTTGCTGGCTTTGTTTGAATTTTCTCTTTCAAATGAAACCAAAATGGATTTATTTGGAATTTTTTTGGCATTTATTCGAGGACCTCGGAGGAGTATTTGATGCATATTTGTGTTCCTTTGATAGATTCAAACCTCTCCGACGGAGTAGACGTTGTTCCCGAACCCTACCCCACTGCTGAAGGCAAGCCGTTAACCCGATCTCAAGCTCGGTCGAACTTTAGAAAATTTCTTGATGATTTAAATTGATTGCTGTTGCATCTCGCCTGCCATGTTGCATTTAAATATTGTCGCATCTATTTATATATTTGTGGATCTTGCA
Source organism: Poa pratensis (assembly GCA_947311845.1). Taxonomy (NCBI): domain Eukaryota; kingdom Viridiplantae; phylum Streptophyta; class Magnoliopsida; order Poales; family Poaceae; genus Poa; species Poa pratensis. The sequence continues at coordinate 880,482 of CAMZMU010000038.1, forward strand.
ACACCCTTTTCTTTTGTCAAACGAGAAGGCGCTGGTCGGAGGTAGCTCCGCCATAGTCATCCGGTTGACGTTTCTTTTCTTTTGTCGAACGAGAAGGCGCTGGTCGGAGGTAGCTCCGCCACAGTCATCCGGTTGACGTTTCTTTTCTTTTGTCGAACGAGAAGGCGCTGGTCGGAGGTAGCTCTGCCACAGTCATCCGGTTGACGTTTCTTTTCTTTTGTCAACGAGAAGGCGCTGGTCGGAGGTAGCTCCGCCACAGTCATCCGGTTGACGTTTCTTTTCTTTTGTCGAACGAGAAGGCGCTGGTCGGAGGTAGCTCCGCCACAGTCATCGGTTGACGTTTCTTCTTCTCTTGTCGAACGAGAAGGCGCTGGTCGGAGGTAGCTCCGCCACAGTCATCCGGTTGACGCCACTTTTATTTTGTTGCTAAGTTTGAATATTGATACGTGGAGGTTGATATGATTTAATTGCTGCTGAAATTATTATGTGAATATCATGTGTTGCTTGGATCATGTTGGAGACTGAAATTAAAATTTGACTAAGAAGATAACCACCTCCCTCGACTAGATTGTGTCACATAGTGCCACTCACCAAGCACCACCAGCACAACCATGCGTCGTTCATATGGGCAGACCATGGCCGAGTATTCAATCTAGCCTCCTTTGACGCCACCCATTTGGCAAGTCTAGTCGGTTACCTTTGTGGTCGGGGCTAGTCTTGCGAAGGTTTCGGAGCTAGGCGTCGCTCATCTGTTGGGGGCGTGCCGGATTCACTTCGTCATAAGACTTGGTCCCTTGGACGTGTCGGTGGCTACATAGGGAGTGTCCGGGTAGGATAAACGGTTGTGGAAGTGTGGGTTTGTGCTGTCGCCATGATCGGTTCTAGTACTTCGGTACCGGCGGTACAAGCCTAGACTTCAGCGTGTGGATAAAAGTTGCAACCTCTCGAGAGTGTAAATCTAGAATCTAGCCTTGTCCCTAGGTTACGGGACGATGTTTGGGTCAAGTCACGCTATGAGTCAGTCCAGTCGAATATGGAGAAATAATTAATGTGAAACCCAACGATCACGTGAAAATGTGAGAGTCTAGCCAGAGTTGGCTAAGGATTGAGGATTGAGAAATAAGCCTGAGTTGGCTAGAGGCTTGGAAGCCTAGTTGTGGTTACGAGTTGTTAAGTGAGAAACGTGATCTCACTTGATAACATGAAACATCCCTACTAAGGTAAGTAGGTAAGTTAAGTCCAACCGTTAAGCTTGGACTCGCACTTAAATACCCGAACTCATGCCATGCTACTTCCTGAACTTATGCCATGCCATATAGATAGGCCTTGTTTGATTTTGGGCTAATGACTTGCGAGTACATTCAATGTACTCACCTGGCTTTTCATGTGGCCAGACCCTGCTGCACCCGTCGCCGAGTACCCGCTGTACGAGAACTAGGAACCCGTATCCCAGGCAGAACCCCGTGGAATAAGGCCTGCTGTCGCCACGCTACTCTGTTACGATCTCCGCTAGAGGCTCGATGTTGGATAAATAATGTAAATACTGTTGTGTGCGCCTGTTACGCGAGTGCTGGAGCCTCACCCCGTGTTGTAATATTGTATCCATCCGAACTCGGAGCCATAAATATATTTGGTTATGTCTTTGTTATCAAGTTGTCATATATCCAGTGTTTCTGGGACTGGTATATGGGGTTAGCTCGATCATTTGGATCGGGGTGCCACAATTCATTGGAGGTTTCTAAAAGGCACAAGCTTTGTTTTTCTTTGTATATTTCTTTTTGCATCTTAATAAGCTTGTGGACCTATTTGCTACATCCTCTTTGGTTTGTGTGTATGTGAAAGACATGGTATGCACTATGTGCCTCATATATTGAAAGACTATGATGATGCATACGCTCATCCTTGTATTAGTCTCCTAAAATGTCTTTTCTATCTCACACCCATCTCTTTCGGTTGAGCAAGTCTTTTTTGTCGCTCCTTGATCTTGTTGCTCAACATTTGTTTATTGCAAGTTGTATTGACTCATTTCCCATTTTGCTCTCTTGCACTTGTTTGTGTTCAAAATTATCTAGAAGGGAGTGAGGATTCCATGTTGTGCACGCCATATTGAAATGCAAATCCTACATTGTGTGTGTACCTTGGGGAGTTCCCTCTTGATTTTTAGAACACTTGGTTCATCTTATCATAATATCTTCGTGTGTTCAATTGGTGTTTCGGATCCTTTGATTGGTTGCTTCTTTTGTCAAAGTATCTTTCATTTTGTTATTCTTTTGCAATCTTTGGATCCTCAATAAAGTTTGATCTCCCTACATCTATTCGTCATTGAATATGTGTATTTGATTTCACTCATATGATGAGAAATGCACACTTTATGGGGGATGTCTTACTATATTGGCCTTCTAAATTTTCTCTCCCATTTTGGCAATCGATGCCAATGGGGGAGAAGTTTAGAGGGTTTAACGGATTTTTGTCTTATGCTCTAATTTCGTTCTTAAACATTTGCCTTTCATGATCAAGCATCCTTGCTCATTGCTTTGCATGGTTGCTTAATTCATTATATAAACCCTCGTAAAATGGATTATCATCAATTACCAAAATGGGGGAGATTAAAAGTGCATGGTGCCCCCATGTGTGGTTTTGGTAATTAATGACAATCCTTATGGTCTAATGTTTGCATTGAGATATTCTTGTAGATCTTGTCCATAGGAAAAGATTGGGGTTCATGTGTTGGACTCTAAAGCGTACATGGTAAAGTGTGGCTTGGAAAAGAAGATTGAGGGAACATTCATGTCAATCTCCAAGCCATCATATATATTTAGAAGATATGACATGCAAGTTCAATATGAATCATCTCGGAAGATATCATTTGATTGAAGCTTGCAATGGATACATGAAGACGGAGCATTTGGAGAAGTCTTCATCAAGCAATGTGCTAGCAAGCACGATCAAGAAAGATGTTCCAACTTGAAGAGATCAAGATCGTCATCATCTAGCTCAAGTGGAATGCGCAAGGCAAATGTATGATCTTGATAGGTTTTCTATTTTACCAGTCTCATATTGTTAGTGGGAGACCGGGTTATAGGATAGACAACGTACTATCAAGAGGGGCTCTCGAATGAGTAACTTGATCGCATCTTTGTGGAGAGCTCAAACATTTGCATACTTGGCATATCATCTTTCTTGATTCTTATTTGGATTTTATCCATGTGAGAATTTAGAGCCTGTGTTCATCTCCATATCAAGCTCTAGTTCAACAAAACCGGATTTCATATAAATATCTTGTTGCGTTTTTTATGTTGGAGGTTTTACCGGTCGTTCTTTTCTAGAGAGGTTTTACCTTTCTATATTTGGTTTTATCCTACATCTTTGGACTATGATGTTTCTCTGCATAATCTTGTCGTGCTCATTGTGGTGATTCCAACGAGCCCAAGAACATCGAAAACGGAGTCCGAATGTAGAACTTATTGTCGTTTTCGTATTGGTGTTTCAGCAGTTTTCTGGGGGGCGGAAATTCCGGACTTTAGGCCAGAAATTTCCGGCACTTTTCCGGCCCTGTTCCAACCGTAGTCCAGTAGCGAAAATCGTAAATGACTTAGCCGTTTTCCTTCAACGGATCTATTTCGTGGGGACCTATAAAAGGCCCCCTTCTTCCCCAAAGTGAGTAGAGCTTCCTAGCACAAAATTGCCCCCCATTGTTGACCTCTTGAAGCTTTGATTTCTCTCTATTCCTCCATGATTCTTGCCTCAAATTAGAGGGAAAAGAGAGAGGAGGTCTAGATCCACATTTCCACCAATCCATCTCTCCTCTAAGTGAGGGAACCCTTTGGATCTAGATCTTGGAGTTCCATTGTTGAGTTCTTCTTTGTTCTTCCTCTCTTCCCCCAATAAGCATTAGTTGCTTTTGGTGGGATTTGGGAGTGAAGGACTTGAGCACTTCTTGTGTTCTTGCCTTTGCTTTTGCAACGGCTTGTGCTCTCTGCGAGGATTCGTGGAAGTGAAAATTGTGAGCTTGTTACTTTTGGGTCGTTGAACCCTAGACGTTTGTTGGTGACTTGAGAGCTCCCAATCCTTTTGTGGGCTGTGCCTCAAGATTGTTGTAAAGGCTCCGGATTCTGCCTTGAAGGATTCCGATAGTGAAAGGTGAACCGATCTTTTGGGCAAGGTTCATCAGAGAATAGGGTGAGGCCATTTGTGGTGTTTGAGTTTGAAACTCACACCCCTCCAACGAGACGTACTCCCCTAAAAAGGAGGAACTCGGGAATACATCATCGTCTCCGTGTGACTCGGTTGTTTTTATACCCGAGCTCTTTACGTATGCACTTTACATTGTGATAGCCTTCGTGCTTGAAGTCCTTTATCTTGCTATCACCTTGTTGCTTGTCTTGCTTAGCATAAGTTGTTGGTGCACATAGGTGAGCCTAGTACATTTAGGTTGTATGCTTGTTAAATTAAAACACCTATTTTTATTCCGCATTTATCAAGCCTAAACGGGAAAAGTTTTAATCGCCTATTCACCCCCCCTCTAGGCGACATCCTTGTCCTTTCAATGACAACATCTTATCCTATTATAATATAATGATATTGTATATTTATTTGGAGTTGTCGAGACAAAAGCTGAAATAATATCAGTTGAACTTCCAGCACAGGGTATCATTTTTTTTCATATAAACTGACATAGGCATTAGACCAAATTTAATGGCTCTGGATGCACCATAAATCAGTCATCAAAACTAAGTCCATCTGAAGAAATCGACGCCGTTCCCAGTCTTTGCAGTTGGCAAACTGAAGCATATGATCGAACAAAGATTAAACGAGTTATTACTTGGGAAGGGCAACAGACAATAAACAACAATTTCAGCTGGAGGCGGTCCGATGAACAAGGTCACTCGGGTGTAGAGGCCGGAGGCAAACCAATGAATGGAGGCGAACCAACGAACAAACTGTCCATTGAACCATTAATTTAGAAATCCCTTGAGCATCCACCGATGGCTGACCGGGTGTGGTCTTTGGAGGAGGAGGTATGCTGGACTGCTCTCCCCGACGACCTCATCAAGAGAATCGGCGATGTGTTCCTCTCGACGGATGACCTCGACTTCTACACGTCGTTTACCGAAGAGCTTGTGTCACATGGCGTCGTGCCACAGAGCCCAGATTCATGCCAACCAAGTGGATCGATCTGGAGCACTCTATTGAGTTGTCGGATGAAGCTAAGTTCACCTTCTTAAATCTGAGCACTGGCCGCTGCGTGCAAAAGGATTTTACCAAACTTATTCGCAGGTGGTTGTTGGATTATACAATCAAGTGGTCATTTTGTTTGTTTTATAGTGTTAGAGTTAATTATCTTTTTTACTAAGGTATTTTTTCGTCGGCTCCACAACGGGCGGCCTTCTCGTGTTAGGACAGAGGGTGCGGTCGTACAAAACTCGGTTGTTCAACCCCTTATCTGGTGAGATGAAGTGTCTCGAGCGCAGATACCGGAGGATATGTTGTCCGCTATTGCGGTGATGATGTCCCCGTTTATGGTTTTCGCATCGGATCATCTTCAATATTTGTGGAAATTGAAAGTTCCGTTGAAGATAAATATTTTTACGTGGTTCCTTAATAGAAAGGTTTTGCTTACAAAGGATAACCTAGCTAAAAGAAAATGGAAGGAATGTACGAATTGTTCTTTTTGTGGGTCGGAGGAGACTATAGAACATCTTTTCATCTCATGTCCGTTTGCTCAACTTGTTTGGCGGGTTGTTTTTGGCACATATAATATTCCACCACAAACTAATATCACAAATATGTTTGGGAATTGGTTGAATGGCATTGATAAGAAGACCAAGGCTAGAATTCGTATTGGCAATTCAGCTATTTGTTGGTCTATATGGAATTGTCGAAACAATCTTATTTTTAATAGAAGTTCGAATTTCCATGTTATGCAGATTATCCATATGACAGCACATTGGATTCAGCTGTGGGCGCATCTCCTACCCCAGGACCAGCGAGAGCTTATGGTTACTGGGTCTGCCTGACTCCTGACGGTCGCACATGACTTCTTCTCCGAGCTATTTGGCAGCATACTAGACGTCTCCGCGCATAGGGGTCTAATGTTGTCCTTTTTAAGATGGTTGATACTTTTCTCAACCTTATGTGATCCTTGAGATTTAAACTCTGAGCTACTTTTGAACTTTGAAATAAAAAGCTATGTGCATCAATCGATGCAGAGGCTGGGGCTTCTCCCCTTTTCGAATTTTTTTTTTACATTGTGAGGTGGGTTGATCAGAGATCCTAGGAAGGATTCTCCAGTTTGGGCTTTGGAGAAGGAGAATACATGGCAGAAGAGTGGTTTGGAGGTCTTGTGACCATGACACCTTTCGCCGGTGAGGTGTTCGTGACCGATAGACATGGGTCCATTATTTTGACTACCATGTCCGCCGAAAAATAGGCACCGAGCATTTCGCGCGGACTCTTAAGATGAACATCACCATTGCAGCGCCAAGTTATTTGGCCAATAGGTTTTCGGATAATTTGAACTACCTTGTGGAATCTGAGGGGGAGCTCTTGCTTGTGGTCGGCGGGTGTGTTTACAATGATGAACCGGATGTATCAGGTGGACACAAATAATCGAGTCCTTGAGCCGGAGAGGTCTCGGCAGCCACACCATATTCATCGATTGGAACCGGTGCATCTCTATCGACACCCACATTTTTCAGACCGTCCATGCAGGCAATATCTACTACGCCGATTTATCCGAGATTAGATCGTACTGTAACGATAGGCTCGCCTGGGACGAGAAGCCAATTTGTTGTTCGTCATGGGATAGGTTCCCTGGACCATGAGGAAAGTCCTTCCGCTCTTGATGAGTTGTTCTCGAAGTATTGCAGAACCATAATGTTTTCTGAGCTACAAATGGTGCCTCCATACGGTGAGGATGATTATGTGTACTATCAGTATTATGATGCTAATGCATCCGACTGATCAAGACGATTTACCTATTTAAGTTAGTTGTTTGTAAGAGTACGTCCTTTATGTAATGATTAGTCTGATAAACGTCTATGTATTATATGTCCTAAATACTTGAAGAGAGGACAATTTTTTTAGTTTTATTACATTAGCATATATGTACATTCATTTTTTGTCTGGATGGTGCGGTGAGGACGTCAACTTGTGATTAATGCCAGTACATTTATGTATCTGGCGATAAGCTGTACACGTCAGGGTGCTCTGTCAGGGCAGTCAGACCGTCGTGATGGCTTTCTGGTGCAAGTCCAAACCCATAGGTTACGCTCAAGACGTGGACGAGTTTAATGCTGCCTCGGCGAAACTGGTTCAACGTACTGGCAAAATCTTAAGCCGATGTTTCTATATATCCGTTAACATGTTTGCCATTGGATAGTCCGCTTTTTGGTATCTCACAGTCTGGTGATGTGTTTTGTGAATCTACCTACCACTACCATGATGTAAATGTTTTAAAGGCTTTTTGGTTCTTGTGTCATGGAAATGTAGACGGGTACCTTGAGTCGGTTGCTCTTGTTCGTTTGACAATTCTTATCCGTTCTCCTTCCTATTCTCGCTGCGTCTTGTCATTGGTTGACGATTATTTTGAGGAAGAAAAACGAGCATGGCAGCGATAGCCCGCGGTCGAGGAACGTGTTGAACATAACCACTCTATCGCTTTCTGGATTGGGGCAAGTTTCGTCACCCGGCGGTGGGAAATCGTGGTGTCGTGATGATCTCCGTTCCTTCCCGAGGGGCGCGTTGCGAGTGTTTGCGTATGCCGGCACGCGATTGGGACAGTGGTTTAAAGATGGAGGTAAAAGATCACGAGACGTAGATGTCCGCGGGCCATCTATCGGCACGAAATTGTTTTGTGTCTATTATTTGTCTAATTTCGTCCTCGACCTTACATATGGATATCATAATTTCTACCCGTTGATTATTAGCATTGTGTATGGCGTGTCGTCAAAATAGGCCTCGGTGGTCGTGCGCCAAGGCGCACCCCTAAATCTAGTCAACATGAAAGTCAGTGCCAGTACTAGTGTTTTATGTAGGTTCAGTTTCTGCATACGTTTGATCATTGTGTGTGCCGTTTTCACCAGAATTTTGAGAATAGTCCAAAGATGTTGCCTCGGGTACCACCTGTGGATGGTTAGCAATAGGCACAATAGGCATATTGACATCAGTATTATGTACACCCTCATTAATGTAAGTTGGAGAGACAAAATTTGGAGGAAGGAGAAGTATTTCTTCACGAAGGCGAGAGCCAGCATTAGAATGAAGTGAGGCAAACGGAAAAACACCTTCATCAAACACAACATCATGTGTAATATAAACACGGCCAGTGGAAGTATCAAGACATTTAACGCCTTTATGAAGTGGATATAGCCCAAGAAAACACACCGTTTAGACCGAAAAGCAAGATTGTGTTTATTATAGGGACAAAGGATAGGCCAACATGCACACCCAAAAACACGAAGGGACTCATAATTGGGCTTAATTTGGAGGAGATTTTTTGTGGGAGTCTCATAATTGAGAACTTAAGTTGGAAACATGTTAATAAGAAATGTTGTGGTGACAAAAACTTCGTCCCAAAATTTTAGTGGCATAGATGCATTTGCAAGCAAAACAATACCAACTTTGACTATATGACGGTGTTTTCACTCAGCTAGGCCATTTGTTGGTGAGCAAGTGGGCAAGTTAGATGATGTGTGATGCCAACTTTTTGAAAGAAACCATGTAGTTTTTCATATTTACCTCCCCAGTTAGTTTGCATGGTGACAATTCTGCGACCAAATTTGCATTCACACTAGTAGGAAAAAGCTTTTCTATGGATCCCTATTCTGTGGCGCACGAAACAAGCCGTGCGCCACAAAACAAATTCTGTGGCGCATCTGTCACAGTGCGCCACAGAAATGTCACAATTCTGTGGCGCACTGCAAGCATGGTGCGCCACAGAATGTCCCTATTCTGTGGCGCACCAATAGGGGTGCGCCACAGAAAGTGTGCGGGCCCCACACCCACCCACGGGTCAGCCACTTTTGGGCCCATTCTGTGGCGCACGTGTCCCATGCGCCACAGAATTAGCATATTCTGTGGCGCATCCGTGCGGGTGCGCCACAGAATTACTTGCGCTGGCCCCACCAATAATTGGGGGAGAGACATTCTGTGGCGCACTAGCTGCGGTGCGCCACAGAATAGTGACATTCTGTGGCGCACCAGGAAAGGGTGCGCCACAGAATGTGTGTTCCAGATATTTTAAAAGGGGCATCTCCCCACTTTACCCAACCCATTTCCCATTTGCTCTTCTTCTTCCTCTCCTCCACCCACCTCCCAACTCGTGGTGCTCCTCCCTCCCATCCAATTTTGACCATAGATTTCTCCATTTTTTGTAGTTAAACCTATTTTGGATGATAGACTCCCCCATATATACTCTCCTCTCTCCCCATCTTTTTTTTTCCACTATCACGTCTCGGGATCGAATCTACAAGGTGAGGAAAGTTGGATGGACATGCATGAATGAAGCTTGTGTGTTGTGTGCATGAATTGGTCCGGAAAAAACATTTTGTTGTTGCTTGTGTCGGCGTGGTGCATGGATGTTTGCGAAATGTTGATTAATTTCCATTTCGGCAAATTTTTGCACCACCCATATGTCATACTTTTAAGAGAGGTCATGCCGAATTTTTTCGTCGACCTTGCATGCATGTGTGTGTTTGTGTGTGCATGTTGCGGTTCTAATTAACATATGTACTCTCGTTTCTGCTCTATGTATAGCGCGTAGTCAACCATGGTCATAATGATGAACTCCGGTCGAATCAGAACATACAAGGAAGAAGCGAAGGCGGACATGATTCGGTCCAACGGGAGCCAGATAAGATGTCCATGTCGAAAATGCAAACTTGAGAGGTGGATGAACCCTGATTCTGGATTATTGGAGGAGCACCTGCTCAGGCACGGTTTCATGCTGGAACAAGCCGAACAAGATCATCATCATGACGAAGGAGATGCCGTCGGCGGACAAGATGATGACGAAGGAGATGCCGGCGGCGGACAAGATCATCATCATCATGACGAAGGAGATGCCGGCGGCGGACAAGATCATCATCATCATGACGAAGGAGATGCCGGCGGCGGACAAGATCATCATCATGACGAAGGAGACGAGCAGACCCCGCTAAGTTTGGCCTTGCAGGAAGCTCATTTTCAAGAACTGCTTCTCAGTCAGACGAGCAACGACAGAGAGAAAGCCAAGCTAGCGCAAATGGGGATAGACGGGATCACTCCGTTGTATCCTGGGTGCCGGCCCCAGGATACGCGCTTGCAAGTAACGCTTGATGCTATGGAGATGAAGTCGGGAAACAAATGGACCGACAAGAGCTTCGACATGAACCTGAAATTCATGCATGATATTCTCCCCAAGGGTAACACATTGCCAACTAGTATCGAGGAGGCCAAGAAAGTCCTGTGCCCTCTTGACCTACCGCACGTCAGATACCACGCCTGCATCAATGATTGCGCAATTTATCGGGGCGATTACGAGGACTTGACCAAATGTCCGGTGTGCGGCACGGACGGTACAAGAGTGGAAACAAGAAAAATCCTCGAAAAGTGGTATGGTACTTTCCTATCACTCCCCGTCTTCAGCGGTGGTTCGTGGACCCAAGGAAGCAAAGCTCATGCAATGGCACGCGGAAAGGGAGAAGCCCGCAGAAGATCCGGAGAAGGGCACCATCCTGACACACCCTGCAGACGCTAGCAATTGGCAAGCATTGGACATCGCCTTCGAAGATTTTGGGCGCGACGCAAGGAACGTCAGGCTGGGTATGACAGATGGAATGAATCCGTTCGGCAACAGAGTGCGCACATAGCACCTGGCCCGTGTTTGTATGGCCTTACAACCTTCCCCCGTGGCTGTGCACGAAGCAAAAGTACATACACATGAGTATGCTTATTCAGGGGCCGAAACAACCAGGTATCGACATACATCTGTATTTCGAGCTGTTGAAAGAGGAGTTAGAAACGTTATGGAAGACGCCAGTCCGTACGTGGGACGCCTACACTAAAGATTATTTCAATATGAGAGCCGCGTTGCTCACGACGGTGCAGGACTATCCTGGAATCTCGTCTGTATCGGCCCAGGTGGGCCACGGATTCTGCGGATGTGTCAGGTGCATGGATGACACCCCGCATATCCAGCTACCAAGAATCAAGGGTCTTCGAAAACCGTGTACCCAGGGGCTCGAAGGTGGCTTCGCATGGACCACCCGTGGAGAAAACGCGGGGATTTGTTCGATGGTCAAGAAGAGCTCGGAACAGAACCGTGCCCGAGGAGCGGCATAGAAATCGATGAGCTTTTGAGAAATTGGGAGGAGTGCCCTGCGCCGGGAAAGAAGCGACCGAGGGTAAAACCGCTGCTGGGTGTATGGAAAGCGAGGTGTGCTTTCCATGACTTGGAGTACTGGAAGGTCCTCCACACGCCCCATAGCCTCGATGTAATGCACATTACGAAGAATGTTACCGAGGCTGTTCTTGGCACTCTTTCAAACATGCCGGAAAAGACCAAGGATGGGAAGAAAGCAAGATACGATCTGAAATGGCTTGGCATCAAGAAAGATATTCAGGCCCGATAGTGATGATGATGATGATGATGATAATGATGACCAGACGGAAGGGACTCAAGGTCGCCGCAAAAGGAGGAAGAAGAGCGCGGTTGTGCTTCCCCTACCTGCTACACTATGAGTCCGGAGGAGCTCAAGCAGTTCTACAAGTGCCTCGTAGGAGTCAAATTTCCTTACGGTTACGCGGGGAAGACAAGCAGATATCTGGACGAAACAAAGAAGAGGTTCAGCGGGATGAAGTCTCACGATTGTCATGTGCTTATGACGCAGATAATTCCCGTTGCGATCCGAGGGATAATGGACGAGCACGTCCGTGATACGCTGTCTGCACTTTGCAACTTTTTTGACGTCATCAACCGGAAGTCGATCGGCGTGAGGCAGCTCCACAAGATACAGGATGAGGTCGTGGGGATACTATGCGAGCTCGAGATTTACTTCCCGCCCGCGTTCTTTGACATCTGCGTGCATCTCCTTCTCCATGTCGTTGATGACATACTGAAGCTCGGGCCGACGTTCCTGCACTACATGATGCCGTTCGAAAGGCAGAACGGTGTCATCAAAGGATTCGTTCGCAACAGGGCCCGTCCAGACGCAAGCATGGCCAAGGGCTTTCTGACCAAAGAGTGCATCTCCTTCTGCCAGAGTTATCTAAGCACCGAGAACGAGGATGTTGGTCTGGCCACCAGGACGCACGTCGGCAGGCTCGCTGGTTTTGGTCACCGCGAGGGCTACCGCTCACTCCCTGTCTTCATTGATGGTCGACGCGTCGACTTCGAAAGGGCTCACCGGGTCGCGCTACAACACTTAGAATTGATCGAACCTTGGGTGAAGAGCACAGAAGCATAATCGAGAAGAACTACATCGACCTGGGCCGGCGAGGAAGAACGGAGACGTAACCAGAGAGCACAACTCCAGCTTCACGGTTGGTTCAGGAAAAACAACTGTCCGAATCACGGGTCAGAAAGCCATGTACGGAAGATGAAAAACTCATATTCTCCATATCACAGGGCCCCGGCAGAACGTGAGACCTATCAGACGTACGACATCAATGGTTACAGATTCTGCACCGAGGAAAAGGACAGGAGTAGCGAATATCAAAACTCAGGAGTAACTATGCTATCCTACGCCGATGACGAGGCTACCGTCAAGCAAAGATACTTCGGAAGGATAGAGGAGATATGGGAGCTCAACTACTGTGGAGAGTCGGTGCCAATGTTCCGTGTGAGATGGGCCAAGAACGTCGAAAAAGAAGGCCGGTATTTCACCACCATGGTTATACCCGAAGCCAACTCGAAGAACGCCTCCGCGAAAAATGAGCCATGGGTACTCGCTAGCCAAGTCGATCAATGCTTCTTCATTACCGACCCGTCAAAGCCTAGCCGTGTTGTCGTGAGGAGGGGCAAGAGAAGCATCATCGGAATGGAAGGAGACGCCAACAGGAGGACTTGGACAAGAACGGCGATCCGAAGATCGAGGAGGAATTCGACAAGTACTTCGACATGCCTACTACTTGTAAAGAAAAAAGGAAGACCTCCCTACCTACCAAAGGTTGTCCGTTCACGCGAAGAAATCTCAAGGTGACCGGCCTAAAGTATTCAACCGCCAAGAAGGGAAAGAAGAGATGCTAACTCGGAACCGGCCGGGACGAAGATCGAAAACTTTTTTGTGTATTATATATAATTTGTTTGTGTGCGCGAGACAAGCATATCTATGTATTTTGATATATATGGCACAAGTTACATATTTTGATATATATGGCACAATTTCAATATTTGTATTAACTTTTTTTTTGTATTAACATGTGTGTAAGACAAAAACACAAAATTTAACCCAAAAAAAAAATGAACCCCACAATTCTCTGGCGCACCCCTAGGTAGATGCGCCACAGAATAAAAGAATTCTGTGGCGCACCCCAAGAAGGATGCGCCACAGAATAACCACCTTATCCATATTTTGGTAGCCGCCGCGCACGCGCCTTCCTTTCTTTCTTTCTTCTTCTTCCTTTCTTCTCCTCCTCTCTTCTTCGATCCTCCCCCTAGCACGCGCTGCCCTCCTCCTCGCCGTCAAGATCGCGTGCCGCCGGCCTCAGCCTCGAGCCACCGTCGCCGTCCTCCTCCTCGCCGTCAAGGTCGCCCTCGCCGCCGTCCTCCGCCTCCTCCAACTCCCTCCGCCTCGCCTCGACGACCTCCCCTCCCTCCCCTCCCCGAGGTGATTCCCTTCTTCCCCTCCTCCCTCCCCTACTAAATCCCTGCACCAAAGGTGTTTGTGGAAATTCCAAAAGAAATTTTTTTGTTTTCTGTTGTTGATTGTTAGTGTGCTAGTTGTTGTTAGTGCTGGTAGGAAAATTTGAGTACATGAAAAAATTTGGAGATGAAAATTTTCAATTTTTTGCTAAGTCAAATATGGTCACTGTTTGAACATGCCTTAAAAAATAACTTGAATTAAGGTTCTAGATGTATTCAAAAAATTATTTCTGGGTTTATCATGAAGTACTATCTTAGTACAAGAGATCCATGAGGGTAAATTTTAAATAGGATCAATATTTTATGCTTTAGAAATGATCCAAAGTTGGTACTTTCTAACTGTCTTGAAGATGCTGTTAGTTGCTGCTGCTGTTAGGTTAGTACTGCTGCTGTTAGCTTAGTGTTATATTTTACTTGTATTTTTTGGGGATGAAAAAATTTGCTAAGTAAATTTGGAGATGCATTTTTGTTAGTTTAGTGCTGCTGTTAGGTGTGCTTGCTGTTATTAGTGCTTGCTGTTAGTTGCTAGGTTAGTTTATAGGTTAGTTTCTAGGTTACTTTATATAGTTAACTAATGCATTATTTTCCCGTATGCAGGAAATTTAGAAGAAGCACCGCATTCTTTCAGGTGAGATGTGGATGTGGCGATGCCGGCCGGAGATGTGGATTTTTTTGGAAATGTTGCTGTTTTGTGCTTGTGCTCCGACCATCGTGTCGTTGAGATGCCGGCCGGAGATGTGGTTATTTTTTGTGAAATATATGCAGGTACCCCGAGACCCTTGAGTTTGCCGGAACGCCGATTAACTTCCGTTCCGGCAATTTCGGGTACTCCATATGTCCCTTTTTTAGCAAAGGTCATGCCGATTTTTTTCGTGAAATTTGGCATGACTTTGCTAAAAAGAGGACATATGGTGTATTGTGCTTGTGCTCCGACCATCGTGTCGTGGAGATGCCGGCCAGAGATGTGTTTTTTTTGTTGGAAATGCTTGCAGGTACCCCGAGAGGCCCTTGAGATTGCCGGAACGTCGATTAACTTCCGTTCCGGCAAATTCGGATACTCCATATGTCCCTTTTTTAGCAAAGGTCATGCCGAATTTTTTCGTGAAATTTGGCATGACTTTGCTAAAAATAGGACGTATGGGGTATTGCGACTAATGCATGGGCCGGGGTATCTTAGTACTAATTAGTTAGGTGATTTTTTTATCTTAAATTT
The DNA here is from genome assembly GCA_947311845.1 of Poa pratensis. Lineage (NCBI taxonomy): Eukaryota > Viridiplantae > Streptophyta > Magnoliopsida > Poales > Poaceae > Poa > Poa pratensis. The sequence goes on from CAMZMU010000038.1 coordinate 895,538, forward strand.
GTTATACTAACTTTTTGCCTCTTTTTAATGCAGTGCAAACATGGCCGACAATGACGAGGCCGGGGTTTCTCGAACAAGAGGCGAGGAACCGATAGAGGAAAATAGTATCATTCCGACGTTCATCGCAGAGGCGGTGACAAAGACGCTCACGTCGCTCTTTACTACCATATGTGAGTCTGTCAGGGTTTGGACTGAGGGAGGGAAAAAAGGGCCTCCCCCAGTGATCAGCTTCGGCTCCAGACAGTACTCAATACTGCCTCCGGAAGATACACCAGATACACCAGAGAAGAAGAAGAAGAAGCACAGGAAGAGAAGTAAGCCAGCTCCGAAGCCGAAACCTATCTTGGGGTATGAACCCATGATACCACCCCGTGCGGGTGGCTTGTCGTCCCGATTGCATGAAGCTGGTCAACCGATACTGCCTCCGGAGCTGCTCCACCTCGCAGATGGATGCATGGTCCCTTTGCAACATGCTATCTTGAAGCTAGAGGACACCTTCTTAAAGACGAGAATCCAAACTACCCGGTGTTCACTGTCAAGGTGCCAAAGGACTTGGTTGACTTCGTCGATGAATCCCCCGCGGATCTGTTCTTCATATCGTGCGAGGACGTCTTCAACTTGTTTCACTATAAACGGCTGGACTATAACTTGGTCCGCCTATACGCGCTCAACCAGGCGATGAAGATCAGGAGAGAACAAACCCCTTACGTCAAGGTAGTGGATCCCTACTACAGGCGGGACAGCCAGCTGGAGGAAGGATCAACGACACGGGCCAGGGCCACAGAGTACCTCCAGAGAATCATGCTGAACATGAACACGAAGAACAGCCTTCTTGTGCCTTTCTTTTTCAAGTAAGTCCGCATCTAGTCGCCGCTGTCGTATCTTATGCTTTCTTATAGATTTCTTCTGTTGTGTTGATCCTTTCCAATATTCCGTTTCAATTGTGTTGAGCAGTGACAAGTACTCAGTACTCATTGTCGTAAGCCCGAAGTGGTCAGTTGCCACATATTTTGACTCAGGGAATTTGGACGTGCCGAAAGACTACACTAGAATTAAGGGTGTTCTCGATGAGGCTCTCGAGGGCTACGCCCAAAATGGAGGTCCCTTCGAGAAGAAAGGGGAACGTGTAATGGACAACACACACAAGTTTCACCATGGGACTGGGTTCCATTGCCTCAAGCAAAAGTCTGGCAGCGTGGATGCCTTCTACGTCCTCTTTCACATGAAAGGGTTTGTCCGGGATGCAGTGATAACGAGGTTGCCATTTAGTCTCCAAAAATGGACCAAATATGATGAGGATCTCACCGATGATGAGCTTAGAGAAGACTTCCATCGCATCCAGTTACAGTTATCGAAAATCATCCTGGAAGATGTCAAGACAGCAGGGGGTCCTTACACAACGCCAGAGGTAGAATGTATTATAAAAGAAAACCTTGCCTCACTCACAAGAAGTGCTTATTTCTTTTCTATATTAGATGAATAAATCATACTCTAGTTATATCATTAACCAAATATATATCCCAATCGATTTTCAGGGTTGTCTAAGTGGGAGATCGAAGAACGCCTAGATATGCAGAATGACGCGAGGACGTGGATGACGAAAGACGGCTATAATCCGTTTCCGGAGCGGATCAGGAAGAAGGATCCATCATACGGGTGGTTCTCTAATTGATCTTAGTTGTGTGAACTATTGTGTGACATTAAGACTTGTGTGACATTGTGTGAACTTTTGTACCAATTGTCACTATATATATATATGTATCTCGGGATATAAGTAATGCGATGACATTGTAATGTGTTTGTTTTAATATACATGTGAAAATATATTTCTGTTTCTGTTATATCTGTGGAAATATGAAATATATATTTCTGTTTCTGTTATATCTGTGTAAATATGAAATATACATGTATTCTGGTATTATACGGATATTTGTATTCTGGTATACGTACGGGTAGAATACTGCACAAGAATTCTGTGGCGCACCCAAAATATTTCTGTGGCGCACCCTATTCTGTGGCGCACGGTTAGGGGGTGCGCCACAGAAAGTAATTCTGTGGCGCACCGGCCGGGGTGCGCCACAGAATTGTGCGCCACAGAATTTACAATTTAGTGGCGAGTATTCTGTGGCGCACCCCCCATGCGCCACAGAATAGCTTTAGGGGTGCGCCACAGAATGGCTTTTTCCTACTAGTGTCAACAAGTTGTTGAAAATTGAGAAAAACTTGATAAACGTTAGAACATTTTGAAGAAAATAAATCTATGTGAATTTGATATAATAATCAATAAACCTGACATATAAGTTTGTTTACCAACAGAGGCAAGAGCGGAGCAGGACCCTATACATCAAAAAATATTTGCTCAAGAGGAACAATGGATACACTGGTGGATACATGATAGGGGAGCGCCTGACATAGAGGATAAGGGAGAGAGAGCGCGTGGTGGTGTGTGTGGTGTGTGTTGCGTGTGTAGAGAGAGAGGAGAGGACCGGTGGCGCACCCAAATATTTGTGTGCCACTGATACTTTTCCACATAATAGTTTAATGCCCGTGCGTTGCTACGGTCCAAATTTTTATTCGTTGTCGCAAATGTCACAAATATAAACATATATGAAAATACCCATGCGTGATCTGTAGTACATTTCACAAGTGGTGTCACTCAAACATATTATGTTTTGCTTTAGTTTTATTTTATACCGTTTAAAGTATGATATGTTTCACTTTAGAATTAGTTACCTTATTCTTAATTTATACCATTGAGGTATGCCATGTTTCACTTCAAACTTCGTTTCCTTATTCCAGTGCAAAAACAATACTCTCATAAGAGAATTCACTGATAAACTTCTAATCTTCCTTGGTATAAAATAAGCCTTCCGCCTTTCAAGCCTTTCAAGCCTTCCTCCTTTTTGTCCTCTTCACTTGCCCATCAACTATTCCTCCGCCTTTTTGTCCATGTTGTGTGCTCCCTTTACTCCAAAGCCATCTGATGCCTCATTGTTCCATCATCACATAAACGTCTACTCCACCGTGATGTATCGTTGGAAATTAGGTCTTGGTTCTTCGTGTGATATTGAAGAGAGAAGGGGCAAGCAACGATATGGAAAATCAACCCTTCACGTTCAGCAACCGGTGAAGAAGCTGTGACTGGCTTTATTAAGTAGCTTTTGCCAATAACCAGGAACAAATAAAATGGGAAGAAACTCCAAACTCTATAAATTTATAAAATCAGCCAACAAATAGATAAATAAATTCCTATAACGTATGCACACATATAAATTCCTATGATTTACCTGCACTACAAATTGTTCCAAGTTTGGTATTACTTCTAGGGTAAACCAAAATCAATACCTACTGCATTTTGTAGGTACGACACATAGCATATATTTATCAAATGAAAAGTGGGTGTCAAACAAAATAAGTAATGCCATGATATATATTAATGACAAAACTGTCAAAACATAAAGCAGTGAGGCCTCCTACTGTAGAAATTTCAGCATCAGCCAATAGCCATAAAAAGATAATCGAGGGATGTTGTTTTTCATGAATCACATGCATTAGTAAAGGAGATGAATTTTCACATCAAGTTGTAGACCAAATGATTATTTCTCTGAAAAGAACCTGAAAATATCAGCAAGCATGTCCATGGAGCACAATTCATCTGGAGAGCAAAATTCGGCTAAATAATTTTCCGTAGTTGTATTTGTCAAGCAAGTTACAACTAAAAGAAGACAATATACAAAAGGGAGCCGAAGACAACTGAGAGTTTAGTTCCAAGATATTATTCATTAGCAGGTAAAAATCATCATTTGCAATAATATACAAACCCTTAATTTTCTGTGTGGCCTAATGATACAAACTGTATGCATATTTATGTGTTTCTTTTCATCAGCTTCCTAGCTTGCAGGATAATCCCCATTAGCAGAAATAGGATTCATAAATGTCTCTTGGTAGAGTAGTACTGACATATAAATAAGCTCTTGAGAAAACCTTCCAGCATGACTGAAAAGTCTGTACAGAAATAAACACAAGAAACAACCTAGTAAAACTGAGAATAGCACATAAAAAAGGACATCAGTATTTTATTTGAGCGTACATAGAACATGGAATTTATGAAAAAATATAGTTTGTTAATGTTACAACATGCTGTAGATTACATTGTCTAAAATAAGGTAGAAAATAAACTAATGGAAATACCGTCCAAAATGGAAAACGTGAATGCAAACTTTAATAAAATGAAGACCACAACTACAAAAGAGTAAGAACTTAAATGACATTAATTTCTTCAATGCATATCATGATTTATTTAGGTCAATACAATTGTGAGAAGCCTGCATATTAACCGCACAAAAAAACTGTTATAGACATAAAAACAAGTGAAAAGATATCAAAAGCCGAGTCTTGGTTTTTCTCTTGGCCATGTGATCTTTGCGAGAAGTTAAAAAAGAGATGAAAAATATTATTTAACACATAGTGCATCTAGCTGGTGCATGCATTAAACAGAAGAAGAAAAGAAAAAATGATCAACTGCTAGCCTAAGTTTTGCTCCTGCCTCATGATCTCATTATTTAATCCAGACAGATGGAAGAATAAGCCACAAAACAAGCGGTAACATGGTTAATTCTTGCTGTACATTAGCAAGGCAGCCACAAAAAAAGGTCCCAACCGTCTTAAGATCAAGCATTTTGTTATTGTTGCTGTGACACCATATCTTAGAGCATCTCTAGCAGATACCGCATAAGCCCCCGACCCGGAAAATAACTGCTTTTTTCCTGGTCCGGGGCGAAATCTGGGCCGAACAGACGCGGAATAAGCGCCCCTACCGGAAACTAATTTCCGGGGAGCAGTAAATTTCACCCCCCGTGCCCCATCCATTCAGTTTCCGCGTCGGATTTTCCCGCACCCCGCAATCTTGGCGCGAACGGTTCCGCGCGGAAGTTTCACCGCGCGCTCAGCTGTTGCTTCTGCCGCCCTCTTCCGCCGCCCGCTCCCGTCCCCGGCTTCGCCAAACCGTGGGAAAGGGTCGCCGCGCCCCGGTGAACCGATTCCGCCAAGTTTCGGCACCGGGGGAGGTGTTCCCCATCCGCACGGACGCGGCCGCCGCCGCCGCCGCCATGGATCTGGCGCCAAGGTCACGCGCGAGGCCAGTTCCGACCAGGAGCGGCTTCTCCGGTCAGGTCTGACCATCGGAGACCCTCTCCTGCTTGCACGGCCGTCTGAGTCGTCGATTTTGTGCCGCGTTCGGGTGAGAAGCTCCGGCGTCTCGGATCCGGAATTTGGTGGAGAAGAAGGTTCATTTTTCTCTCGATTCGGCGTCGATTCGATAGTTTTAGGTAAGATGTTAGTGGATTTATAGTCTAATTTACAAAAACTCGTGTGCTAGATGGATTGGAGTTCGTCGTCGTCGTCCTCCTCCTCCGACTCGGATGATTCCGAGATTGAGGACATCATCTTCGATGATGACATGTAGCACATGGTCATGGCGCATCTCGTCGAGCAATACGAGACCGGAGGCAAGAGAAAGAGGCGGGGCTCGAAGGTCGGGCGTCTTTGCATTCCCCGCAACCGAGCGCAAGGGAGTGCGTTGCTTATGAAGGTCTACTTCGCCGAGGTACCGACCTATCCGGCTCACCTCTTTCATAGACGATATTGGATGCGTAGATCTTTGTTTATCCACATCGTCGAAGCTTGCGAGAGGAATTGCCGTTACTTCGTTCAACGAAGAAATGTCGCCGGTTTACTTGGGTTTACTTCATACCAAAAGATATCGGCGGCTATGAGAGTGATAGCATATGGTGTTCCTGCTGATTACACCGATGAATATCTGGCGAAGATACATCGATCAAATGCGTGAGAGTGTTTGCCAAAACAGTTATCAAGGTTTTTGGCAAAGAATATCTCTGAAGTCCCAATGAAGAGGACACCAAAAAATTGATGGCGGCAAATGAAAAAAGAGGATGGCCGGGCATGCTTGGTAGTGTGGATTGCATGCATTGGAGATGGAAAAATTGCCCGGCGGCTTGGCACGGTACCTACACCGGTCATCACCGTGATCCTACCATAGTACTCGAAGCCGTTGCTTCGGAGGATCTTTGGATTTGGCATTGCTATTTTGGGTTGCCGGGGTCTCTCAACGATATGAATGTGTTGCAAAGACCACATCTTTTTGCTAGGCTTGCTAGTGGAGACGCGCCAGCTTGAAACTATACCGTCAATGGGTATGAGTACAACATGGGGTACTATCTTGCCGATGGTATATATCCTTCTTGGTCGACATTCATGAAAACCATTTCTAAACCGACAAATAAGAAGGACTCCATCTTTGCCAAAGATCAAGAAGCATGCCGAAAAGATATTGAAGGGGGATTTGGTGTGTTGCAAGCTCGGTTTGCAATTGTTCGAGGTCCGGCTCGTTTTTGGGATAAGAAAACCCTTCGTGACATCATGACGGCTTGTGTGATTTTACACAATATGATCGTCCAAGATGAGAGGGGTTTTAGACTTGGAGTTATGTTATGACAACATTGGTAGCCGAGTGAAGCCCCAAAGAAACCCGGACCAGATCGAAGCTTTTCTTGAGACATACCGGCAGATTGAGGACAAGGCCACACACATTCAGCTCCATAAAGATCTTGTGGAATATCAGTGGCAGTTGTATGGGAAAAAGTAGTTTCCCATTTTATTCATTTCAGATTGTTGTAATTTAAACCATTATTTCCATTTGTACCATTTGTTTATTATTTTATTGATTCAGATTAAAACATTTGTTGAAATATGGATGATTGTTGTGCAACACAATGTTTAAAACATTTATTATGTGATGTTTGATTAAGTATATGTTCTTCAAAAGCATAAATTCGACATAAACATGCAAATATCGATTTTCCGGTACCGATACCGGTACCTTGTGCATAACAGATGCGGTAGACTCGTGTCCGGTACGAGTATGCCGCATCTGTTCTGCCGCACGCGACGCAGTACCGAAAACTGATTTCCGGCTAAACCGGATAGCACATATCCGGTATCACAATATCCGGTATTTGCTAGAGATGCTCTTACCCTGTTGCAGAACAGAAATGGCAGCAGTAGTAATTGTAAATATGTGTTTTAGTTTCTCGTGGATCATAATTAAAACTGTCAACACATTCTGTAGTGCTTGCATCGCTTTGCATTGGAAATCATAGAGTGTCCTCGTGGCTGTCTTAAGCAACATGATTAACCTTCAAATCATATATTTTAAGTCTGTATTAAAATGTATTCGCTGTATCTTCAAACTATCGTCATAATTTAGTTGGCTATAGTAACGTAAGTAAGAGATTGAAGCAAACATGTGGTTGGTGCCTATACCTTGATCCAAATAGTTCGACTTGGATAATGAGCCATATAGAAATTTACTATAGTAAATAGGAAACAAAAACTCGTGAGGACACAAATCCTCACCACAAAAGATCATGCCCATGCTGGAGCTCCAGCCTTGGCTCTGATTGCTGCTGGTCTACACCCTGCTTGCTGTCAAGTGGCTTCTTGGCATTGCAGTCGGCCACAGCTTGGCGGAGGCCGCGGTCTGCCTGCCCGGCCTTCTTCTCAAATGGCGTTCAACTTGGTGGAGCAAGGCTTGACCCGTGCCGCGCCTGCTGCCGCCGCCAGCTTGCAGCTGATGCTGTGCTGGATCTCCATCGGCCCAAGGCTGACGCCACTGCGGCGCTGCACGTGGGGGCTACTTGATCCGCTAAGATTTTGGTAGTAGGATTTGCGGCCGCATGTCGATAGGGCCAAGGCTGAGCCCCGTCCCGTGTCGTGGTAACTTTCTGCTTGGTGGCGAGCTCGATCTTCTGTGCGGCGAGCAACGGATGCTTCTTGGAGGCGAGCAGGTTAGGGTTTGCGTCGGCGGAGACGACGCCGAGGGGGCCAAGGCTGAGCTCCATCGCCCGTGGGACGCGGCCGCGGTTGAGCCTTCGCCGGGGACGGGATCCTACTAGGTCGCGAACCCCTCGAGGTGCGGATGTGGTGGAGGCGGGAGGAGAGGCGTGGGATCTCGGCATCCATGTTGTCCCGCCTCTGGTACGGACGTGGGTAGCGTCCGCGTGCTAGGCGGAGGCGGCGGCGACGCTTGTGCGAGATGGGTGACGCGAGAGGCGTGAAACGATGGGCCGGCGCATGTTAGCGATACCGATGGCAGAAAATGATCGGCAGAAACATACATGCGAACTCCCATTTAATAGTAAAGATAGGCGAAGCAGAGGAAAAGTACTCGTAGCGCAACCAATAAAATGGGCGCCACTGGTAATTTGCTACCGGTGGCATACAGTTATTTTTTCTAACCCCTGGCATCCATAGAACACATACCGGTGGCGCTAGATTTTCATGTGCGCAACTGATAACGTAATACCACTGGCGCACACAAATTTCGGTGCGCCACAGGCTTTAGCGCTGGCGCCCTAAATTTTATGTGCGCCACAGGTATCGTTGCTCCTGTAACGGTTTTCATGGTAGTGTTGCTTGTCATATTTAATTTTTATTTATGTTCTTCCAAACAATTATTCTCCAACTAAGTACTCATACTCTATATATGCGGTCACTATTCTCGTTTTTTATTTAGCTTGTGATTCGCTCGGCTCCTATATATTCTTGCCTCCGCTACCGCACATGGGCCTAGTCGTGGGAGCATAGACGAGAGCCCGGCGATTGTGGCTGGCTCCCACCTTCGTCGCATATGGCAGGGGGTCCTCTAGTCGTCGTAGCAGTGCTCAGCATTTCCTGAAGTGTGAAGACATTGGACTGTCACCATGCTCACAGTCACAGTGGAAAGAAGCTAGAATCAGTGCGCCCTGTGCAAAAATGACAAAATTTTGACAGACACAGGGCGCATACGATGTCGTTTCGGTGCGAAATTTGACACGATCATGCGTGACATCGTCAGGTACGTGCATGAATTTTTTCGGATTTTTTTGAAAAGTTTTCAATTTGTTCAATTTTTTTGAACATACCCGGCTCATTCCCTTGAGCAGCACCTAAACGCCTTTTTCAGCTAGCTTGAAAGGTGGAACGCAATCCCAGATCGAGCATCATGGATCACGGATCGACTGTCCGGAAGCGTGCACATAGTAGGGCGAAGTCACCCATGCATGGCGTGGGCACTAGTCTTAGCGGCGCGGTCTCCGTTAGTTTGGTCTCCAACTCCAAGATCTTTTTGATTCTCCGGCTCGATGTTGGCTCGCTCGTCCAGTACCTTTCCACATTTCAACGAACGAGACACGACGCGATCGACACTCGAACCATCCGTCGGCCGTCGCGGAAGTCTAAGAATAAGATTCCGGAACGAACGATTCGCGACGCCCCTAACGAACGATTCGACATGGACTAGGTAACCTGACGCGCCGCATGCCGCGCCTTTAGGTTAATTTGTCTATTGAAAATCATTATTTGGTACTGTTAAAAAATATCATTTTTTTGGTTAACTAATCTTGAAGATCAATGAAATTTTGAAATCTGTCAGAATTTGTCTTTTTTGCACGGCCTATAATGCAACGAATTTGAAGTTTGAAGAGAAATGTATATATGTATGTTCGTTGGAATAAAAAGTTTAAAACATACTGCTACAGTAGCTAAAGTGGCCGGACGCTTCGCTCCATTATATATAGTAGGATAGTAGTTAGTTTGTAATATCGGGGGAACGCAAAGACCTTTGCGTAAAAGAACCACGTGTTTTTTATTCCGGGAGGCCGATTTATATGTTTTTGGAAAACACGTGGGCTTTTTTGCAAAAAGTAGCGAGCGGGGCTTTTTTCCAAGAAAAAATATTCTGGAGGGCCGATTTATATAGGGTGATATACATCTACTTGTGAAATGAAAATTCAAACGGATGACTGAGTGTGACGAATTGGACAAAATTTGTCAAATGTTTGTGCGAATCTGGATCTGAAATTAAGGAGCTAGACTCGACCAAACTCGAAACCGATCACGGGAATGGAACCTACTCGTCGGCGCGCATATATTTCATGTATAAATTTTCGGAGAACGCGAAGTTTTTTTTGGAAAAAAATTCTGAAAAAGAAAGAAGATTACAATAGCGATTCTCTTCACGATTTGCAAAAATACGAAAAAAAAAACTACTGTAGCGCATCACTGTAGCTACTGTTACACTGTAGCACGCTACAGTCTGCGGCTCTTCAAACTTTTATATATAGTAGTGATGCGGCGACACGCGCGCCGGCTGGCCAGGTCCAGTGGTCCTTCACGAGGCAAGCTATTGGAAAGTTGAAGCCCAGTCGTGCTATATGTGAGTGGAGCCGTGGAGGCTGGCTGGTAGGTGCTGAATCTACAGGTTCGACATGGACAGCTATGGCTATGGGTACGTACAGCCGATGAGCATCTACTGTAGCGCAACACTGTAGCTACTGTTACACTGTAGCACGATACAGTGCTGCGGCTCTTCAAGCTTTTATATATAGTAGTGATGCGGCGACACGCGCGCCGGCTGGCCAGGTCCAGTGGTCCTTCACGAGGCAAGCCATTGGAAAGTTGAAGCCCAGTCGTGCTATACGTGAGTGGAGCCGTGGAGGCTGGCTGGTAGGTGCCGAATCTACAGGTTCGACATGGACAGCTATGGCTATGGGTACGTACAGCCGATGAGCATCTACTGTAGCGCAACACTGTAGCTACTGTTACACTGTAGCACGATACAGTGCTGCGGCTCTTCAAGCTTTTATATATAGTAGTGATGCGGCGACACGCGCGCCGGCTGGCCAGGTCCAGTGGTCCTTCACGAGGCAAGCCATTGGAAAGTTGAAGCCCAGTCGTGCTATACGTGAGTGGAGCCGTGGAGGCTGGCTGGTAGGTGCCGAATCTACAGGTTCGACATGGACAGCTATGGCTATGGGTACGTACAGTCGATGAGCATGGAGCGGTGGGGGCTGACGGGGAAGAAGGTTATGCCCACTATTTTCACTTGTGACGTCCACTCTCGTCGACATGAGGAAAAACGCTTGCTAGCGTCCCGTGTCGCTTGTCCTGGCCCCCGTCCCCCTCAACCCTCCTCCCGGGTGCGTCTGTGTGTCGACCCGTGCGACGATAAGCACGGGTCGCACACCCCCGCCGCGCCGCACCGCGAGCACCTCTCTTCTTCCTCCCCATCCCCGGCGAGCCGCCCGCCGTCGCACTACCCCCCTTCTGCCTCTCTTCTTCCTCCCCGACGCCGTCGAGCCGCCCGCCGCCGCCGGCCATGCCGCCTCCTCCGCCGGTCCGCCGCCGCCCGGCCGGCCATCCCTCGAAACCCCCCACCCCGCACCAAAACCGAACTCCGGCCACCGGGGAGCACCCGCACAGATAACAGTTTGCTTCCTCACCTTCGCCGGCGACGCCGCGGCCAGCCGCGTCGTCCCCGTCTCCGGTGAGGTCCATCCCTCGCCTGGCCGGCGACGTCGCGGCCAGCCACGCCGTCCCCGTCGGCGGCGAGGTCCTCGGGCTCGTGCAGCTCCGCGCGCTCTTCTTCCTCCGCTCCGTTGGGCCAGCCCACTCGCGCCTCTCCTCTCCAGCACGGGTTGTGCGACGCTGTGTTAACGTCGACCAGGTCGACAAATAGGAAACGCCCTCCTCCCCGCCGTCATCGGCGAGCGCCACCGGGCAAAGCCCACACAATACTGGAGACGGAGGGTCCTCCTTTACACACGCAAATGGAGGGTCGCCCAAGGCACACTCGGCTGACGGCGGTGTGGTGTTGTGGTCATTTGATCTTTGTCCGACGGGTAGCGGCAATTCGCACCAGCGGCGGTTCCCGATGGCAGTGGCAGCGGAGGGCGCGGGACGTCGCAGCAAGGACGATGGGAGCGCAAATCCTATACGGCGCCCGTTAGCGGCGCATAAGGGGAGCACCGCCTCAAGGAATTCCCACGCAACACGTTCTTGGGTCGGCCCACTTTTTTTTCCTTTTCGTTTTCTTTTCTCTTTCAGTTTTTTTTTTGTTTTAGTTTCTTTTCTATTTCTGTTTTTGTTTTCGCTTTTCTTTCTATTTTTCTTTTTCTTTTATGTTTGTTTTCGTTTTCTTTTTTGTTCTTTTTTAAAAATGCTTCCAATTTTAAAAATGGTTCCAACATTTAAAATGGTTCCAAATTTCGAAAAGGGTTCCGAAATTCAAAATGGTTCCATTTTGAAAATGGTTCTAAATTTAAAAAAGGTTCCGAATGTAAAATGGTTCCAAATTTAAAAATGATTCCAAATTTGAAAAATGTTCATTTCGGATATGGTTCCATTTTCAAAATGGTTCCAAACTAAAAATGGTCCAAATTTAAAAATGGTTCATTTTTTAAAATGGTTCCAAATTTAAAAATTGTTCATTTTTAAAAATGGTTCCATTTTAAAATGGTTCCAAATTTAAAAATGGTTCCATTTTGAAAATGGTTCCAAATTTTAAAAAGGTTTCAAATTTAAAATGGTTCCAAATTTTAAAATGGTTTCCAATTTGAGAAATGTTCATTTTTTAAAAATGTTTCCATTTTGAAAATGATTGCAAATTTAAAAATGGTTCTGAATTTAAAAATTGTTCATTTTTAAAAATGGTTCCAAATTTAAAAATGGTTCCAAATTTTAAAATGGTTACAAATTTGAAAATGGTTCCAAATTTTTAAAATGGTTCATATTTTGAATAGTCGGATTATAAAATATTCGTGTTTTAAAAATAGATTTAAATCATTTTCAGATTTCCTTCAGATTTAGAAAACGCACGTACAATCGAACAAGCGAAACGTTTTTTTCGCACGCGCATAAACTATTGGGCCTGGCCCACTTGAGGAATCCGTAGGCGCCACTATGCTAAAGCAGCGCTAACGAGCGATGTAAAGGACCTCCCCGATGGAGGTGGTGTTGCTCCGCCCCGCCTGGTTTGTGCAGGCCAAAACCAGTCCTGTCTGGGGCCCATCTGAGTAGTGTGGGCCCTAGCCAGTTCTTGGCACCGACAGTGTGTACATGACACTGTATATTTACATGTGTTTTTTTAAATTATGTTGTACAATTAGATGTATTGGACCGGATGCATGTCATACACAATTATGTTCTATACATTTCATTATGTATTGAATTATTAAGGATTTGTTAATTCTCAGTCGCCTGAGAATTAGTATCTCAGTCACGTTCGTAACCGTTTGATTTGGTGTTCTAAGATTCGTGTTGTTGTGTTTTTTTCCCACGAGCGACCGGCGGGAGCGCTCGTATACGCGCGAGAATTCAGCTGAGCGCGCGTAGCCACGTACACGGGTGAAACCTATATACCGCTCATTAGCGGCGCTATTTGCTTCCTCCGCCTGAAGCATCGCTGTTTTGGGCCGGGCCCAGCTAGCTCGCGAGACTTTTTTCTTCTCGCCTTTCTCCCTCTCTCCCCTAGGCGCGAGGAAAATTTGGTGCAAGGAGGGAGAGTCGATCCAGTGACGCCCACGCTACGAGTTTAGGATGTCTGACTGGGCTAGCCAGCTGCTGCGTGGCTTTGTTCCTGTCGTAGTAGCACATTTCTTCCTAAAATACATTCACTTTTTTAACAGATTATTAAATTTTATTTTTCATTCTTTTTAATTTTTATTTTTCTATTTCTTTTCTTTTCTCATTTTTACTTTTTATTATTCTGTTTTTGTTTTTGTTTTTTCGTTTTCTTTTATTTTTTCTATTTGTTTTTCACCCAATTTTCCGTTTTTAAAATTCGTGCAAAAATAGTTTTCGGTCACCCTCATTTTCTGTTCACTTTTAAAATCGTTCAAAAATAGTTTCTATTCCACCGTTTTTTCTGTTCAATTTTAAAATCGATCCAAGATAGTTTCCGTTCATAAACCTTTTTTTTGTTCATTTCTAAAAATCGTTCAAAAATAATTTTTGTTTACAGATCTTTTTCTGTTCACTTTTTAAAACCATTCAAAAATAGTTTTCGTTCACTTTTAAAATCGTTAAAAAATAACTTTCGTTCATAAACATTTTTCTGCTCACTTTTTAAATCTATTCAAAAATATTTTTTGCTCACCGATATTTTTCTGTTCATTTTTTAAATCGTTCAAAATAACTTTCGTTCACTTTTAAAATCGTTCAAAGATAGTTTTCATTCATAAAACTGTTTTTTGTTCATTTTTAAAAATCGTTCAAAAATAATTTTTGTTCACCGACCTTTTTCTATGTTCACTTTTTAAAATTATTTAAAAATTGTTTTCGTTCACTTTTAAAATTGTTCAAAAATAACTTTCGTTCAAAAAGATTTTTCTACTCACTTTTTAAATCTGTTAAAAAATAATTTTTGTACACCGATATTTTTCTGTTCATTTTTAAAATTGTACAAAATAATTTTTGTTCACTTTTAAAATCGTTCAAAGATAGTTTCCGTTCGTAAACCTTTTTTTGTTCATTTTTAGAAGTCATTCAAAAATAAATTTTTTCACCGACCTTTTTCTGTTCACTTTTTAAAATCGTTCAAAAATAGTTTTCGTTCACTTTTAAAATCGTTCAAAAATAACTTTCGTTCATAAACATCTTTCTTCTCACTTTTTAAAATCTGTTCAAAAATAATTTGTGTTCACCGATGTTTTTCTTTTCATTTTTAAAACTGTTTAAAAATAATTTTCGTTCACTTTTAAAATCGTTCAAAGATAGTTTCCGTTCATAAACATTTTTTTGTTCACTTATTTAAATATGTTTAAAAATAATTTTTGTTCACCGACCTTTTTTTGTTCACTTTTTAAAATCGTTCAAAAATAGTTTTCTTTCACTTTTAAAATCGTTCAAAAATAACTTTCTTTCATAAACCTTTTTCTGCTCACTTTTTTAATCTGTTCAAAAATAATTTTTGTTCACCGATATTTTTCTGTTTATTTTTAAAATCGTTCAAAAATAATTTTCGTTCACTTTTAAAATCGTTCAAAGATAGTTTCCGTTCATAAACCTTTTTTTGTTCACTTTTTTAAATCTGTTAAAAGCTATTTTTGAATACCGACCTTTTTTCACTTTTTAAAATCGTTAAAAATAATTTTCATTCACTTTTAAAATCGTTATAACTTTCGTTCATAAACCTTTTTCTGTTCACTTTTTTAAATCTGTTTAAAAAACTTTTTATGTTCACTTTTTAAAAATTTCAAAAATAATTTTTGGTCACTTTAAAATCATTCAAAAAATAATTTTCATTCATAAACCTTTTTCTGTTCATTTTTTAAATTTGTTCAAAAATTTATTTTTTGAGACATGTAATAGTGTTCAAAAAATCACTTCAAAAAATGAAACAGTCCAAGGGTCAATTTCTAACAATAATGTCGCGCGAAGAAATTTTTCAAGTTCGAATCGTTCAGAACAATCAGGCTCGCGCGAACAAACAGTCTGCGCGAAGAAACAGCACCTCCCTTCGGACTCGCCCACCCGCACGCGCGAAGAACCAGTCGTGCATGCGCGGAACCAGTCGTGCACGCGCGGAACAATTAGTTTTTGGGCCGAGCCCATTTAACACGCGCAGAATCAGTGATGCAGGTGGCGGTCCGTCGTTCCATCGCTAATAAGGATGTATAGCACCTCCCGCGTACACGTGAGCGTTCTAGCGGCATGTCACCTGTGTACAATGAGTTTATGGCCTTCATGATGAGTTCATGGGCCTTCGTTGCTGCGTCTTCACGTGTTGGCTGATGGGCCTATTAGTCTTTTTTAGGCTTTTCTTTTTCCTTTTGAATTGTTGTGCACGTTTTTTTTTGGCAAGGTAATACTCCCTCCGACCCAAAATAAGTGTCATAATTTTGAACTGGAGTTAGTTCAAAATTGCGACACTTATTATGGATCGGAGGTAGTATGTTTTTCATTGATAAATAAAGAACAAAATACAAGGCACATGCACACCCATCTTACAGATATGTAAATATAGGACAAACCTATGTGACAAACCAACACATATCACTCTCCTTCAGCACCACCGTAGCAGCCACCAAAGTGAAACGAGACATATCACCACTTCACCCGAGCTCGACGCAAATCCATCGCTGATCAGCCGCTATTCTCATCTCCAAAGTATTTTGCCATAGGGCAAACCATTGTCGTTGAAAGAAACAGACCGGGCAGCTCGACCCTAGACACACCATCGAACTTCTGAACCGCCTCCTCCCCGCCCCCTTCCCCCCCCCCCCCCCCCCCCCGCACGACGACGTCGGAGTAGGGAACCAGAACCGACAGCCTCCAACCACAAACCCAGCACAAGGAGCACCATCTTCCATCAGCACAGACAAACGTCTGCATGAACTCCTGGACAAATCCTCTCTGCTCCATCATGGCGCCGGAGACAACGCCGCAACAAGGGGACATAGCAGCAGGAAAGACTCATCTGACGAAGTCGCCGTGGCCGCCTCGCCGACAGCATCCAAGAACCCTAAAACCACCGACATGAAAGATCGGTAAGCACATGATGCCACCAACTTTGAGCCACCGCCATGAAGGACAACGCCGGTGTGGGAGTAGAGTTGAGGCATATTTATTTGCCCGGACGACGCTCCCACCACCCCAACGGTGCAGCAAAGGAGACAAAACCTAACCCTAATTACTAGGCCAGAACGGAGGAGGGAGGTCCCGCCCTCCCTCTTGCCGCCGATGGAGTGGCAACCAAAAGAATAGGGGACCAGGACCAGCTTCCTGGCCGGAGGAGATCGGGGAGTTGGTCCACCGCCGCCTCTTCGCGAGAGAGAGGAGGAGAGGAAATCGATCTCGTATTCCGGTGTTTGACCCGTTGTCTTTTATTTTCCCACCTACGCGCGTGGCTTTCCATTTATCTCGGCGAGGAGAACTACCATTTAAAACAGTATATGTTAGAGAGGGAGGTTGCGTTTGAGATTTTTCATTTGCAACTTGGTGGCAACAGATTTTTTAACCAGTTGTAAGTGAGTTACGAGTTGAAACTAAGTTTTTTTCTCGAGTTGTAAGTGGGTTGCAACTGGTATTTTTTACATTTGCAATTCGATTGTCATTGGGCTTTTATCCACTTGTAGTGTGTTGCAATTCGATTTTCAAGTTGCAAGTTGGTCACAACTGACTTTTTGTCCAGTTGCAAATTGGTTGTAATTGAGTTTTTTTTGTCCAGTTTGAAGTGGGTTGTAACTGTATTTTGTTGCCCAGTAATCCAGTCGAAAGGTTTTATCCAGTTGCAAGTGGGTTGCAACTGTGTTTTTCTTGTCCAGTTGCCAGTTGCAACTGGTCTTTTTTACACTTGCAAGTCGGTTGTAATTGGGCTTTTATCTAGTTGTTGTATGTTGCAATTGACATTTTCCATTTGCAAGTCAGTTGTAATTGTCTTTTTGTCCAGTTACAAGTGGGCTGTAGCTGAGTTTTTTTGTCAAATTTAAGTGGCTTATACATGAATTATTTTGTCCAGTTACAAGTTGGTTGCACCTGTCTTTTACTGTAGCAAGTGGGTTGTAACTGAGTTGTATCCAATTGCAGTATATTACACCTGAGACTTTCTAGTTGCATGTAGATTGTAAGTTGTAACTCAAAGCATCGTTATTTGTTCTAGCTAGGAGTTGTAATTGTTTTGCAATTGAGCTTTTCTAACTGTAGTTGGATTGAGATTTTTCCTAGTTGTAAGTCGGTTGCAACTGATTTTTTCCCGGTTGCAACTGGGTTGTAACTGAGAGTTTATAGTTCTTTAAGTGGGTTGCAGCTAAGTTTTTTTCTAGTTGTAGGTGAATAGCAACCGAGTTTTTTTCTAGTTTTAAGTGGGTTGCAACTTACTCTATCCTGTTGCAAGTGAGTTGTAATTAAGAATTTTGATGTTGTTTGTTAAACTAAGAGTTTCAATTGAGTTGCAACTGACATTTGCTGGAGTCGAGAATTAGAACTAAGATAATTATCGGTCACATGAGAAATACCCGCATCTAAATTATATTTTTTGGGTTGCATACTTTATTTTCATGTGCTGGTGTGGTTTCGTTTTGTAGGTCTCGGCGTAAGTAGTATAATGGTTCGAACGAAATTAATATTTCGTATATTTTTTGAGAAGTTATAAATTTTCAAAACTTCTCCGTCGAAAAGAGACGTGCATACAAGTACGAACTCCTTTTTTTCGAGGGTGTGCAAGTACAAACTCCTAAAGTGGTCATTCATGGCTTGCTTTGCTTCGGTTGTTCGTGGGCCTTGTACTGGCCGTACTGCTATTCCATGCTACACGCAGGGAACGACAATCAAAACACTTAATACACCACGTACGAAGGGAAATCACTCGGTATCGCCCGGGGCGATTACCGACTGTCGTTTCGCTTAAATTTTCTCCTGGCCATTTAAGTTTCGTTTGCTTCGTTTCCTGTGATTTCCGTGGAGATTACAGGATTCAAACCTACAAAGCGAGTCAAAGAAAATTACGGCCCTAGATTAGTTAGACGGACCTAAGAATATCGGAAAGAATAGTCTCTACTATATAATATGGCTTGAGTGATGGTTGGTGATGGTACGTAATCAAATTGCCACTGAAGTTGGTACAAATTATCCACCATGCCACCGATAAGTGAAAAAACGGTTCGAATTAATTTTGTATCCAAAAATCACGACGCCACCAAATTACCGGCCATCTCTTTTCCCCTCCTCCAAGTGCGGCACATGGAACCAAGCGAAACGCCCAAATCGGTGGCTCTCTCTTCCGCAAGAGGATCCCACGTCGGGGGAGCCGCGGTAGAGCTGACCGGCGATGGTTGGGAGCAGAGGAGAGGAGGCGAGGGGAGCCAAGCGGGGCGACCGAAGGCAGGAGCTCGCCGGTGTCGGTCGTTGATGACGCGGAGGCGGAGCGTTGCCAACCCCCTGCCAGCCGCCGCCCTCGACGAGGAGGACATCCTCGCGTCGTCCTGTGCCTTGGCGGTGCCCAGTACGACCGCGTCTTGGCGTGCCTCCGCCTGGTCGATCCGGCGCCGGCCATCGGCATTGTCCTCGTGGCGGAACCGCCATGGCCGAGCGAGTTGAGCTCGCCGGCGACACGCAGGAGGCGTCCGCTGCCGGCTTCGCCTCCCCTAGCCGCGGTCCGCCGCCGTCGTCATGTCCCTGCCTTCGCCCGGCGGGCCATGGGAGTAGGTAGCTCAAATCGGGTGCTCACAGGGTGTCGGCTACAGGGGACTGAGGGGCGGGCACTATGGATGGGGAAACAGAGGTGAGGTGGAGGAGCGAGGAGCCGGTGGGCGTGTCAGGAGAGGTTGGCAGCGGGGTATGGAGCACCACCGGCGGCGAACCAAGGAGGAGCAGAGCGCTCGGCGGCTCTTCTTGATGAGGTTAGGACCTCAAGGGTGCCCGATCTTCACGGATTGACGACGGATTTGAACGAACTCACGCAAGAACGCACGAAGAACGAAGAACAGGGGAATTCGAACCAAACAAGATAACTAGCTAAGCATAACCTAGCAAAAGTCAACCGGTAACAATTCCCCAAGGGTAGCCCCCGATTCTCCTTCTCCAAGCACATCTTAGGATTGTTTCTCTTAACGGTCAATCCAACCGAACCAATAGCGTCACCAAAAGATGGAAGGATTGGCAAGTAGTCACAACTACAAGAAGAGGTGTTGGAATCACTAGAGGAATCTTCTCCACAAGAGGAGGTCTTGGTTCATCTCCATAAGGGGAGGCCTTGAATCCACATGGGATCTTCTCCACAAGGGGAGGCAACACCACAAGGGGTGGGTAAGGAGCCTATGCTCAACTCTCTCTCTCATCATAGACTCTATGCCTAGATATAAGGTAGGAGACTCCTATTTATTGTCCAGGACGAAGGGGTAAGTTACATGATTTAAAAGTCAAGGCGTGTAGGAAGGCCGGCCTGGCTGGGCTGGAGGCCGGGTTGGAGGCCGGGCTGGAGGCTGGGCTGGAGGCCGGCCGGTTCTGGCACCTAGCTAGCCTAGGGCGGGCTGGAGGCCGGCCTGACTAGCTCCGCCATTGTCTTCATCTTCGTCTTGTCGCTTTCTCCTCCTTTTCCATGCGTACACCTTGGATGGTCTTGAGTCTTGGGTTTCCTCGGCATCTTTCTGGATGTCCGTACTCGTCGTATCAAACCTAGCATAACAAAGGGGTAGATACTCAAGTTGTATACCATCCAAAGGGACACGAAATGGACTCTCGTAGAGGAAGGAGTTCACCTTTGAGCTTAATGACGACTTGTCATATGTTGGGTTACTGGACATGGTGATGGACGTGACCCGGGCTACATCATCTCCCCCCTTTAAAAAGAGTCGTCCTCGACTCTTGCTTTCATCACCATGCAAAGGAGGTAGATATGTTGTCGAAGAATTGGAAATCACCATGTCTACAAACATCAAAGACCAAGCAAACCATGTGTGTGCAAGAAAGAGGAGCATATCAACAATGACATGTCCATCCTTTGTCATAGCACCGTTAGCATAACACAAGAGTATGAAAAGGTAGTGCAAGTGCAAGGTCAATGAGCAAGCAATCCAATGGAACATCTTCGAAATGTGGGAACACAAAAACTCCATGAAAATATGAGGATGCCAAGTAGGTATCTCATTTTGAACCATATGATCATTATTGTTCACAAGGCATAAAAAAGGGAAATTTGTCAACATCCTTGAGTCAATAAGAGGAGAACTTGGCAAAAATTACAATGAAGAATGTCCAAAATATCATCATGGTTGCAAACAAAGCACATGAAAGAGCAAGTTTTCAACATATTTGTTACAACACCAAATTGGTAGAAACCATTATACTCATGGCAAGACATGCTCAAAATGTCATTATGGTTGCAAACAAACCATCTCAAAGGACAATTGTTCAAATTTGTTGGCACACATAAATCATCCATGTGAAAGATCAAGTGTACATGCTTGTCATAGGGAATGTCAAAAGCACCAACATGATTGCAAACAAACCATAAGCAAGAGAAATTGTTTAGCTTGTTTGATGCAAAATATGAGAAAGATTTTAGAGTTGGATTCGATCCACAACTCACATGTATACTTTCAAGAGCTCGTATTGTCAACTCATGTTCGATGGAAGTTGACAATATAGCATGAGGCTCAATGCACACGAAAAACCAAAGAAAGAAATTGTGTGCATGGTATGAACACATCATCCATCATGACGCGTCTCTTCATTTGCTCATCACCAAACACACTAAAGTCAATTGGAAAATATGACATATGTGGATGGTCACTATGCAAAGTGAAGTATGGAACAAGGTCCATAAGAGAAAACGAAACATCTCCCAAATTTGAGAAAGCTATGGGGGCAATCTCATTATCAAGCATTTCATCATTATTGCAAGCAACACATGTGAAAGAGAAATTGTTCAACATGTTGCAAGCCACAATAGGTGAAAAATGGAAATATTCATAACAAGGCATGCTCATGGCAAAATCATCACAAATATGTAATTCCACATGATCAACGTTGGTTTGAAACAAAGTATCACAAGGGAATAAGAACGAATCATATGTGACATGAATAGAATCATCCATAGCATGCAAGCAATCATAGTTCATCATGTCCACTAGTGAGATCATGGTCACATCAACACCCATACCTTTGTAGTCCCACTCATGTGAAATAGGTGTTGAAGTAGTAGTGGCCTTCATGTGGTCGACTTGTCCATCTTGATATAGACATGGGGTGGCATCATCTTCATCCGCCATGTACATCATCTCCATTTGAGGCACCATCATGTCGTAGGCATTCCATCATGAAACCTAGAACACAATGAGAAAACACACTAGAGGAAAGTAGTAAGTTGTTAGAATGCAAAATGGTCTCACTTGACCTATCAACTACCTCTCTCAACTCAAATGGTGTATCACTCATTCCCTCAAATTGGAAGCACTCAATCTCACATTTGGTGGAGGCACTCAACTCACTCTCGCTCTCACTCAAGTGGGCTAAGTGGCTCTCATTCTCACATGGGATTGGTACCATATCATAACTCAAACACATGAGGGTAGGCTCAATGTTCTCAACTCCAAACGCCTCCATTGTTGAAGGGAAACTCCCATGCTCAACCTCCTCAACAATCTCGCCTCCAAAGGTCAAGGCCATAGTGTAGGCATCATCACTCGACTTATGCCGAAGGGAATATCCCATGCTCGGCATCATCACTTGACTCATGATCAAAGGTGATAGCATCATCCATGCTCGCCTCCTTGGTAGAAGGGAAAATCCCATGCTCGACCGTCTTCTCGCCGTCTTGGTCACCAACTTGGCACTCCCATATCATGTGACCTTTTCCATTGCATATTGGGCACAAGAGATTGGGACATTCCCGAGGGTCATGGTCTTAGCCTTGGCAATTGTCGCATATGAGGTCTTCATCTTGCGATATGGGGGCAATGTGGTGGTTGCACTTAGTGTAGAGGCTATCTCATGATAAGTGCTTGAGAATGGCGCCATCTTGGTTGTGGCCTCACATGTGTGCCATGTTTCTTGCGCCGTCGACGTAAGCTTGCTCGTAGTTTGAAGAACTTGTCAAAGTCGGCCATGATCGCACCAACAAAAGAATCAAGCTTTGGTAACTCGCCGAAGATGGAACTTGAACTTGTAGTGGTAGCACGAGGGGGCACCATAGTATGCGCACTTGTCGCCATCTTGGATGTAGAGATTGCGCCTTGAACTTGGAGTGTGGGCGTAGGTGCTTGGTGGCGTGGCTTCCTTCTTGACGTCCTCTCATGTCGTCGTTGACGCTCTTGAGTGGAGGGGTGTCTATGAAAGTCACGAGGATGCCTTGGCGACCTTTCCTTGGAGCTTTCACTTGAGCTCGATGACATGTTCCGAAGCTTGGCAAGTGTGTCGATGTCGTCTTGAAACTTGGTGATGCACCTAAAATGCATCTACTTTTCCAAGCACTTTGCTTCATAATTTGCTCCGGAATCTTCCCATATTTGAATAAAACTGCTGAATCTGACGCTGTTTTTAGCAAAGTCCTTTTCTGGTTGTTTTTGCAGGAAATTAAATCGGAGAAAAATACCACGTCAATTTTTATGGAAAAGAAGGGCATCGTGCAAAAGATGGACACGAGGAAGCGTCCGAGGGCCAAAAGAGTGGGCCCCACGCGGCCAGATTCCTTGGCCGCGTGGGCCCACCCATCTGGGCCTCGGGCACCGCCTCTCCTTCGGCTTTCGCGTACCCCCTCATATATACGAAAAAGTGGCTGACCTAGAAGGAGAGAGCTTTCGCGAAACAGAGCGCCGCCACCATCACGATCTTCGTTTTCGGAGACATATTGATCCAGGATTTCTCCCCCGGAGGAGGGATCAGAGGCCGTCTTCACCGCCATCTTCACCGCCTTCATCTCCATCGACCATGAGCTCCTTCACCATCACCATGTGTGAGTAGTCCACTGTAGGCATATGAGGTGTATGGGGATTGGATGAGATTGATCATGTAATGATACCCGTTGTCCGAGATCTTAGGGGTTTATCTTGAGGATATTTTTTGTATTGTGTTGATGCACTTATGCTATGTTTAATGCTTGCTACTAGGGCCCGAGTGGCATGATTTCAGTACTGAACTTATTTTGCCCCATCATATATTTGAGTTTGGTATTTATCTGCAAAGTGTATCACCTGCTATTATGTTGAACCTGCGAACCCTAAAAGTGACATATAGGAAAAACAAGGGGAGATGTTTTAGTTTGAGGATTCTATGTGTTCATGAAGTATTAATGCGTTGTTCCGGGCTATTCGAAAGGGTAGACCTTAATTACCTGTAGTTCAAGTTGGCCCCGGTGAAATGGGCAGGTAGGACAATAGATGTTGTGCAAATTCTCTTGGTTAGTACGCACAACTATTTACGGAACACATACCTACATATATCGGAATTAGAGATAAGTCCCATTGCTATTTGTATCTTATTATATGATCAATCTTATTCATGCAACACCCCGCTATCACCTCATGCCTACGTTTTAAATCTCTGAGTTACACTTTCACTTTTCGGTGAAAACTGGGAAACCCTTGTTTACTACTGCTGCTTTATTTTGCTTGCTTGAATCATCCTACTGCCATAACTATCACTGCTGCAAGTTTATTGATATACATGTGTGGTTGAGAGTGACGCCTCAATTGCTAAAGTCTTATTGGTATTCTTGTGTTCCCCTTGAGTCGAACTATAAATTTGGGTAATACTTCCCAACGAAGATTTCAACGATCCCCTATACTTGTGGGCATCACTTGGTCATGTCATGGTTCACCGTGGCATCTTTCTTGTGGCGCCTTGATGAGCTAGATGGGCCTTGGTTTGGGTTGGCCTTGTCGATGCACTTCTTGGGGCGCCGTCTTGTTGTTGATGTAGAATGTCGATGCTTGGCGCTCTTGGCGATGTCCTTGTCATGGCGCCTTCGTGAGGTTGATGGAGCTCCATAGGATGAATGCATGGTGGCCATGTCGGCGCTCGTCTTGCGCTTGAACCATAATAGGTTGTGCCATGACGCTTGGTGGTGCCGCTCTTGAACACGGTGGTGATGGGGTTCTTCTCCTCTTGCATGTTGTCGACGGTGTAGTCGATGCCGTCGCACATGCTACAAGAGTAGTAGTCGTAGTCGTGGTACCGCTCCATGTCTTTGATGCTTGAGTAGTCGGAGTCGATACCATATTATGAAGGTTTGTCGAAGTCGTGGTACCGCTCCATGTCGTTGGCGCTCGAATAGTCGGAGTCGTGGTAGCGGAAGTCTTGGTGATGATCCATCATGTCATGGGGGACATTGTCGGTGTAGTAGTTCCCCATGTCCTCAAATTGTGAGGCATCATAGTCGTTGTGGCCATCGTGTACTCAACATCATCTTCGCCTCCATAGTTGGATTCGCACTCCCTAGACATGATCTCAAGAACAAGTGAAATGTGTGGAAATGGAGAACCAAGAGAAACTATATCCAAAGAATAGAGTTGCTTGATGAAAGAGAATCCGGTTCTAACACCCAACACACACACTTATGAGGATAGGAAGGTATGGTAGGTGGAAAGCAAATTGAACCAACCGGAAACCAAGATATTGTAAAGGCAAGTAGAGAACCACGATGATCACAAAGCAAAAACAAGTCAATCTCAAAGATAGGAATGTAGCTCAAGGAAACAACGTGAAGATAGATAAATGGGACTCATGCAACCAAGAAGTGAGCTAAAGAACCAAATGATCCTAGCGAAGACTATAAGCTCGTGTTGCACAAGTACAAGGAGAGCCACTAGCTCGATTGCAATTTATTGGTGGGCTACAAGATTTGCACCAAAAGCACCACCTACAAGATGTTCGTTGAGCTTTCACGCTTCCTACAAGAGATATGGCAAGTGGTGTTTCTTTCTTTCTTTCTTTCTGATTTGGCACTTTTTGCTTCTTGTCTCTTTTGATTCTTTTTCTTGTGCACACACTTCTTTGATGCCACAACAAGGTATATGATATATGTAAACTAGCACATAACTTTTGCTCGGAAACTACATGGTGCAAATGTGCGAAGCCCAAGCAATCATCAAGAGCTAGCCTCAATAGTACAAGATAAACACAAAGGTATGATGGCTATCAAAGGAATGCCAAGGGGGAAAAGATTTGTGATGTTTATACCTTTCATCGATGATCTTCACCCTTGATGTGGAAGTTCCGTCCTTGATCACGGAATTTGGCTTCAACAGATGATGGATCTTCCACAATGGTGATGTAGAGCGTGTTCGTAGCTTCGAAACGAGCTAAAAATCACACAAAATGGAGTCCGGAAGTGAAAGATATGGCCAAAATCGAATTTGAAAATTGCAGTTTGCAAAAAGGTCGGCCTAGGCCGGGCTGGAGGCCGGCGGCGTCGGGTGGTAGGCCGGCCTGGCCGAGCTGAAGGCCGGCCTCGAGGCCGGGCGGTCTGCTGCGGTTGACCATTCGAAAATCCACGATTTTGGCGGAAAAAACGGCCCGAAAAACCTCAAATCGAAGGGGCAAACGAAGGAATTAGGCCATGGAAACGCAAAGTAAGAGAGATCAACAAGTTTAGCAATAGATCCACGGATCAAAACCTACTAAAACGCACAAGATTCACAGATCGATCCAAAATCTCGTGGGCTGTTTTTGGTGAAATTTTTAGAATTTTCTCAAGAACAAGAAAAATTTACGGGATTTCGGTGGCAACACAAGTCGAATCCGTGGCAACCAAGGCTCTGATACCATATGATGAGGTTAGGACCTCAAGGGGTGCCTGATCTTCACGGATTGACGGCGGATTTGGACGAACTCACGCAAGAACGCACGAAGAACGCGAAGAACACAAAGGGGAATTCGAACCAAACAAGATAACTAGCAAAGCATAACCTAGCAACAGTCAACCGGTAACAATTCCCCAAGGGTAGCCCTCGATTCTCCTTCTCCAGCACACCTTACTCTTAGGATTGTTTCTTAACGGTCAATCCAACCGAACCAATAGCGTCACCAAAAGATGAAGGATTGGCAAGTAGTCACAACTATAAGAAGAGGTTTTCGAATCCACTAGAGGGATCTTCTCCACAAGAGGAGGTCTTGGTTCATCTCCACAAGGGGAGGCCTTGAATCCACATGGCGATCTTCTCCACAAGGGGAGGCAACACCACAAGGGGTGGGTAAGGAGCCTATGCTCAACTCTCTCTCATCATAGACTCTATGCCTAGATCTGAGGTAGAAGACTCCTATTTATAGTCTAGGACGAAGGGGTAAGTTACATGACTTAAAAGTCAAGGCGTGCAGGAAGGCCGGCTTGGCTGGGCTGGAGGCTGGGCTGGAGGCCGGCTGGCTCTGGCACCTAGCCGGCCTAGGCCGGGCTAGAGGCCGGCCTGACTAGCTCCGCCATTATCTTCATCTTCGTCTTGTCGTTTGTCCTCCTCTTCCATGCGTACACCTTGGATGGTCTTGAGTCTTGGGATTCCACGGCTTCTTCCCGGATGGCCGGCCTAGCCGGGCTAGAGGCCGGCCTGACTAGCTCCGCCATTATCTTCATCTTCGTCTTGTCGCTTTGTCCTCCTCTTCCATGCGTACACCTTGGATGGTCTTGAGTCTTGGGTTTCCACGGCATCTTCCCGGATGTCCGTACTCGTCGTATCAAACCTAGCATAACAAAGGGGTAGATGCTCAAGTAGTATACCATACAAAGGGACACGAAATGGGATCTCGTAGAGCAAGGAG
>CAMZMU010000038.1:1549278-1745812 GCA_947311845.1 Poa pratensis
TTTGCTCCAGTATATTTATAGCTTCCACTTAGTAAATATGAGCAAAGAAAATAATTTTCGAATTGGGATAGGGCTACTGATATTGAATTAGCATCTCACAAGAAACAACTTTACCTCCGGGACCGCCCTGCAAAGCAGTGAACCAAAACATTGCCACCAGTGCAGATACCTTCATCTATGAAAGTAAAGCAATCACCAAAATGCTTTCCCAAATCAGTGTCCGGATTGTCAAGTACTGTGTCAATAAAGAAAGTATGCCTTTAGTTCTGCCAGAAACCTTGGATAACAACAGAAATTGCTAAGGTAGACACACCCAGTAAAGACTAAGAAACTGCCAATACACAGTCAAGATTGAGATGTTCCATATGTCAATTTTAATATGGATGCTTCAGGTGAGATGTTCCAAATTAGATGACTTCCATTTGTTTAAAAGTGGATGTATCTAAACTTATAACATGTCTAGATACATCCACTTTTGGACAAATACAAGTCATCTAATTTGGAACGGAGGGAGTATAATAAAGGTCACAGGGTAATATCATAGCTGGTAAATCATACTCGTAGGTAACAAATAGTGGATGAAGTCGAAGATATGGTACCCTCAATCTTCTTGTACGTAAATTCCGCTGGAAAGGCGGGATTCAGTGATCTGGCCACAACCAAGATGTGGGTGACGTTCAAGCTCTTCAGAGCATCCTTGTTGAGTGCTGCCCCAACAGAGCCCAAGTAGAGGCCCTGCAAGTCGTATGAAGACCTATCAAAGTAATGCAACAGCTTGATACTATCTTTTTCAACTGGTGCATTCCCACCTTCCATTGAGCAGCAAAAGACACTCGCTTTTTTAGGCCTAGCATTCCGAGAAGTTAACACCATCTAATGGTAACGGCAACAATACAAATACAGTTCGAGAAAATATGCATGGCACAATCTCATGATCCAGATCAACGAATCCTATCATATACGGAGTATGCATCAAGAAACATCAACGATGCTGCAAACATAGATAATCACGGTAATACTCACTAGATCACGCAAATCCGAAAAGAACCGGATAATCATATCAGGTAGGAAAGGGTGGTAGAAAGGAGGCCATGGAGCCGGCAGACCTGGTCGATGGGGCAGGGGGTGTTGTCGGCCTTGCGGTACCGCGCGGCGCAGAAGCCCTGCATCAGCGCCATAAGCACCCTGGTCTGGTGCTGCTCGTACTCGTCCCTTTCCTGCTCGTCCCTCCCCGTCGATTGCCCCGCCTCTGGCACCGACATCGCACGGTCTCTCCCTCCCTCCCTCGTCCTCGCTCTCAAGGAATTGGATGGGGGAAATAATGAGGATTTTTGTTTCGTTTCTTTTTTTCTTGTCCGATGATTTGAGAGCTGTGTCTGACCAAACAGGGGAAAGGGGAGGGAGCCGAGGTCGCGAGGAGGATGGCCGGTCGCCTGGCTACGGCGACGTTTTTTTGGATGCAAGATGATCCCAAAGAAACAAATCACCAACGGCGTGTTTGTGACTAGCACGGATGAATTTTGAGCATTTTACATCCGTGGGTAGGGGCAGGTGGATAGGATAATTTCAGAACCGAATCCGTCGTCGAATTCGTTTTAATGAATACATATCCGGTTCTGAATAATTTGTCGGATAAGTATATCCGATTCTGAACTGGACACCCGGATAAGATATATGATATGTTATGTAAAATAGCAGAATGTGGATTATCTAGATATTGGTTAGGATCCGATGGTTATAATTCAAATAATCCGATTTTATACCGAAATGTCTAAACTATTTGTTGAACAACGACTCCCTTGCATGGTCATTGTACATACTATGGAGTATAAATTTGTTAGATTATTATGTTTTTCAGCTATTATTTTTGGTTATCTAGCTTGATAATATACATTGTGCACACCGAACCGACTATTTTTCTTTTCGCCCCGAATCTGCTCTGTTTTCGTTCTAAATCCGTGATTATATCTATCCACCCCCGAGTACACAACCGTTCATTATCCGATCCGAATCTGAGAAAAAATAATATGGTAAACGATATGGTAGAGGCAAAATCCGATTCGCTCCGTTTACACCCCTATCAGTGGCTCATCAGGCATGGGCTCGAAAAAAGTGGTTTGGACCATGTTCTGTGTCTCTTC
Source organism: Poa pratensis (assembly GCA_947311845.1). NCBI lineage: Eukaryota > Viridiplantae > Streptophyta > Magnoliopsida > Poales > Poaceae > Poa > Poa pratensis. Next base: position 1,551,420 of record CAMZMU010000038.1, read on the forward strand.
GTTTGCCCACAATGTTCTATCTAAACTCATTAGACACGAAACGAGTTTTTGGCATCATGTTTGATATACTCCCTCCATTCTAGAAAGTAAGACGTTTAAGAAAAGTTTTGACAAACCCCAAAAAAACAACCAAAAGACGTGGCTGCCCCTGCCTAATCGCTAAAATTACAAGTATGCCATTCCGAAGTGAAAACGCTTCGCGAATCAAAAAAGCCTCCGCGGGCGAAAATAAAATTTGAATTCGTGCCTCCGCCAGATCGGGCATCGACTCCCCCGCCAGATCGGGGCATCGACTCCTCGCCGCCGATCAGGAACTTGTAGCCAGAAAACAAAAAAGCGACCACGATCCAGCGTGGTTACTCTGGGCTGCTGCGCCTCAGCTACTCACCATCAGCGCCTCAGCATCGCCATCTGAAAAATCACGACCAGGTGCTAGCCGGCAGGAGCTCTCCATCAGGAGCTCGCCACCAACGACTCGCCATCAGGAGCTCGCCACCAAGGAGCTCTCCATCAAGAGCTCGCCACCAAGGATCTCAAGTTTACCAGCTCCTCGCCCATCGCCACCAAGAGCTCGCCACCAAGGATCTCAAGTTCACCAGCTCCTCGCCCCATCGCCACCAAGGAGCTCTCCATCTAAAGCTCGCCACCAAGGATCTCAAGTTCACCAGCGCCACCGATCACTACAATCAGCGAACCAAATCAGTAACTATGGTGCTAATTGATTTGAATTTCAATCCACCTGACGGAGAAGAAGAAGGCAACATACCCAAAAATGAAGGTATAATCCCACATTCATCTTCAGGAAAAGCAAGTTTAGTTCTTAAATGACAAGTGCAATAGAGTGAGATTGGCATGTCACTCCAAGCTTGCAATAGAAAACAAATTTAAGTTTGCACTCAATTTTGTTAGCAAAGAAGATAACGATGTGTTTGCATTGATACTCCATTTCAGCGAGCATACTGAATTTTACAGACAAGCTATGAATTCAGTACTTATAGAGACAAGCAACAAACACTAGAGTATAGGCTGAACAAGCAACAAACACTGGAGTAGAGAGGAGAGGATATTAGGTCTCACATTGTGTTCATGTCTAAACTTGAGTTTGTCACTAACTTGAGTTTTGTATCTAAACTTAGGAGTACAACAAGAAGAAAATATCATTGGGGGAAGGAGAAAATATGCTCGAAGAAGAAAATATCATTGAAGAAGGAGAAATTATGCTTGAAAAAGAAATATCATTGAAGGAGAAATTATGCTTGAAGACGAAAATATAGCAGGTCAAAATGCAGGTACTCCTTTTAACTTAATTATGCAGACAAGTTATTCCTGCAAAATTTAACAAGTTTCATGAATTTTCAAAATTACAACAATGCACAGAAGCAAAATTCAGCAACTTATTGAAACCTGATAACACAATAATGCACACAAGCAGTCAAGTTTCCTAGGAGCAGCAATTATTACTAAGAACAAAAGCAAAATCCTATGTGTGGTTCCTACTGTGTTTTTAATCTTTTTTTTGTGTTGTGAAGTTGCACTAAAATATGTGTAGATACATGTGTGTGGTAAGTGACTAGAGAGTTTTATATTTTAATACGGAGGGGTAGGTTTGAGCCCACAAATTCCTAAGGAATTCATTGTTATGACCCCTATTCCACAGGAATTTCAACAGAGTTCAAACCTCTTTTTATTTTTATTTTTATTTTGCAAAGTCTAATGCACTTAGACTCTATCTCTCTACTCTCTTTCCTCGTTTTTGCAAATTTCATGATTGAAGTGCATGGCATCTTTAATCTTTTTTCCTGTTCATACGTTTGAAAAAGAAGTCTCTGTAATCCAAAGAGGCCCTAAATCTACTTTCAAAAAAAAAAAGAGGCCCTAAATCTGCTAGCAGTGCAGGAGACAACCTCTAAAATCTGTCGAAGACTAGCGCGTTCCAATCTCTAGGGTTTTGTAGCTTTTCTTCCCTTCGTCCCCCCGCGGAGTCGCCGTCTAGGGTTTCGCCTTCCTCCCCCATCCACTCCCTCACCGCCATGGATTTCGACGAGTACGACTACTTGGAGAAGGCCGTCGAGCCCCCCGTTCCGTCAACCAACGGCGCGGGCGAGAAGGACAGCAGCTCGCGCCGCCGCTCCTCCACCGCCGGCGGAGGCCGCGACCTAGAGGAGCGCGGATCGAAGCGTTCTCGCTCGGGAGAAGACCGCGAGCGGCACCGCAGCGGCCGCGAGCACCGGGACCGGGAGGACGGGAAGGAGAAGGTTAGGGAGAAGGACGAGGGCCGAGAGCGCGAGAAAGTTAGGGAGAAGGACGGGGGTCGCAGCCGCGACAAGGTTAGAGAGAAGGACGACACTGAGAAGGTTAGAGAGAAGGATGAGAGCCGTGACCGAGAAAAGGTTAGGGAGAAGGATGGCAGCCGTGACCGAGAGAAGGTCAGGGAAAAGGAGCGGGAGGGCAGGGACAGCAGGCTTATGGAGCGGGAGAATGGGAGGGAACGGAGGAGCCGTAGTCGCTCAGAGCGTCGCCGTGGAGAGGAGGAGGAGATGGTGAGGGAGCTCCAGCGGGAGCGTGACCGGAGTGACCGCCACCGTGGCTACGGAGACCGTGATTTCAGGTACGAATTTGTGAGCTCCCGTATTACTATCACTAGTTTAATACATGTAAAGGCTAATTTTCTAGGAAGAAATGCATTGGCCCTGTTTTGAACAGAACACTTCACCCTAGGTTCTTGTAGGATTTAAATGGATGTACATTAATATGGGGCTCAGATACAAAATGCTGGAAGTTCTCTTCTGATGGTCAGCAACTGAGCCACTTAGGATACAGATCTGTTTTTTCTTTTTCTTGAAACACTTACAACTTGGCAACATGGCTTGGGCTTCTAATGCTGGGGTCTTTTCAAGATAATTGGTGTTTACTTGCATGGAGGTTTCTGATTAGAATAACCATGTCATCTATATTCACAGTATTCATTCGTTACTACCTTGATGTGGTTGTTGTGCTGCTCTTTCTTGTGCTGAAGGTTCCTTTTTGTGTATGCAGGCGTAAGAAAGATGATGGTACAGAACCAGAAGTTGATCCAGAAAGAGATCAAAGAACTGTATTTGCCTTCCAGGTTAGTCTCACAAGTAACAATTGTTATGTTGCATTTTATTCATCAAGCTAATGTTGTCAGCATTACTGCAGCTATCTTTGAAAGCAGATGAACGAGATGTGTATGAGTTCTTCTCAAGAGCAGGGAAGGTAATACATTTTATCTAGATCACATTGCATTCTAATATGAAAATATTCCCTTTACACAGGAGTTATTATACCAGTTACATTCTGCAATTATGATAGTGTGGATATCTTTTGCTGTGCTTTAGTGAATGTGAACTCTTATATTACCTCAAACTCATGGATGAAACTTAATTAATGTTATACTGACCTTATTAATTAGTTATCGGAATATTAATTTTTACATGTGTGCAGCTGTTCTGGATGAAGATTACTTTTTGATAAGCTGACGCCTACCATTTGTCAGTAATAATTTGCAGTAGTCATTGATGTCCTTGCACACTGAACTTTCCGGCACAAAAATTTGATCTATTAACATCTAACGAGGCTCTTGTTTCTCTTTGTAGGTTCGTGATGTTCGCCTTATCATGGACCGAAACTCGAGGCGTTCCAAAGGAGTTGGGTTAGTCTCGACACTTGTTTATTTGATGTATATTCCTTCATGGGATGCTTTTGCAAGAATATATATACCTTGGTCTGAATTATGTAGCTTGCAGATGATTGAACGAACAATGTGTGCTAAGATTTTGGTTTCCTACCATGTAGGACTGTAGTCAAATCCTGAGTGACTTATCAAGCTCCCTGCCCCAGCATGCACAAAATCTAAAAAAAGTCAGTGTGTACGCGACTAGAAAAGGGAAAGAATGTAATTATGGGCATATGTAATCACCACTCATGGTTTATTTATGGTGCTTTGCTGTCCAGTTGCATATATTTAGATTTTTTTGTTTCTAGCATATTGCGTAACTTATTTCTGTTTGCTTCCTGTAAAGCAAACTGATGCTTTCGTGAGGATTATGCACGTATAGTTACAATCTAACCCTTTGCCTAATGAAACTTTGATTGGGGATGTATTACGATAACAGTTCTTTCTATGAAATATAGCCTATGTTTTTTTATTTTACCAATTAGAAGACCTTGTCATATTATTTGTTTTCCATCTATTTACTGGCTGTATCATTACATGAGCATTTTTTTCAAGTTCATATTTGATTTTACATGGGGAACATTTTTCATCAGTTTGTCATACTCAACAGGATTGCACACTGAAATATTTATAGTTTGGTCTACCTGCTGGGATTATCGGCATTTTACAAGTAAGATGGAATATTAGATCATTCTGATGCTGTCAGCAATCTCGGGCAGTTTGATTCCAGAGTATTTGACAAAAACTTGGTGCAGGTTCTTAGGAATTAACGAGGGCAACCAAGAACCAAGTTCGAAAATGTTCCACTGACAAAAACTGATCAAACTTTCCAAAAAATTCTGAATCTTGTGAAAAAAATCTAACTATATAACCCCACTTAAGGTCTACTTGCTTTGACAGGTAAACAATTTTTTGTTGGATACTCTAATATCTATACTGAAGGTTTATCTAAATTGACAGGTACATCGAATTCTATGATGTTATGTCTGTTCCGATGGCGATTGCTCTAACCGGTCAGCCACTTCTTGGGCAAGCAGTGATGGTTAAGCCATCAGAGGCCGAAAAGAACTTAGCTCAGTCAAACGCGACATCAGGTGGAGCAGCTTCAGGTGGAGCAAGAAAGTTATATGTTGGCAATCTTCATTCCAATATCACCGAGGACCAATTGAGACAGGTCAACTATGTAGTTCTTTTTCAACACTAATAGTAGTGTATCCTGTTTCCTGTATTTCATTTAAATAGTGTTTTCCTGCCATGGTTTTAAGGCGTCCATAAGGCGACGCTTAGGCGCTCCCCCTACCCCCTCCGCCTTAGAAAAACGACCGCCTTAGGCAAAGCGTCCGGTTAGGCGCTAAGGTGCCCCCTTCCACCGTCGGACGCCTTACTGTCTTACAACCATGTTTCCATCAACAGATGAAAAAACATAGTACTATCAATAGAGTCCTAGAATCAGTAAGAAACGTTTGCATCAATTTCTATTCTGTTTTGTGTGTAAGGTGCTTCATTTCTAATAAAGGCCTGCACCCGTCTAGTTGATTAACCATAGTGAAACTAAATTATAATTGCTGTGGAAATTAGCTCTATGGCCAATTGGCCATTCTAGTTTCTGTTTATCATCTCCGCTATGTTAATGTCTAGACCACTACCTGGATCGATGTGCTGCCAGGCCTCCACGGAATAAGCTGCATAAAGCACTTTTCTGAACCTGATGATTGATTGTCATCTTGAATAGAACAAATTCTTCCAGACACACTGACCATTTGAAATAAACTAAAAGTAATGATAGTCTGACCCATATTACTCACCTGAAGTGAGATTTATTTTGAGGTATTACATTCAGGGTAAAGAAAAAGTTAACCTTTTTTGGAAACACTCTTTGGTCTCTGCTGTAGAGTTTCCTTCTTGGAGAATAGTTCTCGAAATCCATGTTTAAAATTATATTTTAGTGCACTGTCATTTTGTGTGATTATAGGGTTAGATATATAACTAAGACTTTCACGCGGCATGTTATAACGGGTTTCTTTTTCAGGTCTTTGAACCATTTGGCCAAGTTGAGCTTGTCCAGCTGCCTGTAGATCCACTTACTGGGCTATGCAAAGGGTTTGGTTTCATTCAGGCAAGTTTTTATATAATCCTTGAATCTCGTCTCTTAGATATATTTGCTTGAAGTTTTTGCCAGAACTCTTAATTTTCACTTGTACTTGAGTTATGCAGTTTGCACGGCTTGAAGATGCAAAAGCTGCTCAGAGTTTAAATGGCCAACTTGATATTGCTGGGAGAGTAATAAAGGTGACAGTTATTAATATGTATTGTGTTTCTTCCGGAACAGCTCTAATACATACTAGTCATCCATCTGACAACTTATTATTTCAACCAGGTCTCAGCTGTTACTGATCAGGGCGGTATGCAACTTGGTGGCACAACTACTGGAGATTTAGATGATGATGAAGGTGGAGGCTTGGTGCGTAACTTGTTCTAAAACTACAAACTTGTGTTCTCTTGTTCTATCTTTTTTTTTAAATTGCCCAATAGGTTGTGTTATACAGGTGATTTGTAATTTCTGCACATGTTTTCAACCTTGTTAGGCAGTCATTTTGACAAAGGGGTCAATATGGGTGAATGGTACATGTTTGTGCCCTATTCACTTCCTGGTCTCATTTTCCACCGTCCATTAAAGCCTACAACTGAAAGTTTGGGTGGGGAGGTTGAGACATTTTTGTAGCTGATTTCATTTGTAGCTAGCCCATTCAGTGAATTTAATCATTTCAATTAAATTTTTTGAGCAAGTTTTTGAGTCGAGCGACTAGTCGATGAGTCGCAAATCCAGGTTGACTCAACATCTCGACTTGACTAATTGGTTGAGTCGAGGGACTCAAACGACTAGTCATGACTAGTCGACGTTTTTGAGTCGAACGACTAAAAGTTGGGCCCGCCTGCCATATTTTTCTCTCCAATATTGCTTGCCCAGTTCCCCCTTGAAACCTAGATCGACCCAGCTTTCCCCTTAGCCAAACCTATCTTGGCTCCCGCAACCCTCTGCCTTGGCTGCACCCGCCCAAGTGCCCCAAGATACTACTTCTCCCTCCGCCGGTTGCTGGTGTGCTTCTCCAGCCACCGGCAGCTGCTGCTGGTGTGCTTCTCCCTTTGTCGGATTCACAACAAGCACCATGTCCCAGCCAGAGATATCTTAAGTTTTTTGTTCAGGTCAAGCTGCAGCAGAAGCTGACGAGCAATATGATCCATTCAAAGATCCTAAAGGTAGACCAGCAAGGAGCAAGCATCCAGCATGGAAATATGCATTCTGGCCCAATCTTTACGAGACATTGTTGCTGCAATGTAATTTTTGCGGCAAGAAAATTTCTTCTGGACCTTGTAGGATGTCGACTAGTGTGGTAATTTTGTAGCACTTATTGCTTAACTCATGTTCACTAGTCGACCATGAGTCTAGACTAGTCACGACTAGTCAAGAGTCGCTACCCTAGAACGACTCGCTGACTCTTCAACACAAAGAGCTTGATTTTGATGTCATTTTTTTTTTGTATTACTACCTAGAAATGTGACCTTGCTAAGATTTAGGCTGGGTATCAGGTTTCTGATCGACTGAGATCACAAAGAATGACAATATGATGGATTTCACATGAAATTCCTTTCTAGCACTACATACAAGTTTTGCACCATGTGAAGCTTTGGTTATTGTCAGTGGTTGGTCTGATGTGTTCGCCCTAGAGCACTATAATATCCCTCTCACCCTATAAATAGTTTGTATGATATGAATGCTTGCCCGCCATATGGTAGATAGGAATAACCATGAAGCATGCAAGTATTTTTTACATTGATTTTCATGATTTAATTGCTTTTTTGTGTTCTTTTTTTTGGATTTGTGCTTAGTAACCTGTGGCTGTAGCAAAAAAAAAAAAAAGAGGGGGATATGATTTATCACGTATCATCTTATTCTGCTCAAAGATAAATTCATTTCTACTGAACATATGCAGGCATTAAATGCAAGCTCTAGAGCCCTCCTTATGCGGAAGTTGGACCGGAGTGGCACTACAAGCAGGTACTTCTGTTGTGATTTAGTTTTTTGCGATGCCTGTTTATGGATGTATGAATCTGGTGGCAGATCTCTAGACATCTATTATACATATTATTCTATACACAGATCTTGCTCCCAACTTACTTAATCTGAATTAATTTAAAGATATTAATCTCAACAGACTTGATCTTTATTTTCCCTATCTGAAGCTGGACCTTGTACTTGCTATTGGACCACATGATGAACAATGACCAGCATACTAGCGGAATGTTTGATTGTGCATGTTGATCGTTCATGGTTTTTTGTGGAATCATCCTATGTAGTACAATTTACAGGATCTTGCAGGGCATGTCCTGAATCTTGGTTTTTGTATCTGCAGCTTACCTGGTGGCATTGGTGCTCCTGGTTTGAACACCTCTGTTGGATTGCCAGCTGCATCAATGTTTGGCGCTCCTATGGCTGCTGCTCCTCTTATGCAACCTGTTGGGGTAGTTCCAGGAGCAACTCTTCCTGTTATTTCCCAATCTGCTGATATTGGGACACCTACTGAATTTTTATTGCTGAAGAACATGTTTGACCCAACAATGGAGGTATATCATCTTTTATCTTTTATAAATTTGTGTTTTGTCCTATCTTAGTATCTCTCTGTTAGTGTATTTCAGGTGCTTGCCTTGTATCTTTGTTCAGCTGATAGAAAGATTATTATCAACTTTCTGTGTCAACTGTCACCTATATCCATTTTCTGTTTACATCTTAGTCTCTTAATATATACTACGCTAACTGGAAGTTTGCTTCTTCATTGCAGACTGATCCAGATTTTGATTTGGATATTAGAGATGATGTGCAAGATGAATGTTCAAAGTTTGGTGTAGTGAAGCATATTTTTGTTGATAAGTAAGTCTTTTGTCTTTTAAAACTTTATTATTTCAATTGTATGTCCATGTGTAGTTGTTATAAGCAGGGATAACAAAGATAACAGTAGCCGATTGTATTGGCATGAACTGGTAAACAAATATTGGTTGGGAAGGAGCTCCTTTATATGGAGTACTAAATATGTCATTCAGCAAAGACGAAATAGCTAACCAGAAAGATCTTTTATATTATACTCCCTCCGTTCCTGAATGTAAGGTGTATAGTTTTCTGCACGGAAATTAAGATATGGGTATTTGGCATGCGGTATACTCATTTTCTTTTGGAAAAAATCGGGAGATATGATTTCCTTATAGACACATATTGAAAACAATACGCCCTATAAATTAGGATTCATTTTTGAATGGATAAATTTTCCATAAATCGTATTATACCATATATTTTGGAATTTTTCTGAAAAAACTATACACCTTACATCAGTTAGTGCTGTGTCTGGATTTGCATCAGCTGTTAACATTCACTTACTGTGGTACAGGCATACTGCCGGTTTTGTGTACCTACATTTCGATAGTGCAACAGCGGCAGCAAGTGCACAACGATCACTTCATGGCAGATGGTTTGCAGGGAAGATGATTACAGCGACATTTATGGTAACATACCTTGTCTTATCATTTTGTCGCACTGTGAGCCTGTCACTAATTTTGCTTAAAATCTTGCTGTGTTCTCAGACCGCCCAGCAGTATGAAATGAAGTTCCCAAACCGCCTAGCAGTATGAAATGAGCTTCACAAACTAGTGGGCCATTTATCTGTTGAAGAGAGTTGCCAGATTCCGTAATGTGTGCCTATAGCTGTTCAAACATTCGGAACGAAGTTGTGTGGAGTCTTGTTAGTGGAGTAACCCAGCTAGTTATTGTTTAATGTAATATTATGACAGTTTTATAAGAGGTTTGTTTTCTGGAAAGTTGCATTTATTTATCATCTCATGAGCTATATGAAGAAATGCTGGACTTGTTACAACCTGACATATCCAATATTGGACCTATGCTGTATTGGAATTTTACAAGGATTTGAGTGTCATCTTTCCAGAAATACATTTTTACATGTGGATGCAAGGCCTATCGTCGATGGGTCTGCTTTGAGATAGTGAAAGCTGCGTCGGAGAAAATTGTGTGTAACGTTTGTGCCAGTTGATCGGGGTTAATTCAAAACTACGGGACTTATTATGGATTGGGGGTGGTACTGCCTTTTCAGCCAACTAGTTAGCATGACTGGTAATTAAAGAGATAATTTACAAGTAGGAAAAACTTACCAAGGTCTAACATAGATTACCTTTTTTACGCTTTTGTATCGCGGAAATTCCCTTTGGAACCCGGCTCATATGCTCCCGGAATACTGGGAACATAAATGTTTTTGAAAAACTTTTCAAAAAATTCCGAAAAAAATCATACACGTACCTAGCATGGTACGCACTACCGTGACAAAGTTCGCACGGAAATGACATAGTATGTGCCCGGGGCAAAAATGACAAAATTCTGACATGTCGGAATTTTGTCATTTTTGCCTAGGGCACATACGATGTTATTTCGGTGCGAAATTTGTCACGGCGGTGCGTAAAAACTTTTCAAAAAATTCCGAAAAAAATCATACACGTACTTAGCATGGTACGCACCACGGACAAAGTTCGCACGGAAATGACATAGTATGTGCCCGGGGCTAAAATGATAAAATTTCAGAATTTTGTCATTTTTGCCCAGGGCGCATACGATGTTATTTCGGTGCGAAATTTGTCACGGCGGTGCGTACCATGATCAGGTACGTGCATGATTTGTTTCGGATTTTTTTTGATAAGTTTTCAATTTTTTATGCCCGCCGCTGCAAGATGGCCACGACCAGCACCAGCATGAGGAGCTGCCTGGCTGGGGCACGGCCTGGCTCGGCCACGACAAGGACCAGCAACAACAGGAGCAGAGGAAACCCGACAGCTCCCATGGGTTGCGGAGGTGGGCAGATTGGGCGTGGCTGATTACCTCTGCGATGTACAGATGCGTGTAGCGCGCGTCCTCGCAGGTCGGCATGAGCGCGCAACGGCATACATTGGCAAGGTCTCCACTTCTCCATCACTCGCTCTCCCGTGAGTTCCAAATCGACGAATTTCTCCCCAAATTGAAGCAGACTGGAGCAGCGAGGCTGCACCATAGGGCGCACGACGCCGCGTGCAGTTTGTCGGAGATGGGACCGTGAGCATGACGCTGGTCCAAGCCGGGCTCTGCCGCCATGACAAGCAACCCGCGTCACGAGTGTCATCCGTTGAAGCCTCCGCTTCGGGCGCGCCAGAGAGCGCTCCAGATCTCGGCCCGGAGGACTGCCTGGGACGGGGCTGTCAGGACTGTGCTACACTACATGTCTTCTGAACCTGAACTCCATGTTGAGTTAGCCAACGCTCCAGATGAACTGATACCTCTTCGCTACATCAGACGACTGTAATTCAAATGAGCTAAATCAGACAAGTGTCAAATCATTGTAATTCAAATCGTGGCTCCTCTGGGTACTCTATATAACCAGGGAGAGAGGTTGGATGGGCGGCGCGATATATGAAAACCCTAATTTCCTTATCTTGTTGTTCCTGTTTTCCTTTATCAGTTCTTACTTCATTTGCAATTAGTTTCCTTTATCGTTTTTAGATCCAATTAAAGTTGCTTGATTTTCGGAGAGTTATCGTAGATCATCTCCTCTGGGTTCCGATTCTGGTCGAGTCCCTGACAAATGGTATCAGAAGCCTTGCCCCCCCCCAGGCGCATCCCACCCACTCCACCCTTAGTTCGTCGTTGCTGGATCTAGGTTACCAAGATCTCACGATCTGGAAGTAAAATCCCTCGCCCGGTACCGTCGTGCTTGGTACACGGGATCTCGCTTTGCGGAGAAGATCTAGTAACTTCGACACCTGTCGAGTTACGAAACTCGGACACAGGAGGTGCGAACACCTCCTGGTTGTTCGGTAGAAGGGCGTGAGGTGCTCCGACGTCAGTCCCCGGAAAACGAGCACGAACACACAAGATTTTACTCAGGTTCAGGCCGCATCGCCGCGTAATGCCCTACGTCGTGCTTGTCTGGCTTGATTGATGGTGGATGATGTTGTATAATGTGTAGCTTACAACCCTCCCTTCTATGCTCAAGGCCTATCCGAGCTCCGCCCCGGGAAGGTCTCCGAGGTGATGCTTGCTAGCCCCCGAGCCATGTGTCTAGTAGGAAGTGTTGCCCTCCTCCTCTCCATGGCCTTGGGCCTCCTTTTATACTCAAGGGGACATCACAAGTGGCCACTCCAGAAGCTTCCCACCGTGGAGCGGCACACGTCGAGCTACTCCGCCAAGTGGCAGCTTCCGGTTGTCGTCGTGGCGTTGCCCATGCCGCGCTGCCCTCCATGCCGTGGTATCCGCCGGGTTGGAATAGACGGCAGGTCAGGTCTTGTCCAGGGGCCGGGCATCGCGTCGAGCCCTGCGCCTGCTCTGCTGGGGCAGCACGCCTAGTCTTGTCGACGTCCTGGCTGCGCGGGGCAGCGAGCCTGTGCTGTCCTGTCTTCTGACGTCTGCTACACTTCCTTCTCTGCGAAGCTATCTCCCGAGGCAGCTGCACAGGAATCCCTTGCCACGTGTGTGGTCCCTGTACCCGGGGGACTGTTCCCGGGGACGCCTTCCGCTTCTTCCCGGGGGCTTCCCTCCGGGCGACTTCCTTACTGGGATGAATCTTCGGGTGCTACTGCCACGTCCCCCGCCCCGGGGTGAGCAGCCGGCGTGTTTGGGATACCCCCTATCCCTGAGCGCCGACAACACCCCGATGCGCACCGTCGTACGCGCACTCAAGAGAAGATGGCGGCGGTGCAAGAAGAAGCGGATCTTCTAGAAGCAGCGCAAGCGCAGGCCGAAGAGGAAGAGCAGATCCGTCAATGCCTTCCACGGGAGGTCCTCAACATCCATCGCCGACTGGATCACCAGCAATCCTCCGTCGATGCCTTGCAAGGTGATGTGTCTCGCCTCACTGAGTTGGTTGTTCAAATTGCTCTTGCTGTCAAGGCTCCGTTAGATCTGGCAGCAGATGCAGGTAACAGAAGAAAGCAGCCAGAGGTCGAATCAGCGGTCGGAGCAGCCGCAAAGCAGCCGGATTTTCCACCCCACCCCACCCATCTGAGCCCTATTCCTGAATCGGTGACACCGCAAACCACCCCAGCCGCTCAGGCGACGCCACAAACCAGACCACCACCGACTCCAACACAGCATAACGATGCATACAGAGCCGGATCATCCTCTGCTACACCCAATATCCAGCAATACTACCAGACCACCACCCTAGCCACAAACCCCAACAGCTACCATCCAACACCAGCAGCCAATTACCCCAACAACAACAACTTTCATTACCCACCACAACAATCTCAGCAATACTACCCACCACAGCCATACCAGCAGCCACCACCATACCAATTCCAACAACATTATCAACCACCTTCATACTACCCGCCACAAAACCCTACCTATCCATACTACCCACCAAACATAGGCTTTTATCACTACCCACCACCACATCCGACGCCTCCAAACTACCAACAACAAGCTTACACCCCACCTCCCTCACAGCCTACACCTCTTCTTCCTTCATTACCTCCCAAACCCATCACCCCATCACCACCACCATCACCACAGCCACAGCAATACCACAACAATAATACTGAGCCACACATCCGCACACCGAGCCTGGAACTCCCATATTCTTTGGTGCAAATGCACAAGGATGGCTTGATGAATGTGAAAGCATCTTTGCACGGGCTGGTATTGCTACAGAAACAAAGATCAAGTGGGCTAATGCACATGTGAGAGGAAGAGCAAAAACTGGTTAGCTGGCATTGATACTTACTCAATGGACTGGACCAAATTCTGTGACTTGCTCTGTGCTAGGTTTCCTGGACCAGGAGAACATGATACAATGGAAAAATTCCAGCACCTGAAGCAAACAACAACTGTAGCCATTTATATTGATGCATTTGAGGACTATATGATCAAGATGCAGCGTGATCATCCATACCTAACTGGCAATTTCTTTTGCTACGATTTCTGAGTGGTCTGAAAGAAACGTGAAACATACAGTAAAAAGTCATACACCAGCCACAGTAGAATCAGCATATTGGCATGCACGACAGCAATAATTAGCTTATCTGGCTACAACAAGGAAGCCAACGCAACAAAACATTACTAGCAAAGTTGTGCAACAAGCTTCCCCCCCGACAACAGAATTCATTCAGAGATGCTAGACCAAGACCTCCATCTGATAAACCTAAAGAGAGTCGTAAATGCTGGTATTGTCCTGAAGTCTGGTCATATGGACACAAATGCCCCAACTTTCAGAGCATTGTGCATGCTATGCATCTACAAGGCCATAGTGACAGCGATGAATCTGTTGAACATGCTGATACATATCATGATGCTGAACCAACATTACCTGACAATCCTGTGTTACCAGCACCTGAACAACAACTACCACCTGAACCTGTAGCTGCCAAGCCAAAGATCGTGCAGATATCAGCTGAAGCGCTCCATGGATGCCTAGTGACACTACTCTCTTTGTACTTGTCCAGATTGGCAAAAAAGGGCAGTAGAACTTATTGAAAGTGGCAGTACAGACAGCTTCATTGATAGTGAATTTGCAGCAAAGGCCAACATACCCATAGTAACTAACTCAGCTCACAAGGTTATGGTAGCAGGTGGAGGAGGATTGTTGTCAGCTGGACATATACCAGACTGCAAATTATGAATACAAGACAACAACTTCAGTTATGACTGCAAGTTACTACCACTCAAAGGATATGACATGGTCCTAGGAGCAAACTGGCTCAAAACACACTCCTAATTTCACTGATTGGGAACAAAGGAGTATATCCATTACAGTAAATGGCAAGGAAAAAATAGCGTGCTACAACACTATAGCGTGGGCCTAAAAATACGCTATTAGCATGCTATATCACGCTATAGCGTGCTATAGCGCGCTATAATACATGAATTGATGTAGTGTGATCATCCTCAAATCGCTATATCTGCTATTAGCGGCGATACATCGCGCTATTTTTTTCCTTGGTAAATGGTGTACACTGGTGGACAGTGTTGCAGCAGTGGAACACGGGGTTCCCCTAGTGCTGCCAAAGTGGGTCCACCACATGTGGGCCCAACGTGAAGATGGACATGACCAAGACACGGCGCAAGACTGGCGGGTGCCCCGCGCCAGCCAAGGCCACCGGGTGCGAAGGATCCTCGGGTCCCCCGCACCCGGCAACACGAGAAGACCCCGAGAGCGCGAGGCCCCGACAGGGCCGGGCTCCCTCTCGGGTGCCAGTCCGTACCAGCTGAGGATAAGACTTCCACCACACTCCAGAAGATGGTAGAAGAACCCAGAAGCCTTGGGAAGCAAGGCGCGGGCAGGGGACACCACCTGCGGTGTGCCAGCCTTTGTCCGCCCCGCTTTCCCCCAAAGGGTGGAGATCTCACCAAACCGACGGAAGTGGCCTCTCCTCCTCACCACGGAGAGGGGTTTCTTCCTGCCAAGACCCCCTCACGCTCCTCGCATGACCTCTGTGGCATCCCCTTGTTCTATAAAAGGAGGACCAAGGCATGGAGGAGAAAATACAGGACGGGACGGAACAAAGCAAGCATAGAGCTACATCTGGCTAGTGCTAGGCAGCAAGGAGAGGAGCAGAGCAAGAACACTACAGAGCTAGGCTAGGGCAGGGAAGAGAAGGAAGGTGATCTCCTCCGGGCAAGGATCTGTCCTTGCTCTTCCTCTAGCCAAAACCCTTTCCGGGTACCTCGCCGGAGACCTCCTTGTAGTCACACCATGATTCCTCCATCTATCCAGACATGCAGGAGTAGAGCTGTTAGCCTTCGGGCGGGCTGAACCTGGGTAGATCGCCGTGTCCTTTGCTTGTTTGGCTTACACGTTGAGAGCGAGAGAGATTGAGAGCTTGCCGGCGATCCTTCTCCGGGAGACGTCTTCCAGCCTCCGTTGCGCCCCTACCGAATCTACAAAGGGGGTGCTGTCATCCCCGGTGTCCGTCCTTCGAGACACGACAGACAGGACAGTTTCTAAGGACAAATCACTGATATCTGCTAAAGCCAACTCCAAATTTCTTAGACAAGGAGCACATGCATTCATTATCAGGGTGGATAATTCTGATATAACACAGGAGGCTGCAACAACAAAAACTCCACAGACACAAGTTGATGACATTCTGCTTCAATATGATGATATATTTGCAGAACCTACTGGCCTTCCTCCACACAGAGAATGTGATCACACCATTCCACTCAAGGAAGGTACCAATCCACCTAATGTCAGGCCATACAGAATGCCATACAAGCAGAAAAACATAGTGGAAGAATTGGTACAAAATATGTTGAAGAATTATGAGATCAGACCAAGCACAAGTCCTTACTCATCTCCAGCAATCCTAGTCAGAAGAAAGGACAAGTCTTGGCGTCTATGCATTGATTACATGCAGCTCAATGCTCTGACAGTGAAGAACAAGTACCCAATACCAGTTATTGAGGATTTGCTTGATGAGCTACAGGGTGCAACCATCTTTTCTAAATTGGACCTGAGAGCTGGTTATCACCAAATTCATATGCATGAACCTGATATTGCAAAAACAGCATTTACTACTCGCATGGGTCACTTTGAATACTTAGTGATGCCCTTTGGGTTGACTAATGCCCAGCTACATTTCAGAACCTAATGAATAAAATTTTCAGTGAGCAGCTCAGGAAATTTGTCCTAGTGTTCTTTGATTATATTCTTATGTACAACAAGACAGTAGCAGCTCACATGCAACATTTGACTACTGTACTGTAGATCCTGAGAAAGCATCAGCTAAAAGCAAAGCTCTCCAAATGTACTTTTGCTGCTCCATTAGTGGATTATCTAGGCCATGTCATCTCAGGACAAGGAGTGGCAACACATCCTGAGAAGATAGCCGAAATTGCAAAATGGCAAACACCACAGAACATCAAGCAACTGAGAAGATTTCTGGGCTTTACTGGGTACTACAGAAGGTTCATAGAAGGTTATGCATCAATATGTAAACCTCTACATGATTTACTCAAGAAAGAAGCATTCCTCTGGACTGAACTACAACATCAAACCTTCAATAAACTAAAGCTAGTCATGATGACACCTCCAGTACTAGCACTACCTATTTTCTCACTGCCATTTGTGCTGGAAACTGATGCATCTGGCTCTGGCTTGGGAGATGTCCTCATGCAGCAAGGCAAACCAATTTCTTACTACAGCAAAACACTAGGACCAAAAGCAATAGCTCAGTCCATTTATGAAAAACAAGGGTTAGCCATTCTGGAGGCAGTGAGGAAATGGCGACATTACCTCCTTGGCAACCAGTTGATAATCAGAACAGACCAGCAAAGCCTTAAGTACTTGACCAGCCAGAGACTGCTAGAAGGCATCCAACACAAACTGATGTTGAAATTGCTGGAATTCAATTACTCCATTGAATACAAAAAGGGCACTGAGAATACTACAGCTGATGCACTATCAAGGAAACACCTGGACAGTGATCCTTCTTGCTTGGCCATCTCTGCAGCAGTACCTACTTGGATGACTGAAAGCTCAAACTTATGTGGGTGGTCCCAAATGCACACAATTGCTTCAGGAACTTGCAATTTCTGCAGGAAGTCATCCAAATTTCACACTACACTCTGGTGTTCTGAGATACAAAAATAGATTGGTGGTTGGCTCAGATACTGACTTGAGAGACAAGTTATTCAACCCTTTTCATGCATCTATATTTGGTGGACACTCAGATGGAAGAGTTACACATCACAGGCTCAAACACTCTTCTACTGGCCTAACCTCAAGCAGTTCAAAAGTATCACATTGTCCAATCTGTCAGATTTCAAAGACAGAAAGGGTGCACTACCCAGGGTTATTGGATCCATTGGATATACCTAAAATGAAATGGAAGGACATAAGCATGGACTTTGTCGAAGGACTACCTAAATCAAGGGGCAAAGATGTGATCCTAGTCATTGTGGATCGACTGACCAAATATGCTCACTTCTTCCTCCTGTCTCACCCATTCACGCCACACAAGTATCCAATCTGTTCATGGACAACATCTTTAAATTGCATGGCCCTCCTCAAACCATTTTAAGTGACAGAGACATGATCTTTACATCCAAACTATGGCAGGAACTCTTTTCTGCACTCAAAGTGGAGCCCCACTTTAGCACTGCATATCACCCTGAGTCTGATGGGCAAACTGAGCGAGTTAACCAATGCCTTGAGCGATGCTTAAGAAGCATGGCCTTTAAGGAACCAAAGAAGTGGGCTGACTGGATACCAGCGACAGAATGGTGGTATAATATCTCTCATCACACCTCTCTGAAGATCTCTCCATTTGAGGCTCTCTATGAGTACCCTCCTCCTCCTCCTCAACTTCACGATATATCAGTTCCCTGCAATGTCTCACTAGAAGTTGAGGTAACATTTAAGGAAAAGGATCATATGATCAAGTTTCTGCATCAGAACCTGTTGCAAGCACAAAACAGAATGAAGAAGTATGCAGACACGAACCGTACTAACCGATCATTCACTGTCGGTGACATGGTTTATCTGAAGATGCAACCCTATCGAGAGACAGCTCTGGGGCTAAGGAATGCTCTGAAACTTTCTTCTAAATACTATGGTCCATTCAAGATACTGGCAATAGTTGGCAATCGTGCTTACAAGCTACAGCTCGCTGAAGGTACTCATTTAGATGATGTCTTCCATGTCAACCAGCTCAAGCAGCACCTGGGACCACGAGCTGTACCCAATCCCAAGCTTCCACAGCTCACACCAGATGGTAAGATCAAACATGCACCATTGGCTATCTTGCAGTATTGCCTAGTACCACGCAATGCCGGGACATGATATTCCAGTACCACAGTGGCTGATTCATTGGGAGAATATGTCACCGGAAGAAGCTACATGGGAGGACGCCAAATTCATCCAGGCGACATTTCCTTCCCTCCATCCTTGAAGTCTGGCCTTCAGCCTGGGAGTAATGTCAGGACTGTGCTACACTACATGTCTTCTGAACCTGAACTCCATCTTCAGTTAACGAACGCTCCAGATGAACTGATACCTCTTCGTTACATTGGACGGCTGTAATTCAAATGAGCTAAATCGGACAAGTGTCAAATCCTTGTCAAATCATTGTAATTCAAATCGCGGCTCCTCTGGGTACTCTATATAACCAGGGAGAGAGGGTGGATGGGCGCCGCGATATATGAAAACCCTAATTTTCTTATCTTGTTGTTCTTGTTTTTCTTTATCAGTTCTTACTTCTTTTGCAAGTAGTTTCCTTATCGTTCTTAGATCCAATTAAAGTTACTTGATTTCTGGAGAGTTATCGTAGATCATCTCGTCTGGGTTACGATTCCGGTCGAGTCCTTGACAGGGGCCCTCCCTGCCATGGGCTATAGCGTAGTACCTTTCGATTAGAAAAGTTTGTCGAACCCACGAGGAGCTGAAGGTATTGGTTAGCAAGAATGATAAATATAACAATGAAAGATGCAAGTGTTTTTGGGATTTTTGGTTGTATAGTTGCAAGAGAATAAAAAAGCTGAAAATAAATGGTAGCAAGTAAAAGCTTTCAAAGAGAGAAAGCCCAATCCTCTATGTGGCAAGAGGACAAGCTCAAGTGATGTGTAACTTATATGTGGAAAACGTTCCCGAGGCCGGTATGGATATTGCTAGGCATAGAGATTTATTAAACAACACGTTGAATATCTTGTCAAGTTTTAATCTTCTTTGGATGGAGTCATTGTTAGGTATAGCTAAATAAATAAACTAAACCCCTTATGATGGATCATGTGGCCAAGTAAATGACTGCACAAGAATTATTAAGACATAAAGTCCCACCATAGCATTACACTCTAAGGTTCTCGATACTAATACCCTCATAATGTAACTTCATGACTCGGTCTCATATTTACATGTCCTCCCAAGTCTCCCTCAATTCATTACACTACGGTGTTCTCCTATGAGCCCATATAGGTGAAGTGTTGTGCAGTCGACGTTCGCACAACACCATCATAGAATCACATAAAAAGATAAACACTAGACAAAATACAACACATGTCATATATAAATCATTGCCAATTCATCCTATGCCCTCAGGAACATACGGGAACTACTCACAACGTGCAAACATGATAATATTCAGTGGCATAAATGGTACAACACAATCTGAAAATATAACTTCACCTCTGATGCATGTAAAATGCATACATGAACTTTGCACTATATTACTTATATTCTAATCATATTTGCATCATATAAGGGTTATATTAATGTTTTATAATGATTTTTGGGAATATTATATTTATTTCCTATTTTTATGGAATTAACCCTGCGCAGGCAGAAAACCCTATTTCTTTCCTTTAATGTTTCGGGGACCCAAACGACGTCCAAATGACCTGCAAAATTACGAGCGTTAATATTTGGAAGGAAGAAGACTTGGGGGTGAAGGAAGCGAACAAACGGAGCCCCGAGGGCCAAAAGAGGTGGGCCCATGCGGCCCCTGTACCTGGCTGCGTGGGACCCCCTATAATGGGCCTCGACGCTCCGCTGCCGTCGATCTTTTCTCCACCGACTAGGTTTTGACCTAAAACCGCCTAGAAAAATAACCCCATGACGTTCTCTGTTGGGAGCGCCGCCGAAACACAGAAACACCGAAACAGAGACCTGGAGCTGCAGATTGGAGGGGAAAACTCCGGCGGGGCACTGCCGGCGTGGTCTCCATCTTCTCCATCGACTTCTCCACCGTCTCCATGATGAAGAGGGAGTAGTCCACCTCTGGACTATGGGTTTGTGGAAGTAAGTTATGTATCTCTCCTCTCTTTGAGCTTCACTAATTAGTACTGTATGAGCTGCTGAACATGATTACGGTCATCGTTGTAATACCTATGTGGTGGATCTTTTTATGAGCTAATATATGTTTGAGATTGCAAATGTTTTGTTTCAGTTATGAATATAGATGCATATTATGTACCCCGTTCTTAGTCACTTGTTATGATCAAGCATATTTATGAGAGCGTGTGTGGGGTGATGTGTGCATTAGTTGGAGTAACGGAGGGTGCCTAGTGCAGTGAACGTGAGAGAAAGTTCTGCGATCCACATGGGTATCTCTACCTTACTTTGTTGCCTCACTAGGGATAAACAAAAATACCATGTTACCTAAGATGTGGGTGTGACCATTGCCACTACTCCATGACTAGATCTAGCATGTTCTTATTTTAACTTCATGTCATGATACTTAAAGCTATACTCTGAGTTATCTTAATTACTGAGGTGTTATGATTTAGTTCGCATCTTGGCGGAGTATAAGTGAGACTAAATAACAAAATGTCTCTATGTTAGGACGTGATACCCATATAATTAGTAACTTGTCACTAAACTTTTGTGTTGCAATCTCATATGTCAACTCTAGTGTTCCATTGTCTACCACTTTATTAAAGAGAGAGTGCATTTGTGAAACCATGAACCTCGGTCCATTTTTAATCATAAGAAACACCTTTCCAACAACTTTTACCACTTTTACATTTTCTGCCATTATTAAATCCGAAAATACAAAAACACTTTTACATCTTGCATACATCATTAAAAACCCAAAAATATCATTTATCATTGTTACCATCATCCTTGCATATTTATTTACCATCATTGCATATTTATTTCTTGTTTGCATCACATACTATCTTGATATCATTCTTACACCTTGTGCTTGACAACCACAGGTGAGGTTGAGGACCAAAACATTTAACTTTGTTTTGTAGGTAACCAAAAGAAGGATACGAAGATAAATCTTTCACTACTGATTTCCCGAGAGTTCGATATTAAACCCTCGAGTCACCCTCGTGGGGAAAACACGTCTTCCACGTACTACATACTCTGTACTTGGAGGCTCAACCTAACCCCGTTTACTTTTCATTGCAGGTAGCTACTGAAGGCTATCACATCTACGGGCATCAACCTCCAAATAATGACAAGTACTCAATCACAAACATGAATATGAGCACAAAACAAGTATCTAGGGTATAGCAACTCTCAAACTATGAGGGGAACGGAGTGGATCACGGAGATGATGATGGAGATGGCGCTGGTCTTGATCATGGTGATGATGTGGAGGCCTCCTCCCACGCCAAGGAGGAGAGGTGATGACGATGACGATGATTTCCCCTTCTCCGGAACTCCGAAGTAGCAGGATCTGATCCCCCTCGGAAGGAATCAGGAGTTTCGCCGCTACCGCGGCCTCGGATGGACTAGGAAAAATTAGAACGTAACTTTTCGGGTGAGACGAAGGTGTGTTAAAAAGCCCCGAGCAAGGAAGTGCCCGAGACTCCATTTGGTGGGCCCCACGCGGCCAAGGAATCTGGCCGCGTGGGCCCCCCTCTTTTGGGTGTCGTGGCTCTTCTTCCTTCGATCTTCTTCCCTCTGTTATTCTCCCGATGAAAAACTAGCTGTGCAATTTTCCTTTTTTATTTGGGTCACTGTAGCTCCTGAAACATTGAAAACAAGAAAAAGGAGGTTTTCTACCTCCCAGAAATTAAATACCAAAAATAGGGATTTTGTATGAAAGTCCCATAAATCATCTAAAACATGTAAAAACAATTATATAACAATGCCAATAACACTCTAATATGAAATATAAGTTGTATAAATGATGATATAAAATGCAAGTATCACCGGGCCGAAGGTCGTTGTTGTGGAGGAGCCGCGTAGGGTCAGGCCGTCTGCCAGGTCGGGCAAGGCGGGCTCTGCCCTAGAGACACAAGAACATTGAAATAGATACTTACCTGTTCGAAATTTTATCTAAATCGTTAATCAAATGAACGTCTCAGATTTAATGTATCAACACAGCACAACACAAGTTTGTTCTTATAGTAGTATAGATACTTCATCGACGTGACACAATATGTGTTGACCATATCTTCTCAAGGAGTTACATGGCTGTGTCGGTAACCGGGTAAGGATCCAGGCATGGCGAGACCCATGGATACCAGGAGGTCTTGACGCGAACCACTGATACCGCTGTACTGATTGGTAGCTGATTTTTTGCTCCCAGATGGTGCATGTGATAATCAGAAGGGTTGGAGATTCTCTTAGCTATGCGAGTTTTGTGATGGTGCGTACAAAAAAAACTCTACAATTTTTTGCTCCCCAATATTGTGTAATTAGAGCATCTACACCGGCGCGTCCAATAGAGCGTCCGACAAAGTTGCCGGACAAACGTTGGGCGCACAACACCACGCTTTACCGGTAGCTACCAATAGGTTGTTAGGAAAAAAATTGAGACTCGAAATTCATTGAAACTTAACCTATTTCATTCAAATTCGATAGTTTGTACAAAATTTGAAAAATTTAAACTAAACCTAATTTAATGGCCGGTCCAGTAGCCGTAGAACTGGTCCCAGTTGTGCTGGGCCACCGCGTTTTTGACGTTTCACGCGACGTCTTCCTGCTGTGGCGGCGCATCGGCCGGCTCCTCCTTCACCGGCGGCGGCGCGGTGGGAGTCTGGACCTGCTCATCCGCGTCGAGGTTGATGTTTTTCTCGATGCAGGACCAATTCTCCGTGATGCCAGCTGGACCGTGTCGTAGATGAGCTTGCATGCGAGCTCGAGGTCCCTCAGGTACATGGCTCGGCCGTCAGCGGCGGTGGCAGCGGCTGCGAAGCAGCGCGCTTCTTGCCGCGGGACGAGGACGTCCCCAGCTCGAGCCTTACATGGGCGCGGGGCACGTTCGTAGGTGGCGCCGTCCCGAATTCATGGATGGTGATGCCGTTGTTCCTGGGCGGCGGCTGATACGCGTAAAGCACACGTTCGTTGGGAGACCCCAAGAGGAAGGTATGATGTAGTAGCAACAAGTCTCCCTCAGTATGAAACCAAGGTTATCGAACCAGTAGGAGTAGAGGCACTTCTGAAGGTTGTCAACGCGCCAGAAAACTAGCTGTTGCAGGGAGTTCTGACTGTTGACTTGGAACCTGCACACAACACAATCAAACTACTTTGCCCCAACGATATAGTGAGGTTGTCAATATCACCGGTCTTGCTGAAAACAAAGGGTTAACCATATGGTGTGGAAAATCATAATTGATTGCAGAGAATGAAAAGGAACAATGATTGCAGTAGGTTGTATTTATCAGATGTAAAAGAATGGACCGGGGTCCACAGTTCACTAGTGGTGTCTTTCCATAAAAGATAACTAACATGTTGGGTAAACAAATTACAGCTGGGCAATTCACAAAATACTGTGCATGACAATGCAATAATATGACATGATGACTACTATGATATTCATGCGGGCATTACAACAAGATACATAGACCGTTATCCAACAGCATCTATGACTAAAAATCCACCTCTAGGCAGTCATCCGAGTTCCCCGTTGGTATTAAGTTGCAAGCAACAGATTATTGCAATAAGCAAAGTGCATAATGTAAACAACACAATTATCCTTAGACAAAACATCATTAGGTTACCCTAGTGGCAACAACACATCCACAACCTTAGAGGTTGATGTCACTCCCCCAGATTCAATGGAGACTGAACCCACTATCTAGCATAAATACTCCCTCTTGGAGTCACAAGCATCTACTCGGCCAAAGAATCTACTAGTAACGGAGAGCATGCAAGATCATAAATAACATATAACATAGATTGATAATCAACTTCACATAGTATTCAATATTCATCGGATCCCAGCAAACACAACATGTAGCATTACAATAATATGATCTGATCATGATATGCAGCTCACAAGATCCAGCTCACAAGATCTAAACATGATAGCACAAAGTGGAGAGACTACCAACTAGATACTGCCATGGACCCGTAGTCCAAGGATGAACTACTCACGCATCACTCCGGAGGCGGGCATGATGATGTAGAGCCCTCCGGAGATGATTCCCCTCTCCGGCAGGGTGTCGGGAAGAGCTTCTGAACCCCCCAGAGCTAGGGTTGACGACGGCGGCGTCTCTGGAACTTTTCGTGGATGGACGCTCGGGTATCTAGTGTTTTTCGAGGAAGTGAATAAATAGGCGAAAGGGCGGCGGCTGGAGGCACTCGTGGGACCCACGCCACCCCACGACGCGGTAGAGAGGGGGGCCACGCCGTGCCCTGGCGTGGGCGGCCCACGACCCTCCTGTTTCTCCCCTCTGGACTCCGTGTACGTGATGCAAAAAATAGAGACTTCTGCCTTTTTTCGTCCAATTCCGAGAATATTTCGAGAACAACAAAAACACCAGAAAACAGGAACTGGCACTGTGCCATCTTGTTAATAGGTTAGTACTAGAAAATGCATAAAAATGATATGAAGTGTATATAAAACATGTAGCAATTGGCATAATATCAACATGGAACATCAGAAATAATAGATACCTTTGAGACGTATCAGCGGCGCCGACCACGACGACTCCTGCTTGACCTTGATCCCCCTGCCGCTCTTATTGACCGACGGCGGCTCGATCTTCATGAAGCGCAGCGTCGTGGACCGCGCGCTGGAGGAGGACGAAGAGCTTGACGACATCTGCCAGCCGTTGCTGGAGCGGTGGCGGGGGCGTCCAGCCATGCTCCCACATGACGGTGTAGAAGTCGCGGCCCTCTCACCAGCGCCGCCTCCACTCGGCGTTGTTCTGGTTGGGCCACACCGTCCCCTCGTGGTCCTCGACCGCCGCGGCGCGCTGCGCCTCCAGCAGGGGTCGCCAGTTGGGGCTGTCGATGTCGTACTCCGGATCCGCCCGCTGCTCTGGCGTCATCTGTCAGCGGGGCAGGCAGGCGAGGTCGTGGAAGCGCTCCCCCGTCGGCAGCGACGGCACGACGTAGCCTAGCGAGCTTATCTGCCAGCCGCTACCCGAGGGGAGGCGTAATCCCGACGGCAAGGGGATGTGGTGGCGGTAGAAGAATGCCGCCGCTACCCGACGCTTGCCCGTTGTGGGCCATGGTCGTTGGGGAAGAGGAGAAGACGAGAAGAGATGAAGAGCGCGGCGGTGGATGAGGGACACATGAGTGCGGCGGTGGAGGTGAGCGGCGCGGTCTTTATAGGACCGGGAGAGGAAAAGCGCGCGAACGTGGCACGGGAAGAAGTCACGGCGCGCGAACGTGCCCCATTAACGCCGGCGCCGGTTCATGAGGCGACGTAACTCCAGTGACGCACTTCCAGAAGACGAGGCGCGACGCGTCAATACACTACGTCAGAAAACCGCTAAGACGTACTCCCTCCGTTCCTGTTTATAAGCCCTATAGTTTTCTTTAAATAGTCAAACTTGACTATCTTTGACCAAAATTTTAGAAAATATTATTAGCATTTACAATAACAAATCAGTACCTTTAGATTCATCATGAAATATATTTGTACATTTTATTCTTATAGTATTTAAATATGGATAGTTTTTTGTAAAATCTTGGTCAAAGTTAATCAAGTTTGACTTTTTAGAGAAAACTACAGACCTTATAAACAGGAACGGAGGGAGTAATAAATAACGCTGACCGGACCATTGGTCGCTGACCATCAGGCCCGCCTGTCGGGTTCGGACGAGCCACGGCGCCCACTTGCGTCCCTAGAACCCGGGGGCAATGCGGGGTTGCCGACATTGTATTGGGACGCGCCAGCAACTTTTTTTGTATTGGGCGCGCCGCTGGTTTTTTTCTTGTTGCCACCGCGCCCAATACATTTATTGTGAGCGGAGTTGGGCGCGTCGGTGGAGATGCTCTTAAGTGACAAATAATGGGCTCAAGGTGACATGTGTATTACGCACAAAAACTGCAAACATATACACACCATGATCATCTTTTCTTATCTTGTGATAAGGTAAATTCCTCTAATACATGACAGATACACCCATGTGTCCAGCCTAACTAAGATGATACTGCTAATTTTAGAAGATAAAATGCTGTACGGATATCATACCAAACCCCGCTTGTCTCTCCAAACCAGGAAAGAACAAAAAAACCAAGAACCAAAAGTAAACAAATACATTAGGGGCCTGGTGCTTCACCGTGCCAATCAACCTACCATCAGCTACAAATCTAAATAGAATATCATGTTCTCCATGGGCATAATTTACAAGCCTTTTTACACCTTAAGTTACAGAAGCCAGGGGATTATAAACCAAGTCGCTCACACAACATTAACAACCATATCAGCACCTAATGTCCATCCAGTTCACAAAAACAGAACGGAACCTAATGTTCATGCTTGACACGCCCTTTTAGTATCCCTGGAATAGGAGGTGAGGTCCGTAGTCCAAGTCCATTTGGCCTTGAAGGTTGGGGTGATTGGTGCCGATAGATATTTGATGTGCTTAAGTATTCAACCCCGTTTGCAACCAGAGCCATGGTACCATCAGTTTCTTCCTTACCAGAGAACCCCATTGCTTTCAGTATAAAGGAATCATCATGCAACTCAAATGGAGTGCTGCATTTTCAGAAATATACATGTCAGTCATGGTTTCAAAAGATATTTTCTCCATAGCTATGAGTTTCACAAGATTTCATGATAGCGAATATTCTGCATCAATGGCAGCGCTAAGCATGAGATGTAATAATATCTGTTGCTGATAAAAGTAGTAGGTGAGGGCCGATCATGGCTAGTATGCATACGCTGGTCTTAAAAAAAGACACATTCTCAATATACCCTATATTTGTTGTAATAACATCTTATATCTGGGACGGGGGGAGTAACAAGCTAGGCATAGAGTGGTCTTCATATTGGACACCAGAAGGCCATTTAAGTGGTATTAATTAACAGATTTTCTTTTCCACACGAGTGGAGACTGTAAGGGTGATCATGTAAGAGATAAATTACAACTCCGTCTGGTCAAAAAATGGGGGACCCTAATTAGAGCTTTCTGTCAAACAATTATACAGAAAAAAATTGAGATTCATGTCCAGCAGAAAATATTGCAATGAAATCTTCCAGCAAGGAAAATGCAAAATATGACTTATGCTTAGCAATAGATGCACCTATTAACTGGGAATATCAATCTCAAAAATATTAACTAGGTAACTGGAGAAATGTCAACGAACACGTGGTACAATTAGTCTTTTACCTATTGAAGTCAAAATGCACCAACTGCATATCTTCTGATATCTCCACTTCTACAGTTGCGTGAGGACGTGTCTGTTTGCACAACAAAAAGAGGTCCTTGTCACTGAGAATGTCATGAAAATAAATACTGGTAGCATTTACAAACTGACATTGGAAAGCATTTTGCGGGCTATCTAATTGACAGAAAAAAGATAAATGCAGAGTTATGAGGGTTAATAAAGATAGTTCATGCTTATAAATTAATATTTTAAAAAATCAATTCATAGCCACCTAAGAATGTACACATACAATGCAATGCAGTACTGACAATTCTTAAATATGTAGTCTACTTAATGTAGATCTCTTGGTTAAAGGTCCATTTTGGCCAGGTATAAAATAGGATCAGGATTTTGAGAACATACCTAGAGCTATCATCCGAATGATAAAGATAACTAAAACCTGACTGGGTGAAAATCGCATAAGCTAGGAACGACTATCCAATCTTAGTGATTTTTGTTTTCTTTCTATTTGTTTGTTCCCAAAGTTGGAAGTTAGCACCATCTTATATTAGTAACATGTATGTAGTTGTTTTTCAAAAAAAAAAAAAAACATGTATGTAGTCTAGGTAAAGCAACATCAAAGATCCCATTTCAGGATTTTACTGCAGCCACAAGGCCACAACGCACTGAGAAAACAATGAACCAGATGGTTTTGACTGGTTAACCCTATCAGAATTCACCTCCTTTGAAGCAGGCTCCCTCGAATAAGATAATTCAAGTCCAAACCTCAAAAAAATGCTAATTGCACCCAAAACTTGGAGAAAATATCATTCAATCTACAAAACGCATCTTCCTCGATGGAGAAGGGGGGCTAGGACAAAAAAGGGTTATAACTTACAAAGGTGTGTTTGCTTGTTTGGCGACAACCGCAATTTACCAAGTCAAACTTGAGAAAGTGTGGCAAGTCGGTGACGAAATAATTATCAAAGTTTGGGAAAACTATGGCCATAAAATAACATATCTCAAATTCCTAGCGCTACGATAGTGTGGCATGCCACAGTTGTGGAGATGCAAGCAGATGCCATGAAAGTAAAATGTGTCAAACTTGAGTTTCACCATGTGTTGCCATCAACACAAATTCTCTGATGCAAGTCAAAGTGACTTTAAGTCGCCGACATGTCCCCATATGTCAGCAATGAACGATCCAAAGATCCATGCGATGTAGCAATGTACGGAGTACAAAACATGCACATAGTTCCAAAGGGGAAGTGAAAACTTTCTTTGCTCAAGTTCAGAGAAAATCAACATTCTGCTTCGCACAATAAAGATCCAAAGTGGCTTAAATGGACATTCTAAAATGGCAGCGCAAGTTAGCTAGACCATCATCACTGGCATTCGAGTACAGTGGCATGATTTTACTATATTTGAGCCTATTTGAATAACAAAAAACAATTATCTTCACCTGAACCAGTATAAATGGCAGGGCCACTCCACCTGAAGGAGCATCTCCAGAACCATATAGCTGCTCATTTCGGTCTACCAAGTTTTGGAGGCCTACATACTTAAATACAAAAAATGTACAAATAACTTAAATGGTTAAGAGCTAGATATTAATTAAAACTATCTGTATCATATACTCCTATCTTTGGCATAACTTAAAAAATAAGTCTAATCATAGCACTACGAGAAATTCGAAAACGAGTATTATGCTTGCTAGTTTAAGTGCACTACGATAATTTTTCACACCCATAAAACAGTTGGAGGTTGCTTTTGCATCCAACACAACATGTACCATAAAGGCCAAATAGAAGATGATGTGTTCTCCTAATTCTGCATCCATGCTGTGGAACAGAAGTGTATACCAAGATATTACCAATTGACATGGATGGAAATTTCACTATCCAAGGTAGAGTGAAATATTGCAACTTTCTCAGTCATAAAACAACATGGACTGTAATGTATACGGAACTAAGTGATCTTGTGTTTGAAACCAAAGTCCCTTGTCATAATTTAAAAGATAGGAGAAGTAGTTCATATTATCAATTCAAGTAACAAATAAACAAATAAAATATATCCTTACTTGGTCTTGTAACTCCTGCAAATATGCACTTTTCTTGGCAATTCTACCTTTCAGTCCAGTGAGCTCTGTCTGTATAATGCATGTGAACTTATGAAGGCAACGACCAAAATAAAAGTAGAACTATTGCTGAAACATGATCGTGACGAGGGACAAACTTACCTTGAATTTATCAATATCACTCAAACTTGTCCGAGGCAAGCCCTTCCATTGAATTTCCTTTTTATCTTTAGATATAATATCCATAGCCATCAGGACATTCAGCGCATCATAAACCCTTCTTCGTATATTTTTCTCATCATATTGTTGCTGCACTTTACATATAATCAGCACATAGCACTTAACAAATAACTTTCCAAAGGGAGTAGCCATAATCCTTAACTGTGTTGGCATTATCAGGATCTGGTGACCCAATATTACTATTCAGATCCACAAACTCAGCTACAAGTTCATCTGCCACCTGAAAAGACATGCATTACTGTATAAGCAATACATAAAAGTTAAATCATTGCAGCTGCAGAATCACGCTACATTAGTCAAGATTTTTCTTTCACAAAACAATAATGGTATGTTGCAGTTCCCGCACACTGTGAATGCACATAAAGGAAACAGGGCTGCAGTATCTCAAATCTTGACAAAATTGTAATAAAACCCAACCAGAGTTACTCAAGGAAGGAAATAAAACAGAGCATCTCTTCTAAACATTTGCAAAGATGAACCTACGGCAGAAGATTTCGTTACAACAGCCAAGGAGCCCGATGCTCAGCATGCTAAAACACTGTGATCTGCATGAATCTACTCCACATTATTTCATCGAGCACCCATCTAAGAAATACTCTTGGAGTATTTTTTTTAGTATTGTTAGTATATCTATTGGTGCACCTAACTGCCCAGGTTTCCTTCTACAGTATTTTGGCCTGACTAGTGCTTATGCTCCTTGGAGACCAATGTGCATGTGACTGTGGAGGCTAGCTAATCTGTATTAGGATTTATGGAAGCTTCGTAGTAGAGCATTTTTTATAAAAAAGCTTGTTAGATCTCCTGCTTGAAATACTTGTTATGCTGGTTTTCCAGAAAATTCTGGGCAGGCTTGCAAACTGAAGATGATAAAAGCTAATTCTGGAAGGTGTGGAGATTCTTCAGGCAACAGCGCTGCTCAACACGCAGCTGGGAGCCTGGGACGCCTGGTGATAGAGTGCATCTTCTTCCTCATAATGATGCCACCGTGGCATCCAGAGCTGATCATGAGGTGCCTAGTTTCTAACTGGAACATTGGCGGTCTTGCAAGATTTTTTTGGCTTCAGTAATGGTGGTGGTGACAACTCTTCTGTTAGGTGTTGGTCATTTTGCCTGGTTAGCTTGCTGATCTTTACTTTGGTTGGTTCTTTACGGTAAAAAAAACGACTGACCTGGTGTGTGTGGGTGTGGGGTTGGGAAATGAACTATGTCCCGTTATCTCTGATAGTGGAACCCGAACCGCAGGTTACTTCATACATGAAAACGAAAGCTCCACAATCTTCACGAGGCTTTATTACTAAATCTTCAGTTACTACTACTAGCGCACATCATCACCAAACATAGTTCTAACGTTTTAATAGTGGTCTTCAATCATATGAGATTATCATCTACTAAAATGCTACTGCATATAGGTTTGGTTTTTAATAGGTGGGCTTTTTAAATATACTTAGCGGATGTATGGTTTACTGAAAGCCTACCTCGAAATATATGCAGTTCTATGAATCCAAAGTAAACTATTTAGTTTTACAATGATAAGTCAATGCCTATGGAACTTGGTGAACAAACTAATGCAATTCCATAGCAAGAGGAAGATCCACAAAACATCTAGAAACACGAGTTATTGTTTGTATCACAGATTGCTAAAGATGTATATCAGATCAAATAATAATGGTTCACTTTTTAACATGCAGAATAACATTTGTATGTTATATAGTATTCACAAAGATAGCAAAACAAGATAAATTGTAGCATAGAAGGAAACAAAAAACAAATACCTCATTGTAGGTTGTTCTCCCTTTGCCTTCAACTTTCTCACAGACTGAAAAGGACCAAATGGAACGCTTCATGAGAATGGAACGCTTCATGAGAACTAACACTACATTTGGTTAAATATTACTCAATAAACTTTTTATTTTTTTGATAATATATTACTCAATAAACTGACTTCCTTAAAAAGAGTGAAAAAATAGAGAAAAATCAGTTGCACTTTTACATCAGAAATTGGAGTAACAGTGTTTCATTTATTTTCTGCTTATGCGTCCTATGAATCAGTATACTTATATGATGATGAATAGATGACTATCAGTCCATCATAGAGGCAGTAGTGAAAAGCAGTTCAACTCACCTTTCATACTGAATTGGCGCAACCCACGGTTACCTTTCTCGGGACCTACTACGCGTGTTCCTTTCTTTTTCTTCTTGCTGCATGGCAAAAACCAATACAGCTATGTCTCAAAAGTGCAGCTACTTGTAAATTTCCAGGTATAATAAGTAAAAAAAGTACAAAATATAAGTTTTGCATAATAAAGCAGAAAAGATAATAAATTCCAGCTATTTCTCAACCAAGAAGTGGAAAAGAACAAACTCAATGGGGAAAGGAGATACCATCTAACTTAAGGAGGTCAAAAGGAAATCAACTTTGATCGTAGAAAAATCAAAAGCAACAAACTCTGTCATCGACTGATTGATGTTCCAATTTTGTCCTATGGAGTATCCTACGCAAGGATGCTGTCAATAGCTTGCAACATATTTCATAATCAGCATGAGTACCCATATAAAGCATAAGTGGCAAAGCTTGTTATCACACTTTTTTTTAACACTGATATCACACTAGTTATCTACTCCACGACAGAAGAAATAGATCTAAAAACTAACATGGCTATAACTGTGCTTCCAAATTTGAATCATAGAGGTCATAAGCACAACATGAATGACACGTTAAAGTTCTAAGACAATGAACTTCAGAGATCATGGTGGCCCAAATAATAGACACATCAGCTTGTTTTTAACAATTTAATGCAAAGCAGTCCAAACATTTTGTTGGAGTTCAGTAGTTCAGCGTCACACCTTCCTAACACCCTCTTCAGTGGGCAATGCGTACCAATTCGAACCAACACAGGCCGGAGGATCTATGCATCAACCGAATCTACTAGTTGATAACGAAATGCAGTTCCAGAT
This sequence comes from Poa pratensis, assembly GCA_947311845.1. Classification (NCBI taxonomy): domain Eukaryota; kingdom Viridiplantae; phylum Streptophyta; class Magnoliopsida; order Poales; family Poaceae; genus Poa; species Poa pratensis. Next base: position 1,584,412 of record CAMZMU010000038.1, read on the forward strand.
AGTACATACACCGAGACCAACACCCCCATCTCAGATCGCAACACAACTACGAGTCTACTTAAGCAGCAACACAAGAGCAGATTTCACGCACCTCTCAGCGGGCTGCGAAGATGGCGCGTCGTCTCCCTGAATTTCGAGATCATTGAGGCGGCGGGCGACGGTGCTCCCGCTGGCCGGCGTGGACACTGAGGCCGACGTAGTGGCGGCCGCCGTCGAAGCCCCTTTGCTGACACCAGCGCGACCGGAGGGGGAACCGGTGCTTCCGGCGCTGTTGGAGGCCGAGTGAGCTACGCTGCCGGAACTACGGGCGCTGGAGACCATCGCGGACGGGGGGCAGAATTGGGAGGAAGAGTGGGGGGAGAAAACCCTAGGAACGAAGCGCAAAATGGAGGAAGATACAGGAACCGACGGGAGAGCACGAGGAACGGGCATGAGAAATTTTAAGATTTCTATTTCCTATTTTGTTTCGAGAATCTCGTATTCTAAATTTCTGTAAAAAAACCTAAATGTAGACAATCTTTTATTCTAAGTTTCGAACAAAGTGCAAAATCTTAAATTAAAATATTTCATACACTGAGCTACACAGAAATAATAAAATTTGAAAAATTTGGAAGAGTTAAAATTTTGTATTGTTTGCTACTTTCAAATGTGTGCAGCCTAAAATTTTATATATTCCAGGTTGAGATTTTATACGTTGGTATGATACAACATTGTCTACATTCCATATTTTTCACATTTTTTAAACTTTAAAATATGTTTTTGGGTTTTTTAAATATAGCCCTCCATGGAGTGCTGCCCTTTATTTTCAAAAATCAAAATCATATTTTGAAATTTAAAAGTATGAAACAAATCCTAGATGTAGACATTGGTACATTCTACCAACATGCAAAATCTCAAATCAAAATAACTAATATTCGAGCTACATGAACATAACAAAATCTGTAAAATTTTGGAGAGTTCAAAAGCTTGAGAATAGCTGGAGTGGATTATCTAGAACTTGAGGATGTCAGAACTACGATTAATAAGTTTGGCCGTAATATTTCTAACTGAAATTTTCGTTTTGGTAGAATATGACAATATTACACATCTAGGATTTTTTTTCAGAATTCTGTTAAAACTTAATTATATAATTTTTGAATTTCTAACATAAAAAGCTACCTAGAGCTTGGGTTCCATTTATCCGCACTCAACACCTGGTGAATTGCAATGCCAAATTTAGAAAATATCTGGGGTTGTATCCAAACGTAACTAAAAGAGTATTATTTTGTAAGATACTTTAAACATTGCATTCTCATAAAAGTCTCATGTTTCGAGGGCTTAATTTTCAGGATAGCTTTTTGACATTACTTCTTTGTTGATTACGAAATCAATACTCACATAGTTTGTCGGATCGAGTATGGGATAAAATAGGAATTACAAGTTGTCACTAAACCAAATAGTCATTTTGAAGAGGGTCACTTGGAGCTTTTCTTGACTTCATAAAAATGCTACTATTGAATTGCCATTCAACGTATTTATTTGACGCTATTTTTCAACACAAATCTAGTGGAAAATCCTCATTTTCTCTTCTCAATGCAAGTCGACGTATTTATCCGTCCATGAATGCTTCCACGGATCAAGCTATCCTAAGAAAGGCAAGCAGAACATGAAACAGGAAGTAGATCAGAATCCACTGTACGAGATCGGCGCTCCTTAATTGACGAGGGAGGTAATCGAGGGATTATCGATGCTTTCCAGCGTCCGCCCGATCGCCTGCTTAATTTCTCCCCGCTCCTCCCCTATATAAACAGCGCATATACATCTGCGAACAGCACGTACGTGGTCGAACTGATCAGAGGAAGGGGAGGCGATCCCAGCAGCAGAACAATGCCGCCGGTTTACCTCAAGACGGACGTGCACTGTCCTGGGTGCGAGAAGAAGATCCGGAAGATCCTCCGGAAAGTGGATGGTAACTATGCCTGCGTGTGTTCGTCAGTTTATCCATGCACGTACAAGCGCTTCGTGAGTTCATGTTTTGGTTGGTTGCAGGGGTGGAGGAGGTGTGGGCGTCGTTCCAGACGAACGAGGTGCAGGTCTTTGGCTCGGCGGATGCGGAGGTGCTCAGGAAGCGGCTCGCGACCAAGCTAAGGAAGTCCGTCACCATCGAGTCCAATGGCAGGGTTGAGGATGCGCCTGCACCGGTGCGCAGGGCCCCGGCGCCGGCTCCTCGTGCTCCGACACCACCGCCGTCTCCTCCTCGCTACCAGACCCGGCCCTCGTCTCCTCCAAACTACCCGCCGCCACCCCCGCCCCGGAGCAACGATGGCTACTACTACAACCCGCCGAGCAACGATGGCAACTACTACTACCCGCAGCCACCCCCGCCGACGAGCAACGGCGGCTACTACTACCCGCCGAGCAACGACGGCTACTACAACAACCCGCCACCACCCCCGCCGAGCAACGGTGGCTATCACTACTACCCCTACGGCTCCGACGGATCGCTGGCCACCTTCAGCGACGAGAACCCTAACGGTTGCTCCATCCAGTGACTGATGGCGGAGCGAGACTAGATCGACGTATGCAAAGTTGCAAACCACGTCCAGTTTCTTCAGACATTCTGTTTATTAGACCTACTGTCCCCTATATATATACGCGATATATGATGCGTGTGCAATGCATGGCGTGCTATCGAATACTTCGAAGTTAAACTGCATCACCAATCGGCAAGATTACTCATATTTCCTCGAGGATCGATCTGCTAGCTACGCCATGTAGCTGCAATTCAAAAGAAAAAAACGACTTGTGCCTCGAGAAGTATTTAGGAAACAATATATTATTGCTATCTGCCTTTTTAAGGAATATAATTATTGACCTTCTGACAAACTTCTGTCTCCGATAGTGTGCAAGAAATGCGAATTATTTGGGTCTGGGGTGTGCGTGTAGGTTGCAACGAAAGCTTTGAGTCTCTTTATAGCAGCTCTCATGATCGGCTCATCGGTCCGTTATGGGCTCTTTATCTTGGATACATGGAATGGAAAATTAGGAACATACATAATAGGCGCCTAAGACTTAGCAAAGCCCTAACTTATAGGGATAATATATTGTAGTGCTTTACATCGAAATATACACAATTGCCGCAATTTAGTGCATGTGTAATGGTTGATAAGGACATGGACATGTACAATAGTAGAGAAGGCTGATCTTTTCTTAGCACTCCACGTCATACAAAGAAGGCAATAAATGTTAGTTGGACAATGCGTTATCTCTTATTGACATCTCTTGCAATTAATGAGAATCAATTAACTTTAGTTTGAAATTGTGTTAATAATGGAAAGCATATGTTACAATGGAGAAAATTGTCTTCTTTGAATTTATCTTCTCTTAGAGCATCTCTAGCAGAGCCCGCAAAAGGGCCAAACCCGCAAAATAACCGCCCGATACGGATTCGAAACCTCAAAAACGCGGAGAACAGAACCCGCAAAACTCCCTGACCCGTAAAAGATTTTGAGGGGCCCCGTGAATCCAACCCTCGAAACCGAGAAAGCTAGGTTTCCATCCCCGGCCCGCAGACGGAACCTCATCCTCTTCTATCATTGGCGCGAGGGAAGATTCAGCCCCCGAACCGCCGCCGCCGCCACGCTTTCTCTTCCCCCACTCCGGCCATCGCGCGCCCTGCCCCATCGTTGCCATGAGCGCCTCCGACCCATCCCTGGTGACCATCCCTCTCGGGGCGGCGCCATCGACAGATCCAGCTGCGGGGAGAGCTCAGCACCGCCGCCGCCACCGTTGCTCCATTGGCGGCGATGAAGCGGAGAAGACTGGGCACCGCGGGCGCGGCCCAAATCTTGGTTGCGGCTACCGCCGCCGCCGGTGCTCCGAAGAGGAAGGGGACCGTGCGGAAAATCAGGGCCAGCGCCGTCGCTGCTGCAGCCAACGCGCCCGTCCCAGGCGCCGCTGCTGCAGCCAACGCGACCATCCACGGCGCCGCTGCTGCATCAACGCGTCAGTCCCCGGCGTCGGGACCAAAAGATATGAAGAAACCACCCTCCACCGCCTATTTGCAAATTATGGTTGCCACTCTCGAATTTGTTCTTCTAAATTGCAGCACGCAAGCTTTGATGAACATGCTTGGGTCGGTTGATACCGACAACCCTCCGCTCGGCAATTTCGGCTACAACGAGGTCGAAGGTGGCGTCGATGGTTGTACGGGCGAAGAAGACAACGAGGTCCGAGGAAGTGGACGGGGGAGGCATTCCCCGGAGAGGTTCGTGCCTAATTCATGTTTTGCATATACAGTTTCTGAACGCGGCGCGCGGAGTAGAAACCGCAAAGCCGAACCTCTCCGCCGCGCCGCGTTTCGAGCCAAAAAAACCGAGTTGCGCGACCTGCAAAACTGTTTTGCGGGTTCGCGTTTTGCTGGTTCTGCTAGAGATGCTCTTAGCTAAGGAAAGATATACAATACCTCTCTTTATTCATTATCTCTTGTCCAACTAAGTAAAAATCCAACGTGACATGTGATACCCGTAGATGTGATAGCCTTCAGGTAGCTACCTGTATGAAAAAGTAAACGAGGTTAGGTTGAGACTCCAAGTGCAGAGTGTGTAGTAAGTGGAAGACGTGTTTTCCCCACGAGGGTGACTCGATGGTTTAATATCGAACTCTCGGGAATCAGTAGTGAAAGATTTATCTTCATATCCTTCTTTTGGTTACCTACAAAACAAAGTTAAATGTTTTGGTCGCACAAGGTGTAAGAATGATATCAAGATAGTATGTGATGCAAACAAGAAATAAATATGCAATGATGGTAAATAAATATGCAAGGATGATGATAACAATGATAAATGATATTTTTGGGTTTTTAATGATGTATGCAAGATGTAAAAGTGTTTTGTATTTTCGGATTTAATAATGGTAGAAAATGTAAAAGTGGTAAAAGTTGTTGGAAAGGTGTTTCTTATGATTAAAAATGGAACGGGGTTCATGGTTTCACAAATGCACTCTCTCTTTAATAAAGTGGTAGACAATGGAACACTAGAGTTGACATATGAGATTGCAACACAAAAGTTTAGTGACAAGTTACTAATTATATGGGCATCACGTCCTAACATAGAGACCTTTTGTTTATTAGTCTCACTTATACTCCACCAAGATGCGAACTAAATCATAACACCTCAGTAATTAAGATGACTCAGAGTATAGCTTTAAGTATCATGACATGAAGTTAAAATAAGAACATGCTAGATCTAGTCATGAGTAGTGGCAATGGTCACACCCACATCTCCGGTAACATGGTATTTTTGTTTATCCCTAGTGAGGCAACAAAGTAAGGTAGAGATACCCAAGTGGATCACAGAACTTTCTCTCACGTTCACTGCACTAGCACCCCCCGTTACTCCAACTAATGCACACATCACCCCACACACGCTCTCATAAACATGCTTGATCATAACAAGTGAATAAAAACGGGGTACATAATATGCATCTATATTCATAACTGAAACAAAACATTTGCAATCTCAAACATATATTAACTCATAAAAAGATCCACCACATAGGTATTACAAAGATGACCGTAATCATGTTCAGCAGCTCATATGGTGCTAATTAGTGAAGCTCAAAGAGAGGAGAGATACATAAGTTACTTCCACAAACCCATAGTCCAGAGGTGGACTACTCCCTCTTCATCATGGAGACGGTGGAGAAGACGATGGAGAAGATGGAGACCACGCCGGCAGCGCCCCGCCGGAGTTTCCCCCTCCAATCTGCAGCTCCAGGTCTCTGTTTCGGTGTTTCTGTGTTTCGGCGGCGCTCCTTTCCGAAGGCGTCGGGGACTATTTTTATAGGCGTTTTTAGGTCAAAACCTAGTCGGTGGAGAAAAGATCGACGACAACGGAGCGTCGAGGCCCAACTTGAGGGGTCCCTGATTACCCCCAAGAGCAGGGGATCACTATAGCACCTCTCAATGTGGAAGTAAGGTATCGATCCGCAGGAGCAAGAAGGAAAAGTTATCTATTCCCTACAACTAAAGTGTCACAAGTTTTAGTTGATTATGCACTAAACAAGTTTAAAGAACAAGGTGGTTGATTTGATGGATGGAAGTTTAATGTAACCAAGCAAGAATGTAAAAGTGTCCCAATCCTCTTCAATGCAAGAGGACAAGACAAAGGTTTTCTCTTATAGGAACAATGGACATGGGTTCACTTAATCCTCTCTCTCTCTCATCTACGGTGATTATCATGTTATAGATAAAGTACACACAATTGTCATGTTTTAATGGTAGCTTTTATAACGGCTATATGTCCTAAAACACATAGTTGAAAGAAGTACTCATTTGTGTTGCTAGGCCACCCTCGTAAGGCTAGCGTGGTTGCTCTCACTCCCACATCATACTCTTTCTTTTTACCCCCAGATAAAGGATGTTGGGCGGTACTGTGTCACTCAATACCTATGCCGTATCACATCGGCCATCCCGTACCCACATACATCATACTTCTTAAAGAACAATATTCTATCAAAGTATGACAAGTCATAAAAGTTCCAACACAACAGTAAATGCATAACAAATCATCTCATACCACAATATCCACCATAAGAATTACATAGATGACCGTAATCATGTTCAGCAGCTCATACGGTACTAATTAGTGAAGCTCAAAGAGAGGAGAGATACATAAGTTACCACCACAAACCCATAGTCCAGAGGGTGGACTACTCCCCCTTCATCATGGAGACGGTGGAGAAGTCGTTGGAGAAGGTGGAGACCACCCCGGCAGCGCCCCGCCGGAGTTTTCCCCCTCCAATCTGCAGCTCCAGATCTTCGTTTTCGTGTTTCTGTGATATGGCGGCGCTTCTTTTCGAGAACGCCGTGGGACTTCTTTTATAGGCGTTTTTAGGTCAAGACGAAGGCGGTGGAGCAAAGATCGACGGCTGCGGGGCCTCGAGGGCCAAGTTGGTGGGCCCTACCTGGCCGCGTGGGCCACCCCTTTTGGCCCTCTGGCCTCCGTTTGCTTGATTCCTTCGCTCCTACGTCTTCCTCCTTCCAAAATAATGGCACCTGTATTTTTCCAGATTTTTATGACGTCGTTTAGGTCCCTGAAACATAAAAGGAAAGAAATAGGGTTTTCTGCCTGCGCAGGGTTAATTCCACAAAAATAGGAAACAATTATTTTATTTCCTAAAATCATTAAATAACAGTGGTATAACCCTTATATGATGCAAATATGATTGGAATATGAGTGATATAGTGCAAAGTTCATGTATGCATTTTACATGCATCAACATCCCCAAGCTTAACCAATACTCGTCCTCGAGTATGAAGGTGATAAAACTAGGGTCAATCGTTTCTGTGCCCTACCTACCTCAGTTTTATCTGTTTGTGCCACCCCCCGTAGTTTCTCTCGTCCGTGCCCTGGCTGGGCCGCAAATGGCCCGAGCACAACCAAGACGGCCGTTTCCGTCTGGTCAACCTCGTTTCACCGTAACTTGGCCTGACTTGTGGGGCCAGCCTAGCGCGACTCGTGAGTTGGAAGTGGGACCGGTCAAGTGGGGCTGGGGCGGTTGGAATCGCATCCAGTGGGGCCGGGGCACTTGTTTAATGAAGGGATACCGCCGATGGGGCCCACGTGGTCTTTCTTCCCTGGCTCACTGCTGCCGCCCATAGAACCCCCGAGGAACCCCCAAGAACAGAGCAATAGGAGTTGGATTGAGGGCGGAGAGCAGGGTGATTGAAGGCGCAAAGGAGCTCCATCGCCATCGCCATCGCCATTGCCGTCGCCCGCCCGTCTCCCGTCGCCCGTCGAGAAGGAGGGACAAGCAAGGAGCTCCATCGCCATCGCCATTGTACGGCCCCCTTCGCCGTTTGGGGATTTTTGGTCGCCGACGGTTCCAGCTGCAGTCCATCAACCCCATTTCGATGGTCAGTGCCATCTTCTCTACATGCTTCATTTCCCTGTTTGGGCTCCCGAATGGTTCATTATATGTGAGTAGATTTGATTTTCTATTTGGCTTACGGAATGGGGAAAACCCCAGGTTCCGCCTGTTTATCTGGTTCTAAATTTCATTTGTAAAAATAGGATTTCGATAGCGATGTCGTCGATTACTGTGCTATGTGCCGCCATACAGCAACTTTCTGTCGCACACTAACTCGTCGTTCCAATACTTTCAAAGTCCCGATTGAACACGGTTACAAAGAGGAAGTTGTAAGTATTGCCTTTCAAATTCGAGGGAATGTCATTTGTTTTTCCTTCAATGAGTGTCTTCATAGTTTCTCCGGTTTTGTAGATTCTGCCATGCCCTTTAAGATATCTTCTAGAGAGCCGGGCAATCGGCCCTCGTAAGAACTTGATGGAGGCTAGGTGTCCGAACAGAGACCAGTACTTCTTCTACCTGGATAGGTGGGAAATTGAAATTGAAACACATCGGATATATCTCTGTAAGCGGCTAAGTGATAGCCCGAAGACCCATATTTTCACCTCGATCTGTGGAACGCAGTGGAGAGCACTATGTGAATGCTACGGCATCGAGGAGGGCGATGTTGTCAAGTTCACTTGGAATGAAGATCAGCATCTGTTCAATGTTGAAGTGACTAACGAGCACAATGCTGCAAAACCTTTTGTGCAACACACGGGTATGCTGGTTTGTGTTCTTTTTCTTACACATTGAGTAGTTTACAAGTTTTCTGAATGTCTTCCTCTCTTTGATCAGAGTTTGAACAGATTGTCGGATGCTGCAAGCCAGCCCTCCTAAAGAGCATATTTCACGAACCGAGAGATGTCACCTATTGAGAAATGAATGCGATATCTTTCGCTTTATTCAAAGATGCCACGATGGAGTTGGAAGAGATCCCTCAGTTCTACGTGCGCAGGATTGAGGATGATTCTATAGATGTCAATTCTCTGGTATGATTCAAACGTTTCGTATTCATTTACATTTTCTGAACTATTCTTTCATTTGAACTATTCTGTCATTTTCTGAACTATTCTGTCATTTTGAAGTATTCTGTCATTTGAACTATTCTGTCATTTTCTGATACGATGCTCATGTTATTTTGATAGCATCTCAAGATTGCGGTAGTAGATGGTTACGATGTTATTCCATCGCGTGATCGCATATTACGTCAAGTTCACGGAAAATCTCGTCATTTGGCGAGAGACGATGTCGAGATCTTTGGATCATATCGAGTGATCGAAGATTACATCGAGTTCACGGATAGCTGGGATCTATTCTGGGAGCAACTGCAAATGCGGTTTGGTGATCTCTACGTTATCAAGGTGATCGTCAAGGAGGAGTACATCGGCTGACATTTGAGAAGGTCAGCGAAGACGTCGAGGAGCCCGACGAAGACATAGAGCAGTGGGACGACCAGATGATGTACGAATTTGATGACTACAGCGACTCCAGCGACCCCAGCAAAGAGATCAGCGACCACAGCGAAGAGATCGAGAAGTGGGTTGACGAGATGATGTCCGGCTTTGACGACGTCAAAGAAGAGAAGGACGTCAAAGAAGAGACTGACTAATATTACTATGATTTGTATTTGATTTTGGTCGGATTTTGGACGGATATATTTTGGTCGAACACCTTATGGCGTGCTCTCGGCATGAACTGGCGCGTGATACGTCTCCAACGTATCCATAATTTCTGTTGTTCCATGCTTATATTATACCATTTGCTACATGTTTTATATACACTTCGTATCACTTTTATGCATTTTCTGGGACTAACCTATTAACAAGATGCCACAGTGCCAGTTCCCTGTTTTCTGCTGTTTTTGGTTTCAGAAAGTTACTTCTGGAAATATTCTCGGAATTGCACGAAACAAAAGGCCAGGTCCCTATTTTTCCAACACGTACACGGAGTCCGAAGGAGACACGAAGGGGAGCCACGAGGTGGCCAAACCACACCCAGGCGCGGGTGGGCCCCCAGCCGCACCACCTGGTGGTTTGGGCCCCTCGGGGGTCCGCCGACATCGCCCCTTCGCCTATTTATTCCCCGAGACGCGAAAACCCTAAAACACCGAGCCTTTCATCCAGAACATATTCGCTGTCGCCGCCGTCGTCAACCCTAACTCGGGGGGTTCCTGAAGCTCTTCCCGGCACCCTGCCGGAGAGGGGAATCATCACCGGAGGGCTCTACATCGCCATGCCCGCCTCCGGAGTGATGCGTGAGTAGTTCATCCTTGGACTATGGGTCCATAGCAGTAGCTAGATGGTTGTCTTCTCCACTTGTGCCATCATGTTTAGATCTTGTGAGCTGCCTATCATGATCAAGATCATCTTATTGTAATGCTACATGTTGTGTTTGCTGGGATCTGACTTATATTGATACCTATGTGGAGCTGAATATTATATTATCATGTCTATGTCATTTGTGATCTTGCATGCTCTCCGTTACTTGATGAAGCCTTGGCCACGTGAATACTTGTAACTCCAAGAGGAGGTATTTATGCATGATAATTGGGTTCAACCTCTATTTAACCTGGGATAGTGACAGCAAGTTCTAAGGTTGTAGATGTGTTATTGCCACTAGGGGTAAAACAGCAATGCTTTATTCAAGGATGAATGTATTGTTTACATTACGCACATTACTTAATGCAATTGTCTGTTGCTTGCAACTTAATACTAGAAGGGGTACGGATGTTAACCGGAAAGTGGACTATTTAGGCATAGATGCATGCTGGATAGCGGTCTATGTACTTTGTCGTAATGCCCAAATGAATCTCATAGTAGACACCACAGCTCACACATGCATGTTATATGCACTTATCAATTGTCAATTGCCCAGCTGTAATTTGTTTACCCAGCATGTTAGTTATCTTATTGGAGAGACACCACTAGTGAACTGTGGACCCCGGTCCATTCTTTTACATCAGAAATACAATCTACTGCAATCATTGTTCTCTACTATTTTATGCAAACAACCATCATCTTCCATTCGATACGTTTAACCCTTTGTTTTCAGCAAGCCGGTGAGATTGACAACCTCACTGTTAAGTTGGGACAAAGTAATTTGGTTGTGTTGTGCAGGTTCCACGTTGGCACCGGAATCCCTGGTGTTGCGCCGCACTACACTCCTTCAGCAACACCTTCGAAGCAACGTCGTCCTCCTCCTGGATTGATAACCTTGGTTTCATACTGAGGGAAAACTTGCTGCTGCACTCATCATACCTTCCTCTTGGGGTTCCCAACTGACGTGTGACGTACAAGCATTGTTTCTGGCACTATTAACTTAGAGCCACCAGCGCGCTCTGGGCGCGCTCTGTGCGTCACCGTAATTATATTATGATGGATAAGCTTGCATCCGGTCATTTGTTTCAAACTTTTATGTTGCAAGTCCAAAAACACTTCTCTTTACTCTTGAGTTCATACGACATAGTTTGAGAAACACAATTGATACTGCATTTCTTGTCAGAATGTAAGTAGACCTTGTTTATCAACTTGAATCGTTAGTATATGACATAAGACGACTATGTGCGCATGATTTTCCATTTTTTGATTTTTTGTGAATATTTGAAGCTCATTTCAAATTTCGGTGAACTTAACGTTGACCGACATTTAAACAAGTTTAAAACATGAAAATGAAAAACAAAGCATGGATCCTTCTTAGTCACTCCAAAATGAAACTTTGTGAGGTGTTTGAACGTTTTTTGTTGGAAATCCAAAACCCCTTCTCTTCACCCTAGAAATCATAGGACATAGTTTGAGATATCGCCTTAGATACATGCATTTCTCATATGAAATGTTTATAGATGATGTTTATCAACTTGAATCGTTAGTATATGACATAAGACGACTATGTGCGCAGGATTTTCCATTTTTTGAATATTTGAAGCTCATTTGAACCTCCAGTTCATACGACATAGTTCGGGGATATCACTTAGATACATGCATTTTTCATCCGAATGTGTATAGACATTGTTTATCAGCTTGAATCGTTAGTATATGACATAAGACGACTATGTGCGCAGGATTTTCCATTTTTTGATTTTTTGTGAATATTTGAAGCTCATTTCAAATTTCGGTCAACTTAACGTTGACCGACATTTAAACAAGTTTAAAACGTGAAATTTGAAAAACGAAGACTCGATCCTTCTTAGTCACTTCAAAATGAAGTTTGGACACTTTATCAAACTTTTCAAAACCCCGTTGAGTGCCTCCAAACCCCATTTGAACAATGACCGTCGAACTAACCCTAGCGTTGAACTGCAGCCGTCCGATCGTTCCTCTAGAAGGAATCTACAGACTCGGGGCGATCCGCGAGAGGCTCATTCTGCGATCTGATTGGCTGTAACCCGTGTGAGAAGCTCATTCTGCACAACCCATTCGATGTGTTTCAAATGAGCTCCAAAGGTAGGGTAAACGGCCCCATTTCTAAGCAAAAAGGGTTGGTGGACTCGCAACAGCCGCACCGCCGCAAATGACCGTTACACGCTCACCGCGGACCCACCATTTGCCTCCTCTTCACAGACAGAGCATCCATTCTCTTTGGACCATCTTGTTCTTCCTCTTCCTCTCTTCTTCCTCTCCGGCGACGAAGGGCAGCTGCAATGTCGTGCTCCTCCAGTTCATCCGTTCGCCCCATTTGGCCAAAGCAGCCTGAGGTGCCGTTGCCGGCATGTCCTAAATGCTCACGCAAGGAGCTACTGATCCGTAAGACTAGTAGGGCTGAGACAGCCAACAAGGGGCGCGAGTATTTGAAATGCCTGAGCCTGCCACGGGATGTAAAGATCTTTCTCTCGCATCCTTTTGCTTTGATTTCTTCAGTGTTTTCAATTTCTTGCTCAGATCTGGGATTTAGAGTTCAGGTTGACTTTTTCAGGGGTTGGAACCATGCAACCATTTTCAGTGGTTGGATGAATACGTTACGCAGCTTAGACGGGATGGAAGGTGGCGCGCGCCCAGCGACCTTCCTCTTCCTTCTGATGTGGAGATTGCGCCCTCTGCTCCGCCGATGGGCATCGTTGCTCGGCCGATGGGGTCTGACATGGTTGCTCCTCCGATGGGGCTTGCGGAAGTGAGAGGCGAACTGAAGAAGTTGAACAAGCACTTAAGGCAGATGAATGATCTGAAGAAGCAGGCTAATCTGATAGCTGCAGGATTTTATCTCTGTATAGTTGCTCTAGGCTTTGTTTATCTGCTGATTGTCAGTCGTAGTTAATTAATGCGATGTAAGCATAATTAATGCAGTGTAAAGCTCTATGTCATTTGGACCAACCGCTTATGATAAACCAGTCGTCTCATTTGGAAATTAGGGGCAGATCTATACACCAACACGTATTTTACACCAGAAATTGCTTATATTTTTTTGAGACAAATGACTAATCGTCCGTACCGAAACTATCTACAGTTTTAGGGGCAGATCTATACACCAACACGTATTTTACACCAGAAATTTCTTATATTTTTAGGGACAAATGACTAATCATCCGTACCGAAACTATCTACAGTTTTAGGGGCAGATCTATACACCAACACGTATTTTACACCAGAAATTGCTTATATTTTTAGGGACAAATGACTAATCATCTATATTTTTTGGGACAAATGACTAATCATCCGTACCGAAACTATCTACAGTTTTAGGGGCAGATCTATACGCCAACACATATTTTACACCAGCAATTTCTTATATTTTTAGGGACAAATGACTAATCATCTGTACCGAAACTATCTACAGTTTTAGGGGCAGATCTATACACTGGATATAAAATTAGCATTGCAAGAAGGGGGTCCGGGCCCGGTTAAACCCCGCTCCGTTCAATGCTAACAAAAGCGTTGGAATATTGTGGTATATAAAGAGGTCGCGCACACACCCAACTAGCGAGGTGGGACTAAAAAACAACACCAACACCAACACGTATGATTCAACAGCACAGCGGGAGACGTGGTCAGTTTGAGCCGACCCCACCAGTCAGACAAGTGCCCCGGCCCCACTGGATGCGATTCCAACCGAGCCGCGCCAGGCCGACCCCACAAGTCAGGCCAAGTTACGGTGAAACGAGATTGACCAGACGGAAACGGCCGTCTTGGCCGTGCGCGGGCCATTTGCGGCCCAGCCAGGGCACGGACGAGAGAAACTACGCGGGGGTGGCACAAACAGATAAACTAGAGAGAACCAGGGCACAGAAGCAATAATCCCATAAAACTAACATGGGCTTTGCAATATAGCACTAACAATGGATATCAAAGATGATTGCTACTGCTACATAGAGTCAAATGATTCATTCTTCAAAGGGGTAGCAATATGCAAGATAGTTTATGAAGTGATATCAAGTATTCAATGCAAGGATGTTCAATGATAGTTCACAAAGTGTAACATAGAAGATAGTAATAGGGACCACATGTATGCATAATGATAAGTAAGAACATCCTACATTGGTTATAGAGTGTAGATGAAAATCTGAATATAAAAGGTGGACACTTTGGAAAGATGTATATGTGAGTAGAGGTAAAGCATGCATAAGTTTCATCTAACTTCCAAACTCTTCTACTTAAGTTAATGATTGCAATGTGGAATTCTTGGTGTCAAGCTCTCATTACCCCTATCATAGCATCTTGAATGATTAAAGTTTAATGTGAAAGCAAATATGAGTAGTGTGCTTGATAAAGTAAAGGTTAGGTGTCTCATGCCCCTTGAATACAAGTACCTACACCATGATTACTCAACTTAGGAAACAAAGCAAGTTCAAGTTATATATCATTGTAAGTAATAATAGTATCATCAAGAGCGTCAACTGGGGTACCTCTTGTCCCAGGATATGGAACAAGCCCATATCAAAATGACAAGACAAACAAACAAGATGAACAACCTCAACACCCTTTTTATTTACCATTGGAATAGCTTTTTATTATAAGGTGCTTCACAGACGGTTCACCATAGCATGTAAGTAAATTTCCACCATGGATGATGCATGGCTTAGATTAGCGGCCCAGGCGTCTCTCTAACCATTTATACAAACTCATTTAAACTACTTCATTTCCACCTCATTCCACCATGATAGGCATCCATAAACAAAAGTACATGATATCAACTAAATGATGAAGGAGCATGTTGAAAGCTTTGCATGTGACAGCACATATGGGCTAACTCCCAACCTCGGACATTTATCAAGCCACTAGCATCATATTATTAATCACAATGGGTCATGTTTTATTTATGCAATAAAAATAAGTTGTGCATCAAGTTCGTGAGAGCTATATAACCAACTTTTCCCATAACAATCAATAACGTAAACATTTTCATTCAGAGGTATAGATAACACAAATATCATGATATACATACTCGGAATAGCATAAAGCTAATAGGTAGATATGGTGGACTCACTGGAATAACTTTGGTTGAAGGTGTTGGAAACAAGTTTTTACTTGTTGGAATGTTTGGGCTAGCAAGAGGGAGAAAGTTGACCATCTAGATGCATGCATGAGTGTCCATAGAAGTAACTAATCCATGTTAAACAAAGTAAAATAACTTTCAGCATCAAAACATGAATAAGTGATAGCTCTTGATAAAGCATTTGCAAATTATTACTCATAAACAAGCTCATGAATCATGCAACTATATGTATCATTAAAAATCAACTCAAACATCCCTTTTCCCAATATGATAAAAGCATCCAACGTATTTCAACCCATATTTCCAGTAGCTCTTTCTCATATAAATGATAATGTGGTGGTCTCTCAAAATAACAAACAAACCAAAAACAAACAAAAAGACGCTCCAAGTTTATGCGATAAAGTGTTTCGATCGAAAAACAGAAGTTAGACATGTGCAAACCGAGAGTGTGTAGGTCCAGTGGGATTGTCTTCACATCCCCAAGCTTATGGTCTTCACCATCCTTGGATAACTCTTGGTGCATCTCCTCCAATCCCTGTGAAAAAACTTTAAAACACCGTTTCTCCCATTTTCTTTTCTGTGGGGTGCATTAGTAGTGATAAACAAATAGGTTTCTTGCTGCATATAATCCTTAAACAAAACATCATATGAATGTCCAGAAAGTATATAATGTTGTATGCCTACTCATATACTCAATTGAATCAAAAAGATTCAAGTTAAAAGTTCAAAACATGCATAAAACAAAATGGGACAGAATCTGTCCGGAAAAAAGCAGCAGCAAAACGTATTTTTCTACCCTACCAAACTTTGCCGAAAAATTCCACAAATTCATGCATACAGAGGATGAAAAGTTGCAACTACATTTCAAATATGAGCTCATTCGGAGTTACAGAATAAGAATTAAAAATCATACCGTGCACAGATTCGTGCAGGAATAAAATCTCCGAACGCTATAAGCAACTTTCTCAAACCAATATGGGTAAAACTTGGAACTTTATTCAAAATTCCAGAAACTAAGCTAAAAACAAACTCTCTTGTTACAGCAAGAGGACACAAAGAAAGTCACACATAAAAATAACCGGGTTGCCTCCCGCAAAGCGCTTTCTTTATAGCCATATAGCTAGGCTTCTTACTTGTTGTTTATTGAAGATGAAGCTCATGAGGGAGCTTGAACTTTGATGTTCCCCTCTTTCTTGGAAAGTGTTCATGAATAATACCAGGATCCCATGGTACTCTCGAACCGATCAAAATAATAGTCAAGTTGAACCTAGTAGAGAGAAAACAAAACACAAAGGTAATAACAACGAAGTCTAACTTTCTTTCTATGCATTGGCATTTTGTACATGAATGAATCACAATAAATAGAAGTTTTCCAATGCATATTAACAATAGTTACTTGCAGCCCATAATTATTAGTAGCATAGAGGGTTCTTATCACCTCCTCTTTCATAATAGTTGCAAGTAGTAGAAGCAAATTCAACCATATAACCATAAGATCATTCAACTTAGATAATTTAGGCAAATAAAGAGGATCATTAAATTTATTTTGGAATTCATTAGTATGCTTCCCTCTTTCAAAATAGTTATTAAGATCAATATCAAGTTTAATATCATGGTTGCAACAAAGATTTGAACTAAAGATAATTGCAAACCACATAAGTATTTCTCAACATAAGCAAATTTCTCCTCTATGGTGTTATTAGGAGAATTCAGGAACAAAGTAGGACTCTTATTAGTAAGAGTATTTTCACAAACAGCAAGTATATCATTTTTATCCTCACATAAAGTAGTAACAAGTTCTAAACATGGAGGATTATCAATAAGCATAGGACCATCATCTAAAGCATTATCATATAACATATTTAAGCAACACTCCTCATTATTATCAATAAGTTTACTAACAAAAGGTTTTTGAGTTTGAGTGTTACTATCATATGTTGATGGTGAAGTTGGGGATCCAACTCTTCATTCTCCAGTTGTTCATCTTTTTCAGCATCTTCTTGAGATTGCATGGGCATCCCCAAGCTTAGGTTTTTATCCTCTTCTTCACATTCTTCCTGCAAAATATTAGTACTTTCTTGGGGAGTAAAATATTTAAGAAAAACCTCCCTCAAAATACTCCAATCAGTTTTCACTTCTTCATCCAAAGACATGTACCAATCACGAGCATTACCAGATAAAGACAAATATAATAGCTTCCTTTTTATTTGATCATCAGAAATACCAGGAAGCCTAAATAAACCACATATTTCATCAATTGTTTCTATGTGTTCACATGCAGACTTAGTTCCATCCCCTGTAAATGGTTTGTTCATAACTCTTTTAACATGGCCAATGGGAACTTTAAATCCCACTTTAGGTACCTCAGACACAGTAGTTTCAACCACTTTAGCAGTAGTGGCATAAGCACTTTCATATAAAGCAAGATGCAGCGATGCATGATTCATAAAAGCCATAAACCTCCCCAAGCTTAGATGATTGCAAGATATAAAACAAGTTAAAGAAACCTCCCCAAGCTTAGTTTAGTGCACACAAGAATAGAAACTTAAGCGCTACGCTCCCCGGCAACGGCGCCAGAAAAGTACTTGATTACCCCCAAGAGCAGGGGATCACTATAGCACCTCTCAATGTGGAAGTAAGGTATCGATCCGCAGGAGCAAGAAGGAAAAGTTATCTATTCCCTACAACTAAAGTGTCACAAGTTTTAGTTGATTATGCACTAAACAAGTTTAAAGAACAAGGTGGTTGATTTGATGGATGGAAGTTTAATGTAACCAAGCAAGAATGTAAAAGTGTCCCAATCCTCTTCAATGCAAGAGGACAAGACAAAGGTTTTCTCTTATAGGAACAATGGACATGGGTTCATGGGTTCACTTAATCCTCTCTCTCTCATCTACGGTGATTATCATGTTATAGATAAAGTACACACAATTGTCATGTTTTAATGGTAGCTTTTATAACGGCTATATGTCCTAAAACACATAGTTGAAAGAAGTACTCATTTGTGTTGCTAGGTCACCCTCGTAAGGCTAGCGTGGTTGCTCTCACTCCCACATCATACTCTTTCTTTTTACCCCCAGATAAAGGATGTTGGGCGGTACTGTGTCACTCAATACCTATGCCGTGTCACATCGGCCATCCCGTACCCACATACATCATACTTCTTAAAGAACAATATTCTATCAAAGTATGACAAGTCATAAAAGTTCCAACACAACAGTAAATGCATAACAAATCATCTCATACCACAATATCCACCATAAGAATTACATAGATGACCGTAATCATGTTCAGCAGCTCATACGGTACTAATTAGTGAAGCTCAAAGAGAGGAGAGATACATAAGTTACCACCACAAACCCATAGTCCAGAGGGTGGACTACTCCCCCTTCATCATGGAGACGGTGGAGAAGTCGTTGGAGAAGGTGGAGACCACCCCGGCAGCGCCCCGCCGAAGTTTTCCCCCTCCAATCTGCAGCTCCAGATCTTCGTTTTCGTGTTTCTGTGATATGGCGGTGCTTCTTTTCGAGAACGCCGTGGGACTTCTTTTATAGGCGTTTTTAGGTCAAGACGAAGGCGGTGGAGCAAAGATCGACGATTGCGGGGCCTCGAGGGCCAAGTTGGTGGGCCCCACACGGCCAGGTACAGTGGTCGCGTGGGCCACCCCTTTTGGCCCTCCGGCCTCCGTTTGCTTGATTCCTTCGCTCCTACGTCTTCCTCCTTCCAAAATAATGACGCCTGTATTTTTCCAGATTTTTATGACATCGTTTAGGTCCCTGAAACATAAAAGGAAAGAAATAGGGTTTTCTGCCTGCGCAGGGTTAATTCCACAAAAATAGGAAACAATTATTTTATTTCCTAAAATCATTAAATAACAGTGGTATAACCCTTATATGATACAAATATGATTGGAATATGAGTGATATAGTGCAAAGTTCATGTATGCATTTTACATGCATCAGTCCCACGCGGCCAGGTAGAGGGGCTGCGTGGGCCCACCTCTTTTGGCCCTCGGGTCTCCGCTTGTTCGCTTCCTTCGCCCCCAAGTCTTCTTCCTTCCAAATATTGACGCTCGTAAATTTGCAGGTGATTTGGACGTCGTTTGGGTCCCTGAAACATTAAAGGAAAGAAATAGGGTTTTCTGCCTGCGTAGGGTTAATTCCATAAAAATAGGAAATAAATATAATATTCCCAAAAATCATTATAAAACATTGATATAACCCTTATATGATGCAAATTATATTGGAATATAAATAATATAGTGCAAAGTTCATGTATGCATTTTACATGCATCAACATGTCTAAGAGAAGGCTGACGTCACCCATGTTATATCTTAGCATTGCCATGTAGGATAATTTATGAGGTGGTGGAGGAGAGAAAAAAAGTTTAAGAATGGGCTTGTCTTCTCTTATGTCTTACCACAAATTTAGGGTATCTCGTTGTTAGAGATATGACTGAAATATAACCCGGTGTACATCATATTTTACTGACATATCAAAATTACATGGCGGGTCTAAAATAAAAAGTTTGTCAACTATTGTACATGCCCTTATATCTGCCACGTAAATAAGATATGACGATAAAAACATGCAATGATAATTTCTTAGTCTTGTCTCTAGTGCCAAATTTCTCTAAATATGTGGTGAGACAATTGTTGTTAAGATCATCTCTTAGTTTAAAGAAGACAACCTCCTTTTCCTGTTCCTCTCTTCTCCAAATCATCAACTAATAATAGAAGACCATTATAAATGCCCTAATTATTAAATCGCAATGTGAAGGATGCAGACGATGTATCTTTACGGAGGAATTCTGACTATCTTGCCGCATGCAGCTTGAAAAACTCTATCTCTCCATTTTACTTCAGTGCGGAATTTCCTATCTGAGAAAGTCTACTTTTGATAGAGTAATAAGTGTGCAAGGGCAACACACTCTATACGATATTTGGTAACACTTTATCCTGTTGTTTCTCCTATGTGTCCCATTTCAGCAGTCTATCCCAGGGACGGAGCCAGAAATATACTATCGGGGGGGGGGGGGGGGGGGGCAAGTGAACAATACAAAACATGGAGGGGGCCATATGGATGATTTTGGGCAAAATTGGGTGTCAAATTCACATAATATAAGGGGGTATTCAGAAAAAAAAATCCAAATTGGGGGGAGCCATGGCCCCAGCACGCCCCCTATCTCTGTCCCTGGTCTATCCTCCCCCCTCCGAAATATCAAACACGCAAGAATCGGTTCTCCAACCTACGCAAACATGGAAACAACATATATGGGCACCAGTCACCACCGCCAAACCAGGTGGTTCAAATAAACAATTTCCTATACTTTCACACTGATCGCCGGAGCCACCTACGGACAAGGAACATTCTCTCTACGACTAATTTCTTTGTCCAAAAATAGCATTTTGACAAAACACAAGAATTGCTCAATTTCTTCTGACTTACTTAGTGAAACCTCGAAGCCAAATAACTAATAATCCAAATCAAGAAGAAGCATCACCAAATGATCTTAGTCTAACATCCACTTTTATGAAACATACATAATATTTTGTTCCTAGCACTACTAACCGAATGACAATGACAACTAAACAAGAACATTAACCCCATCCCCCACGTGGGGAAAAATGTTTTGATTTGATTACGGAATCCATATAGATAGATGCAAAAGATTTATAAAACAATTTATTTTAAACAATCCATAAGATAGATGACAAGCCACATGCATTCCGCGATATATCTTGACATTCATATGATGTCTTTGAAAACAAGTGTGTGCTTATAAATGTCATGTTCACTACAAATACATGACCAAGAGGAGCTTACATTATCATCCACATACTCTAAATATTTTAGATTTGGTTCCTAACATTATTGGCACGAGATGACCAAATAAAGTTACGAATTCCGACCTCGTGTGGCAGTTCTTTCTTCCATTCGCTAGCTAGAAAGAAGAAAATATATTTCTACAATGAGAAACGTGCTTTGGAGTAAAGTAGACACTAGTGATTCCTTCCAGTGGAGTGCCTCTACAAAACAATTATCACTGATCGTGTCGAACCATTACTTTGGTGGATTTAAGATATGTAGAAGATACAACTTCATTGTGCATCCTTTTAAGTGTTTATTATTTTAGTCTGTACATTACTAAATTGCACCAATTATGAAAAAGATGCACATTATCACTCGGTATACCTGCACGGCTACAACTACTAAATCCAAATAAATACTAGCTCATAAATCAGTGAAAACTCCAACATTGTAAATATGTCATGCTAGCCTGGCATGCTAAATAACAGTTCCAAATGAACAAGGTCTGGTGCTTCTATGGTAGCACAATGCACAAATAATAAGAATGATCTCAGTTTTTAGCACCAACATATTTGATGTTTGACAAACCCTTAAAGTAAATCGTCAATTTAAAGCACCTTTAGTTGTGTCTTCCGATTAATGTAATGAGACATTAGGGTTCTAAAAACGTCAACTACAAACAAAATATCAGGCATCTAATGAGGGCATGTGATTAGTGAAGAGTATACATGAGCCAAGCATAAGATGTCAAAAAATCACGATGGAGCTAGAGCGGTAATTTAGTAGTCAAGCAATGTTTCTCTGTTGCAGTATCACTTTTGGACCTTCTTTATAGAGCGAAGCCAAAAATCTTAGGTATGAGCACAAAACAATGTGTTTTTATGGAAAAAGGTACAAACTCCTCATATATCGCCATAGACGGGCTAAGAGAATTCCCCCATGACATCGAGCACATCCATGCAATCCGAGTTAACTTCAATTTGATTGCGTCCACCTGACTGGCCAAAACTACACCATCTCAAAGTGCCCTCAACTTAGTCGTTGATGGATCGGAGAAAAAGGTATACCACAACCACCTGCTGCCAAGAAAAAGCCCAGCTCATCCTGAGCAATAGATCTAGTCTTCCGATCCTGACTCAGTGCTGAAACCAACATTGACATTGAGTTTCATGAATTCCTCCTTGGGCTTAACCTGACCATGCTTGAGAATGCTCTTTTATGATTTCCTTGCCCTTGTATAGTTCAAAGCTAGAGTCGCTATTACTTGTGTTGCTCTTCTGGCACATATAGCCGAAGTATTCCTGTAAACATCAGGCAATAGTGGAGCTTGAATTGATCTATCACATAGTAGAATATCTAGCACTGATCCCCTCTCCCTCTCCAAACTGCAAATTTGAGTAATCAGATCATCCACACTGAGGAGTTTCCAGATCTCGCTTCCTTGGTCATGTGAAAAATGTTTGTCTTATGTGCTGGCAATCAGTCTTGCCCAGCTGGCATTGTGAACTAGGTTGCATATGCATGTTTGCCTACACACCATTACACGACATAGCCTGAAGAAGCAACTGCCAGGAGTGAATCTTAATTTTCGGAGGTACATTGGGTTGATTTATGTACAATAGACACTCGTTTGTCTTAGCTTTTCACCATGTTGGTTTTGCATTCTGCATAATAACACAGCCACACAGGTGTATGTATGTATGTACTGAGAACACCACAATTACAGTAAAATAAATCTGCCATCATGCCTCCTTGCAATGGGATACTAAGTATGCGACGGGGTCGATAGGTCAGAAAATTTCTCCAATGACTTATTCATCCAAGTTTCCGGCTTCGGGTCAATGGGGTTGCTAGGGATTGATCCCTCACATATCAATTTTGAACCGTCCCAACCACCACATGTGACCACGTTTGAAAATGTAGATGTCCGCACATATGTTTTGTGACATGTAGGAACTCCCATTCTTTCACTCACAGTTGTGGACATTGTTTTGCCAACATTGCTAATACTGTTTTTAGTCACGGCAGAGTCTGAGAATGTTATTTGTGCTTCCGAAACCAAAAAGTAAGCGAGGAGTTTCCATATGAAACCCAAGGATGAAGCCCGACCCAGCCTTGCAGACAGGCCGAGCAGGAGAAAGGATTTTAGGTGGGCACACCAGCCGGGTAGGGAACCATTCAACCATGCTGATCCTGCAATCACGCACACAGCGTGACCCAGCCTTTAAACCTGCGACGGCCAGGGCCAGCCATCAGCGTGTGGTCAAAGCACGGCGCGCAGCGCAGCAGGACTGCAGGAAGCAAGGAAGGGCCACCTACCCAGGATGCGCACAATCAAAGCGGGCCCATCTGGTGGACGCATCCAGCCCATCATCCCACCTTTCGTCAACCGCGGGCCCGTTTCTCGTCACCGCTTGCGTTCGCGAACATTCGAGCATTTGAATTTTTTGTGTTCCCGAAAAAACTGTCCACTCGTGCCGATGACCGATGAGCCTGTACACGTGGATGCCCTCCACAAACGAACAGTCCGTTCTTGGGATATTTTCAAAACCGACGGCTTCCCTGGATTCCGGCAAGGAACTGCCGCCTGCGTGCGATCACGGCGCTGCTTGGCGCCTCCAAAGGAAAACACAGCACCGCAGTCTGTCTACGGGTTTTGCTCTAGTCTCACGCAACGGAAACTGTTTTTCCTCGAGCGCGCACGTGAAAATGTATTCAAACCACGGCCACGCCATTGCCAGCCACAAGGACTCTCGGGTTGGACTGCGCATTGCAAGCAACGAACCACCGAGGAAGATGGAGGGCAGTGAACGGCACGCATTGACCCTTCCTTTGACAACCAGAGCCGAGCCGGGTCAGCACTTCTGTTCCTGTCACAGCAGCAGCCTTCCCTGCCCTGGTGGAGTGATGGTGGTGGTGGGTCTAACCGTTTGGCACCGATCCAGACCCGGCCGCCGCCCTTGGCACTCAAACTCCTTCCTCCTTCCCTGCTCCTTCATCACCCGGCTCACCCACCTCACAAAGGTACACACTGCCCTGCTATTTAAGACCGCCCCTACCCGCCTCTCCCACCCCTTTCATTCCAATCCAAAGCCCACCTGCCTCCTCGGACCACCCGCCCACGCCCGCACTAACTGCCTCCTCCCCGGAGTTGAGTTCGGTTCAGGTCGCCATGGGAGAGGAGAAGAAGAAGGAGAAGCCCAGCAAGGCAGCAGACGGCGGCGGCGACGACAAGAAGGCGGATGTCGCCATTGTGCTCAAGGTCGACTTGCATTGCGCCGGATGCGCCAGCAAGGTCAAGCGGGCCATCAAGCACGCCCCGGTATGTGCACGCCTTCTTTGATTTGGTCCACCCAGCCGTGCGGCTTGTCTGTTTGTTTTTCTGACCGTTCTTCGCCTTTTTGTGATGTTGCAGGCGTCGAGTCTGTTAAGACCGATACGGCGGCGAATAAGGTGGTTGTCACCGGTCCGGCGGACGCGGCGGAGCTCAAGGAACGCATAGAGGCCAGGACCAAGAAGCCCGTGCAGATCGTTTCCGCCGGCGCCGGCCCACCGCCAAAGAAGGAGAACAAGGAGAGTGAAAAGGAGAAGGAGAAGAAGGCCGACGGTGGCGACAAGAAGCCTGAGAAAGAGAAGGGCAAGCCGGAGAAAGAGAAGGGAAAGCCGGAGAAGGAGAAGAAGGCCGAAGCCACTGACAAGCCCAAGGAGGAGGAGAAGAAACCCAAGGAGCCCAAAGAGGAGACGGTGACGCTAAAGATACGGCTGCACTGCGAGGGCTGCATCGACCGCATCAAGCGACGCGTCCTCAAGATCAAAGGTGAGTTTTCGGTTTAACTAGGAGGGTTCGGATTTCCTAATTTCCTACCTGGAGTAAATTTCGCCAGAGCTGACTCTTTCTTCTTCTGTTACCAGGAGTGAAGGCTGTCGAAGTAGAGGCCGCCAAGGACCTGGTGAAGGTGACCGGCACCATGGACGCAGCAGCCCTGCCTGGCTACCTGAGGGACAAGCTCAGTCGGCCCGTGGAGGTCGTCGCCCCCGGCAAGAAAGACGGCGGTGGTGACAAGAAAGACGACGGCGAAAAGAAGAAGGACAAGGGTACTGGCGACGGCGGCGAAAAGAAGAAGGACGGCGGCGGCGGCGACGAAAAAAAGGACAAGTCCGCGGCTGCCTCGGCGTCCGTGGCGCCGATGCCCATGGCGGACGCGAGCATGTACCAGATGCCCCCACAGTACGGGTACCACATGCCGTATAACGCGGCGGCGGCTCCTCCCGGCGGCTACTACGGCGCCCCCGCCCCGCCACCCAACCCCGCGTTCTACCCAACGCCGGGCCCTACTACCCACCACCGTACGCATCGTACCCTGCAAACGCGCCCAGATGTTTAGCGACGAGAACCCAACGCCTGCTCAGTCATGTGAGCCCGGGCGCCATGCCCTCGTCGCCGCTGTACCAAACCTGAAAACCACGCCTTGGGTTTAGCGGGTGTAGTCCACCATTAGCTTAGCTAGTTACGTAGCATCAGCGCAGTGAGATTAATTTAGCAGCCATGTAAATGACGACAGTGAGGCCACCGTGTACTGCAATGTAATGTATTGGTCCACGATCCATCGATGAAATTTTGTTAGTTACAAATCAATTAATATTATATAATCGCCTCTTTGGTGCTGAATTAACGATTCCATCAATTGGTGATGCGTCGCTGTTGCCCTGAGGTCATCGACGTTGATCAGTGGCTTGCCATTTTCGTCTTCCCGAGGCTTCGAGATGGTGCCTCTTCGCTTCTGACGACCATCTTTTTCTTCTTTTCTGTCAAAGGGCAGGCAGGTTTGTGTTTTACTATCTCTCGATGGAGAAGTGGTAAGTGCGGTGATCGATTAGCCTGTGAGACGAGGACGTCTTTGATGGCTCCTTGTGGCATTGTCACGCCGTGTTTATAAGCGGCCCTAGTGTGAGATGGCGTGGTTAGGTTATGTGGGTAATTTAAGCATATCTCTATTGTTTAGTGTTAATTAATCCGACTTGTCCTGTTCTTGCGTGGTGTGGTATATATTGCAGTGCGTTCCCAACTTTGGTCTCTTCTCTGCGGAATTCCCAACTTTTGTAGCATGTTGCAATGTGTTTTAAGTATTCTAGTATTTGTGGATGTGGGAATTCTCATAGTGGATGGAGTTTTCTGTGTGCTGGTTTACGGCTGCGAGTTTTGGAGTCAAATATGTGCTCTCAGATGGATAGTTTAGTGTGGTTGAAGGGCGTATGCCATGTGTACACATGCCGGCCTGGGAACAGGACAGACAGTGGAACAACACGTGGCATTCTCAAAGCATGTCAAGCGGCTCGACCCGAAGCGGCTCGGCTCAAGTTTGTCTATATTGAAGCGCCATCGAGCAATGTAAACTACTCTTTTCGTTTTTAAATATTAATATTTTAGAAATTTGCCGATATGTATACTAAAGTGAAGTGAGTATATAGACAAAACTATGTCCAAATACATCTGCATACAATAGCTGTTCGAGGATATTTGTTATTTTATTGTGATCAAAATTAATACAAAGATAAGGGCTAACTTTGGACGGAGCGGAGCTAGACCTGTCGCCGCAAGCTTGGCCGAGCGGAGATGCTCTAATGGTCGCTAAGTTGTCCAACTACCTAATTGTTTATTTTTTTCATAAAAAACATATTAATTTATTTATATTATTTTGATATTTTTATAGTGTTGGTGACGATCAATAGATCGGGGTGGTCTTCATGAAAAAAGAACCTCTTGCAACGGACGCGAGTAGAAAAAAGGTTTCCGATAACCTACACCATCTGAATCAACAGGTCATCCATGGGGACCTTGATCTCTCGCCGTATACAACAGGGTGCAACCTTGCAAGAAAGACAAGGGGGAAAAGGTCGAACGCAGGTTCCAACCGCGAACATCACCTGCTTGTACGTGCTGGCTACTCATCAATGTGCGTGACAGCCGGGCGGACGCAGGCACCCAATGTTGTACTGCCGGCCGGGTGTTTTCTACTGATTTCAAGTGGCACCGAACAGCTACTCAGATGAAATGAAAATGACTGCCGATCCCGAGGTCATATGCTACTGTTCCAAATATAAGAATAGTAAGACTTTTAAAAAACTAAAAGTTGTTACAGAACATATACAAGTTTTTAAGTATATGCGAAGTTTCGTGGTGGCATGACATGTGTGGTTTCATGTAGAAAAAAAATAGTGCTCTATTTTCTTGAAATGCCATTTGCCCACTGATTTATTCCTTTTTGCGTAGTGCGTCAAAAATATAAATTAGATTCAGGTATGGATCAAACTTGCTAGTTACCCAATTGATTGGATGTGAATGGTATATGAGAAAAATATAAATTGCATGTTTGATCTAAATGCATATGCGGCGTGTTGCAGGACACCTGTAGGTCGTTCCACTTGCAGCCTGACGCTCCACGTAAGCCACCGAAGACAGCCACAATCGGGCCGTCATGTGCTGTCGACTTGAATAGCGCACGCAGGTCTAGTAAAAACTAAAAACTACTGAAAGCCCACACTTGTTCCTAAATGTGAAGTCCAATAAACCCGAGAGAGAATATTTTCAAAGCTTGGCACCACCACCAATCTGATCCTAGGTCCTCGGTTGGGCGTAGCGATGGGCGGAAACGATGGTGGTGGTCGCTCTCCTTTCACCGTGGGAAATCTAGTTTTGGTAATCCTAAGTCATTTGAGATTTCTCTTATACTTTAGATTAGCACTAAATTATAACTTTAAAAACACTTAAGGCCAAGGGGTAGGATTCATCGAACTTTTTCAGATTCATTTCAAACGGTATAATCCTGAATAAAACTTCCTAGTTGTCAGCCGGGTTTGGATCTGAATGTCATTGATGACATATGATGCTTCCACGGTGAGTTAAACCATCGACGTTCGTAGAATCCTTGAGGCTTGAGCGCAGCTAAAATTATACGGGAGCCATTCTTCCTCACTTCCTGCAGAGCTGGATGATGGGATCCGTGGAAATTCCCTCGAAAAGAGGCAGAACGACATCACGCCTTTACGAGAAAGAGACGCCCCATTTTTACTCCTTTGTTTCACCAATTTCGCTGACAAAACCCTCTTCTTTTCCTCTTTTTCTTTACCCGTACAGTAGTGCTCCTCAGCCTTTCACATCTTGATGATGATGAAAGCATGGGGATCCCCTACACTGCTACACTGACTAGGGAATCTACCAAGCGGACACGAGGGAAGCAGACAACACAACTTCCCTCCTCCTTCCTCCCTTTTTCGCCTATATATAATAGCTTAGACTGTTGCTGCTCGTGCGATGGGTGCAGTGGTGGTACTACTACGCTGAACTTTTATCACATGCATGGCGATGCATGTACGGTCTTCTTTACTACAGTAGTTCTTGCCACTTCAAGCAAAGGAAACCTCCTGCCCTGCCCGCGTGAGCTGGGGGAGCATGGGGACAAGCAGTATCAGCCTTTCCATTATGAGAGAATTCCTTTCTTGTCCCTCTCTTAAATTTGGATGCCTTTTTTGGTCCTGGACAAGTTTCGTGTCCCTTTTTGATCCAAAAAATTTAGATGACTTCCTTATTTGGCCCTCTAGTTCATTTTGGCTGTTAAGATGACTCTTTTGCCCCTGCTGCTGAAAAACTAATCTCAGATTTGAAAAAATCGAATTTTGACAAAACCTCCCCTATAACCGGATGCCATATCGTACACACAGTTCAGCATATATATAGTTTGTCAAAATTTTGTCAACATTTCGATTTTTGTCAAAATTTTGTCAAAATATCAACATCCAAAATTTTGTCAAAATATCAACATCCAAAATTTTGTCAAAATTTCGATTTTTTCAAATCTGAGATTAGTTTTTCAGCAGCAGGGGCAAAAGAGTCATCTTAACATCCAAAATGAACTAGAGGGCCAAATAAGGAAGTCATCTAAATTTTTTGGGTCAAAAAGGGACACGAAACTTGTCCGGGGCCAAAAAAGGCATCCAAATTTAAGAGAGGGCCAAGAAAGGAATTCTCTCCTCCATTATTCCCTCCTCCATTTCTGGTGCTTCCGCTATGCTACGACACGGCCTGCCTATGTGCCCGTGCCCATTCTCCTCTGATCTATCCCTTTCCCCAGCGGCGATTTTGGTGCAGGGTTTGGTGCTCACTGCTCTCCATTGCAAGCCATCGTCCCTCACCGGCCGCTAGCTAGCGAACAGAGAAATTGATGGCAGCTTGGCAAGGGGTGCTTCGGATTCGCATCATCGCACCACCTGCAGTCTTTTCCTACCTGTGTCGGGTCAAATATAACAGTATCTACGCGTGTACTACTGTAGTACATTCGTCTTACTATCATGACAATGTACCACTTGATAATTACCTGTGTAAAGTCGCATTTGCTTTAGCTGCAATTTTCGGCATGTTGTTGTTTGGTGGGTTTTCTCGTTCTTCTTTTTATGGCATTATTGGTTCACATCGATTTTTTCTGAAACTTTTTATATAGAGATTGCTTGGTTGGCATGATCTGAAGCACCGGAAACTGCAAATGGTGGCCGAGCTCCACAAAGCTCCTTTTTTTTTAAGAAATCAAAATCAGCATGATACAAAAATGCTAGGTGTAGATAATGTCAAACTCTACCATTGTACAAAATCTCAATGTAAAATGCATATTATTTTAGTCTACACCAAAAAAACAAACGTGACAAAGTTTGCTTTCGAAGATGTGTTGTTCACCGACCTAGATCTACACATTTGTCATTTTTCGCTGTCTAAAATACTAAGAATTTTAGATTGATTTTTTGCAAACTCATATATCGTATTATAATCAACAAATATGATTTTCTTGAATTTTTTGAACCATCAACATGCAGATTTTGAAAAATTCGATAATTACTTCCATGGAGCCCGAGCTCTAAAACGCCACTCTCTTGAAACCATATGGTTTTTATCGATGGTTACTTTGTTTGTACTCCCTCCGTTTCAAAATACAAGGCGCCCTTTAATTTCGCTGGTCAACGCCGTGTAAATTTGACCATAATTTGTACTTATATTATGTACCAATTTTTTTATAAATATATATGAAATTAAAGAATTTTGCAAGACGAATCCAACGGTACCATATAGAAATTCTCATTTAGTATATTTTGTTATATTTTGGTTATTAAAGTTGAGTGTTAAAGACAACCTTAAAATAGTGTGCCTTGTATTTTGACACGGAGGGAGTAATTTATAGAACAATATCCATTACGAATTAGGATTAACCTCATATGCATCGACCTTGTTTTTTTGTTTCCATGAAATTTATGACGTCCACACAATTCTTTAGACTAGTTCATGTGTTTTTCCTCCAACCCAACATATAACTGTGATATAATTGTGTTTTTAAATCCGTAGGATTCAACATGTCATGTTCTACTCCTACCTTTTTTTTTGACGAATCCAACATATGACCATGCATGCTGAAGACTAAAGATGGCGTCGTCGATCTGGCCCCTTGATTGGTGGTTGGAGTGAGTACACAGATATTAGCAACATTGGAGTTTTTTTTTTGGTTTTATGGAAAGGCCAACTGATCTATTGATTATCAAGAAGGGTATAGAGAAAACCGAAAGTAATTTTTTTATATAAATAGGTATTCAAACCACCTTAGTGGTTGACTACAAGCAGTGAAGCGAGCCGAAAGCGCGACGCCGTCCTCACCCCTCCCTCGCTGGAGGTGGGCAAAACTTCTCGTATAAGAGCTTGTTATAGTAGACAAACATTAAGCCGTTGTGATATATGTTGTGCTAAGATCCTTAAGAGCTAATGCATCATAACAATAATAATCGCCAATGATGACAATCGTAGATCACAAAAATAGATATACAACCACACGAACGAACACGAAAACGGATTAGATCCGATAAGATCCGTTGGACACCCAACCCCACACATCCTCCATAGACAATCGCGAGAAATATGCAAACATGGCTACGAGACACACCAAACACGCAGATAGGAATGATGATACAGGAGGAAACAAGAGCAAAGCTCGCAGCCGCAAGAGCCCTCCCGAGAAACAAACAAGAGTTAGCAAAGCCGTGCGCTGCAGGGAACGGAGAGATCTCCTTGCTCCTGACAGGAGCACGATCGAGCTACCAGTGCGCTGCGTGCGGCGTCGCTTTCAGCGGCCCCGGTCCTGACGCGCGTTAGCTATGGAGGGCGTCGGTTAGCAATGGTGCGCTCGGAGGCCGCGAAGTTTCTCTCTGTGTACACTAGTGACTGACTAGGCGGAGGGCGACTGGCCGCCGGCAGGCGACGGAAAAACTACCTTCTCTGACTCCGGGTCATGGAGCGGTCTAGTAGGAAACAGTGATTAATAGTGAACGGATCAAAACTAGACCGAGACTTGGTCCATAGATCGTCGGTGCATGGACCTCTGGAGGTGGAAGCAACCAAGCGTGTTGCTATGGGTTCTCCGGCCGGCTTCCAGATCGAGCCAGGCAGCCAGCAGGGGTTTTGGTAGTGGGAATGAGAAACTGTGGTTTGGGTTTTCCGAGGAGGAAGACAAGCCGCCTCTGGCTCCGCACAAAAGGACCAAAAATTGGCATTATCTTCAAATACACTGCTGCACCCGCTAAAAATTGTCCTGGTACACTGCATGTCATTGCCATATATATTTATGTCTATATCGTTGCTTGAAGTTTATCTAAATCAGTTGGCGGAAGATTTGAAACGTCACTTGAAGATATTTTATTCATCCGCAGGAACTTATTTTGACCACGGTGTTGTTTTTCTTGTGTCTGTTCTGAACGTACGTCGTCACGTTATCCAACCAGATGTTCAAACCCACGGCCTATATTTTAAGGTTTTGCTCCCGGCCAATTCCGGGGATTGTAAAGATGGAATGGCCCATCACAATCTGTCGCTTGCAGATTAATTAGTCTGACTTTCTCTCCCCGCTCGATTGACGATTGTCCATGTCGATGTGCACTGTTTGTTTGCAATTTTCTCCTAGCCTGTGTCATCAACGAAAGGGACGTAATAAACCGGGACAATTCTAGCTTCAAGCTGCAGCACCAAGTACTCCAAAAGCATTGGTGGGCCGTAGACATACGCGCGCGAGTTTCGGCAATTAAACCTTGGGAGAATTAGAGCATCTCCAGTCGGGGTGCCCAAATGGCCGTCAAAGGCCTTCCGGACAAGCCCTTTGGCTGCTGTCCGGAAGGGCTGGCGCATTTGGGCGTCGTCGCTCCCCACTCGCGCTGTCTAAAGGGGCCGCCCAATTGTTTTTTCTAACATGAATTCAAATATTTTAAAGTCGGCAAATCGAAAAGACATAAATATTTAATAGTTCAAACACATAAAATTAAATTTTACACGTTATCGAAAAATAAAATGGGAGCTCAAACGTCTTCCACTTCCTGGGGTGCCGCCGCCATGCCCCGTCGCGCCCACAAATGGTTCGCTAGATCAGCTTGGAGTTCATTATGAGTAGTTTCATCACGAATTTCCAAATGCATTGACAGATAATCAGCAAAATCTGCCGGCACATTGTGATCAACCTGTGCATTAGGACCCTCAAAGTCATATGGCTGATGATCCTGCACTGGATTGTTGCACTCGCTCTCGATGATCATGTTGTGCAAAATCACACAATAGTTCATCACCTCCCACATCTGCTCATTCGACCATGTCAGAGCAGGGTACCGAACGATAGCAAACCTTTGCTGCAGCACTCCAAATGCCCGCTCGACATCCTTCCTGGCACTCTCTTGCTCACTTGCGAAATGACAAGCTTTGTTCCCCCGAGGATTGGTGATGCTCTTCACAAATGTTGCCCACCTTGGATAGATGCTGTCGGCAAGGTAGTACCTTTGTTGTACTGGTGGCCATTGATCTCATAGTTCACAGGTGGGGCATGACCTTCAACTAGCTTCGCGAACACAGGAGAGCGCTGCAACACATTGATGTCGTTGTTTGATCCTGGGGTTAATTGGATAGATGCCACTCCAATTTCCACCTATTTGAGAAACGCCACTACAACTTTCATCTTTCGAAAAAAACGCCACTGCAACTCTGTACATTTCATAGATGCCATTATGCCCACTTTCACTCATATACCGGCCAATATACTATATACGTATAAAGGGTGGGCCCCAACTGAATCAACCTTATATGTGGACTGGGCGACTAGCTTTGACTCCCGAGGTCGTCTTCGTGCTCCCTGCCTCGCTCCCGTCCCCAATCCCTAACCTAGAATCGTGGCGCCGGCCGGCGGTGAGGATGGGTGTGGCGGCGGCGGATGCCGCCGATCCCGGCGGCGGAGATAGCCTAGTTCCCGCACTCCCTCTCCACCTCGCCGAGTGGACAGAAGCTTCCCCAACTCCCCATTCCCCTTGGAAGCAGAAGGCGGCGAGCACGACGGCGCTGGTGCCGGTGGAGGGCGGCGAGCATGGGGGAGGCGAGCTCATTCTTCCCGCACTCCCTCCCCTCCTCTCTGACCGGACGGAATCCCCCTCTGAGCATCCCTCCCTTGGCGGCTGAAGGCAGCAGCGGACGTCGGCGAGCAGAACGGCATCCTCTCCGACCGGATTGAAGATCTCCCGTAAGTAACCTAGAAATCCCCAATTTCTGGTTCTCTGTCCCAAATCCAGTTCGTGATTCTAGCATAGGAATCTGTTCGACTTGGTTCTCTGGCCCTCCCATTCTTGACTGTTGTTCCTGCCGGTTTTTGGTAGGTGCAGCGGGGCCAAAGAATTTGAGATAGACTGGGGAAATTATCTAGCTAATGATGCACCTATGCTAATTTTGGGAGAAGCTGAACGTGTAGTTCCTGCTGGTCCGTTGCTTCCTTTGCTTGCTCAAGCAATTGAGTGTTCCGCATCTCTGCTTCCTAGTTCAAGCCAGCCGAAGGGTGCAGATGTTGAACGCCAAACCAATGGTGTAGATGCTGACTGCCAACCTGAATATGCTTTAGCTGACCCATTTGACAATGAAGAGGAGTATGTTGGAGTTGACGATGAGAACATGTATGATGTTACCGTACCTATTACTATCACAGAGCAACCGGAAGGCCCAATAATTATTGAAGAAGATGATAATATGGATGAGGCAGAGGTAATGCAACATATCAACGATGAGTCCGAGGTTGCAGACTTGGATCCGCTGGAGTACAGTATTGCGCATGATCCTGACAAACCTGATATTAGAGTAGGAAGGTGGTGAAATGCAAGAGATGCAAGCAACCTGGCCACTTCACAAAAACTTGCAAAGTCCCTCCTCCAAGATATCCTGAGTATATTGATGAGCAGCAGCCACAAGAGCATCAACAAGAGGAGCCACAGGAGCATCAACAAGAGCAGCCACAGGAGCAGCGCCCCGAGTAAAAGGTATAATAACTTGTTTCTTTCCTAACTATTTATCGATGCACATTTCCTAATTTTCTATGTGTTACATTGCAGGAAGCGATCTGCTACTGTAGCTGAGGAGCAAGATGTGCAAGAAGACGAGCCTATAGCTAATTACAAGAATTACAAAAGGTAACTCTTCTTATTCTAACAGTAGTTAATGAATGTTGCCTAAGATTGCTCCAATAATATTGTTCTCCATGTATCTATAGGAATAAGACTACATCAACCAAAAGCAAGTCTCCAAGAAAGAAGGCGACACCTACAAAAAAGGCGACACCAGGAAAGAAGGTGACACCGGCGAAGAAGGCGACACCAGGAAAGAAGGCGACACCGGCGAAGAAGGTGACACCAGGAAAGAAGGCGACTCAAGTGAATAAACAAGCTAAAGGCAAAGAGAAGAAGAAGTCGCCTGTGAAGAAAAAGACTCCGGTGAAAAACAGCAAGAAAAAGAAACCCGAGATTGTTGCACCATCCACAAGTGAGGCTGTTCTGAATCCAACACTTGGAACCAAGCGAGGCCTAATGTACTGGCTTGGGGGCTAGTTAATGGCCTCATGCATGTCAAATATTTGTGATGTTTTGTGATGGCCATTTGAATCTAGAGAACTGCTGAATGTTTCTTATGGCCATTGAATCTGGAGCTATGTTGTTCCTGTACGCATGTGAAGTGTTTGTGTATGCATGCGAGACAGTGAGAGCTCCAAACCTGATATTGAATCTGCCTAATGTTGAACCTAGCTTATGAACCTCATTGATCTGTGTTTCCGCACGCATCTTACTTTATGCAACTGAGTTATTTTCTACTTGTCACAATTTAATATCATGCTTTTCTAGATTTTGTTCCATCACGATTTTATAGCATTTTTGCATTTTTAAGCCTTATATGGGTGGGCCCCGCCCTTTATACGTATATACAACATAAATACATGAGTATATTGGCCGGTATATGAGTGAAAGTGGGCATAATGGCATCTATGAAATGTACAGAGAGTTGCAGTGGCGTTTTTCGAAAGATGAAAGTTGTAGTGGCGTTTCTCAAATAGGTGGAAATTGGAGTGGCATCTATCCAATTAACCCTTGATCCTGCCATGCCGAAGAATGTGTGCCAAATCCATAGATCATGATCGGCCACAGCTTCAAGAACCACACTGCAGTATCCTTTGTGGCCTCCTTTGTACAATCCTTGCCAACCAAAAGGGCTGTTCTTCCAGCTCCAATGCATGCAGTCTATACTTCTAAGCATCGCAGGCCATCCTCTTGCAGCATTTTGTTCCAGGATCCGGGCTGTTTCTTCTTCATTTGGTCCTCTCAAATACTGTGGGCCAAACGCACCAACCACCGCCCTGCAGAACCTGTACATCGACTTGGTAATTGTCGACTCTGACATCCGTAGATACTCATCTACAATATCAGCAGATGCTCCATATGCAAGCATTCTTATGGCTACAGTGCATTTCTGGAGTGAAGAGAAACCAATAGTTCCCACGACGTCCTTCTTCAACTTGAACCATGGATCATACGAGCTCACACCTTGCACGATCAGGTTGAACAATCCACGGTTCATCCGAAAGCGTCGACGAAAATCTTTGACGGTAGCGACAGGAACGTATGCAAAGTAGTCAGAGACTAACATGCAGTGGCCTTCCATTCTCTGCCTCGGCTTGCTCGTCCTCCTTCCAAACGGCGAGCCTCCTCGTTTTGGTGCGGCATTGGCGTCCTCGACGGCTTGAAGTTGGAGAAGACATGTGAGAATCGCTATGTTCTCATCTTCCTCCTTGGCAATGACGGCTTCTTCTTCCAACAGCATCACGGCCATCATCTCGTCGTCGCTGTCCATCTGCACATGACGGCAAGTTTGTGAACAATGGTGCCGGCTGGAGTCGTCGGAGCCGGCGGATTCAATTCTGTACAAAACCAGGCGTACCAGTAATTCCGCCGAACACCTTCCAGGCGGGGTGGAGAGGAGAGGCCGCCGGTACCGGCTCGAGTCGTCGAACTGCCGGCGGCGCGGCCGAGAAGCAAGGCGCGACGAGGAGAGGAGGAAAATCAAACAGCGGCGCCGGCGTCTAGTCGGGGGTGGAGGCAACGGCCAGGCGGCGGTCGTTCCAGATCGTGGAGACGGCGACGAGAAGTGGGAGGGCGGCGAGGAGAAAACGACGAGTCTTTGTGGCCGTGTCTCACTGCCAGGCGTGGCCCGCGCGTCGGAGGCGGCCGTTTCGTAGTGTCCGGGCCGCCCCAAGCCTCCCCAAGTTAGGGGCGTGGGCTGGGCGTGCCGGACACAAGACTGGGCCGCGCCGGACCAAAATCAGATTTGGGCGGCGCGAGTGGGGAGAAAAAGTGTCTGACACGCCCCAAAACCTTTGGGCGGCCATTTGGGCGCCCGACTAGAGATGCTCTTATGTGAGTGAACTGAAACCGAGTCACGCCGTGAATCACTCAGCATATCATAGGGCCCTCCAAAGCGCTGGATGGCGGAATGATTCTGTCGTGGAGCGTCAGTGACGGGAATCGTGCAGCACAATGGAACTGATTTTAAGAACCTGAGAATCTATCTGCAAGGAGAAGTTATATCGCGACATCTGGAGTGGAGCCCTGTTTCTTTTGACGATCTACATTTCGTCCTCTATTGCAGAGACGTATGGCGTTGATTATCTTTCTGACGAAAACGTCTGGACTTGGCAAAGAAAGAATTTTTGGGCATGCATGTGGCGGAAGAAAGCAGGAAGCCCCAAATTCCCAATCCAACCATGGCGCGCTGCTGGTGCTGGCCTCGTTGGCCTGACCAGTTCGACCCCATCCGCGCGTCATTTTCCGCGAATTTTGACAGGTCCGAGGCCAAGAGTTGGAGGCGTCACCGCCAAGCGCCAAGCTTTTACGAAAACGCGCGTGAGTGCGTGTGATCGTCATGCTGCCCGTTAGCCCGTTTGTGGATGCCGCCGCCGCCGCCGCTGGTGGTCGTGGTTTCGGACTGGTCTGCCGACGCCGGCTGCCGCTTGCCGCGAATGGTCGTGTGCGAGTTTGACGTGTGATGCCAGACGGGCCATGGCTGCTAGCGCTGGATGGAGGTCCTGCACCGATGCACGCATGTTCCGGCCCTCTCCGTGTTTTGCAAGCTGGGCCACGGCATCGTGATCATGGGGGCATGCATGCTCGCCACGTGGCAGATACAGCCTTTTAAGCGCACAGTCCCTCAGGCGGGCAGAAAAAAAAAAGAGAGAAAGTACAGTTTTTTTCCTCGACTTGAGAAAGTAGAGCTATCTTTTGAAGAAATTTACTTTGGCACCCTTTTAAATAAGTCTATTTATTGGTTTTTTTTAGATGGCTATTCACTGAAACGAGCCTGGCACGCAAGGAGCATCAAGATGAGATTTTTTTACAAATGTGATTCCCCTACGCAACGATATTTTTCAAAACTAACCCACCTATTTTTTTTAATCAAATCTAACCCTGTGGAGAAGTATAAAAGTCGACATGTGTCTTCCTGTCAAAACCAGTTGGCGGAAACTCACTTCGTGCCGATAAAGTTGGCGGACAGTCACGTGCCTCTTTCTGAGTCAGCGGAAAGCTGACGCAACGGTGCTCTTTGTTGCAGCACAAAATCACCTTTCGCCAACTGGACAGGCGACAAGTGGCTTTCCGCCAAATGTACCGGCGGGAAGACACGTGTTGCTTTTTTTTCCGCCATGGTCATATTTGACAATTTTTTCGTGGGGGTTATTTTGACAATAGCATTCGGAAAAAGGTCATAATTGTATAGAATCTTGAGATAAAACACTTCAAATAGCCCCCAAAACTTGTTGGGGTCCGGACAAAAAATTCGACCACAGCGGCACACCAAGTTGTCTGGGTCAAGCCGCTACCCCTTCCCCCCGAGAGGGCCGGGCCCTATTCGAGGTTGTCGGGTATTGTCTAGACATGCTCTTTGTTGCAGCACAAAATCACCTTTCGCCAATTGGACATGCGACAAGTGGCTTTCTGCCAAATATACTGGCGGGAAGACACGTGTTGCTTTTTTTTCCGCCATGGTCATTGTCGTGTCTCGTTGCACGGACACCGGGAGTATAGGATATCCCCTTTTAGGTTCGGCACGGGGCGCGAAGGAGGCTGAGAATCGTCTTCTTGGGCGGAGTCTAGATCAAGATCTCCTCTCCACGATCAAAGCATGCAACCAAAGGGACACAGGGAGCTACCCAGGTTCAGGCCGCCCGGAGGCTAAAAGCCCTACTCCTGCATGTCTGGATTGATGAGTTTTTCATAGTGTGGCTTACAATGGAACCTCCCGGGCAGGGTACCCGGAAGGGTTTTGGCCCGAGGTAGAAGAAGGACAGATCCTGACCCGGAGGAGATCACCTTCCTCTCTACCTTCGCAGCCCTAGACTATCTTGCTCTGGTTCTAGCTTGTCTTCGTCCTTGGTTCGACCTCCCCCTCCTCCGTGCCTTGGTCCTCCTTTTATAGGCTAAGGGGTTGCCACAGGGTCACGTGAGGGGCGTGAGGGTCCTTCGGGGTGAAGGACCCTCCTCATCTAGTTTAGGGGGAGACGTGGCCTCTCCTCAGCCTAGCGTCTCCCTTGGGTTAGGTGGGAGCGTCCGCCTTGGGGGTGGACAGGAGCTGACACCATCACGGGGCGTGCTTCCCACCCGCGCTGCCTTCGCCTTGCTTCCCAAGTCTTCCGTGGTGAGGTGGAGTGCTTATCCACAGGTGCGTAGAGGTACCCGGGAGGGAGCCTGGCCTCCTGCCGGGAACTCGGGCTCTCGGGTCTTCCTGTCCTTCTTGCTTGATTCGGGGACCCGGAAGGTCCCCAGGACCGGAGACCTTAGTCGATGCAGGCCTTGCGCGTCTTGACGGTGAACCCGCCAGCTTGACTTGAGTCGTGGTCTTGTCCATCTTCAACTTGGGCCCACATGGGGTGGACCCACTTTGGCAGTACTAGGGGAACCCCATGTTCCACTGTTGACAGTAGCCCCCGGGCATGGTCCCGGTGGCTCTTACTTCAGCTGCCGGGGCCATGGCCTAAAGATAGGTCAAAGTGGGTCCCGGGTACCTGGTCTTCTCGGCTTCGCTTCATTGATGGCCTTGAAGGTCTTGGAGTTACTCCGCTCGGGGGAATAACTGCGTGGGCCCCCTCGATTCCCACTAACGGAGGAACCGAGGAGACGCGTGGCAGAGGCACTGCCGCGGCTATAAAAGCGAGGCGCACCCCTAGCCTTTTTGGTCATCTTCTTCCTTGGTCCAACTCCAGGCCTCCCCACAAGCTGCCAGCGCCAATGGCGAGAGCGAAGAGAGGAGTTGGACGCCCTCGTACTTCTTCAGCTGCTGCGGAGAGTGGCCCCTCCACTCGTGGTCGAGCTGTTCCGCGAGGTCGTGGGATTCGCGGTCGCGGCGGCCGTGGAGGCCGCGGCACCGCTGCCCCTCTTCCTAGGAGCATGGTTCATACCAGCTTCGCGCCATTCGAGTTCGCCGTGGATCTGAACCGCAGGCCTCGCAGCCGGCTTCTCTTGCCGGATTCCTTCGCGATGGCGACGGAGGACATCGGACCCTCCGGCTTCTGGCTGCAGGTGGAAGGCTGCCCCAATGGCCCCTCCTGGGCCATGGCGGAGCGCACCGCTGACGGCGCCCTGCTTCTGGGTCCGGGGTGGAAGTCGTTCTCCGTGCCCGCCGCCTGTCCAGGGGGCAATGCTTGGTGTTCCGGTATGACGGAGATGCTACGCTCTCCGTGAAGATCTTCGGTGTCGATGGCGGACGCGTGGAGTGCTGCATGGAGGGCAGCAGCGGCAGCTCGAGCTCCTACGACGGGGATGAAGATGAGGAAACTCATCCGACATCAAGGTCGAGGGGAGCTCGTCTTCCTGAAGGCGGGGAGCTTCGGACGGGCGCCATGGAGATCTCGTTGACCTCCTCCCTGGAGGCCTTGACGTCGTATTTCTGGAAGTAGCGTCTTCCATTGTACGGCGGTGCTCCTTGTTCGGCGGGAGCCAACCTTTTTGTTGTAAAAAAGATTGTCCCCTTGTAGTCCTTGTAAATGAAGAAGATCTTGTTTTTCTCCTTGTCTTCGTGTCGCGTCCGTGTGAATGAGAACGAGTTTTTTGCAAAACGCGCTCCCATTACTGCAGCAGTCGTAGCGTCAAGGGGTAGGTGGAGCGGGGGAGGCTATAAAAGGCCA
This sequence comes from Poa pratensis, assembly GCA_947311845.1. NCBI lineage: Eukaryota > Viridiplantae > Streptophyta > Magnoliopsida > Poales > Poaceae > Poa > Poa pratensis. Next base: position 1,625,079 of record CAMZMU010000038.1, read on the forward strand.
TCCAAACTCCACCCCTTCGCCACATCTTCTCGCCTTGCTCCGTCCTCTTCTTCCTTTGCCTCCCCTCGTCCCGCAGAACAATGTCCGGCGAAGCAGAGAGGGCCTTGTCCGATGTGTCGACGGCAGAGTCCGTCTTTCGAGGAGCGGCGGAGGCACCCAGCGAAGCTGGAGCCCGAGCCACTAGGAAGGACGAGGTTGATCCTCGCCCTCGAGTCTCCTTGGTTTTCCCTGCAGTGGGGAACATCGCCGGTTCTGTCGCCATGGAGGCATCAGTAGCGCTGGCGATCCGGAAGGACACCATCAAGATGGAGCTATGGAAGGAGGCCGCAGGCAATCAGAGATTGATCCGCCTCCTCTGCGATCTGGACGATGTCTTCAAGGTAAGGCCGCCTTGATCCTGGCAATACGACCCTTGGGAAGATCTTGTAAACTCAGAATGTAAGTTCAGATGAATGCAATCCTAGGGCTCAACTCCCGGGGTCATTTCCCAAACCTTCCTTTGCACTAACGCGCCGTCAAGTTTTCTGAGGAGATCTCTTAGGTGACAAGTGCTCTGACCGCCCGCACCAGTAGCAGCACCCCTAAGAGCACTATGCCTTCCGGGAGTCCACTCCACAGCCACGGGTACTAGGCCAGAAGGGAAATCTGACCGTTCGCCGGGGAGGACGCATTACCCCGCAAAGGTTCTCATCAACTGTCAAGCATGCGCAGGTTGGTGGTATATTGACTCCGAGCGAGATATTATGCCTAGAATGCCAGATGCACATGCAAAGACTTAGCTGGTTTTTGCCGTGTCCTTGATCTACTCTGTCCTTCCCGGGTATCCAGCTCCTGAGCCGCTCTTCAGCATCCAATCCTGTCCCGGGAGAGGCGCTACACACAACGCACTTTCAGTAGGAAAAGAATGGACCCTCCCTTACATGTCGTGAAAGTGTTTCATCCGGAGCAACCCGCAAGCAAAGTTGAATGTGCATTTCTGTGTTTAGGTTCTTTAAAACACAGCACTGCCCGTTCCACTTCTTACCGCGGCAGTACGGCACGATCAGGTGGCAGCGCCTACTGATAGGCTGCTCGCGCTCGACCTGTCAGCCACCGGCACCATGTCAGCCCCCTGCTTGGGGGTTGTTACGGATAACACACTTCACGACAACAAGAGAGGCTCACGGAATTGAAAAACTTATCTTTTATTCCTTGGCGACGATTCTTACACCCTTATACAGAACACTAGCCCCTTGGGCGTGCTTAGTTGACTCGAACTATCTGCGATTCATGTTCGTATTCAGGGGTAGAATTTCCGGAGATTCTCGATGTTCCAGGCGTTGCCCTCCGGCCTGCCTTTCTCGTCCTCCAGATAAACAGCTCCGGGTCTCAGGGTATGCGTCACCCGATAAGGTCCTTCCCACTTGGAGGACAGCTTGTTCATGTTATCAAGCTTCTGCTTCTTGCGGAGAACCAGGTCTCGGCTGGCATCATTGGAGCCCTTGCTGGTATCGAGCAGATCGTAAGGAAGCTCGGCACCGCACCTCTTCCAGGAAGTTGATGTCATCAATCCTCCTCTCAGCTTGTGCGTCTTCATCATAGGCAAGTACCCGGGGGGATCCATGCCTGAGCTCTGTTGGCAAGACGGCTTCTGCTCCATAGACAAGGAAGAATGGTGTTTCTTGAGTGGCTCTGCTTGGTGTGGTTCTGAGGGACCACAAGACACTTGGTAGATGCTCAATCCAGTTCTTGCCCTTGTCTTCTAACTTGTCAAAGGCTTGGTCTTCAAACCCTTTAGGACCTCGCATTGGCTCGCTCCACTTGCCCATTGCACCTTGGGTAGGATACCGAGGCAAAGCACACCTTGATTCCCAGCTCTTCACAGAAGTTGAGGAAGGATCGGCTTGTGAACTGAGAGCCATTGTCCGTGATGATTCTGTTGGGTACTCCGAAGCGGTACACGATCCCTTCAATGAACTTGATGGCTGCTTGAGCTGTCTGTCTTGGTACTGGCATCACTTCCACCCACTTTGTGAACTTGTCGATGGCCACGAAAAGGTATTCATGGCCCCCGACAGACTTCGGTATCTTTCCCACGATGTCCAGCCCCCAGACCGCGAACGGCCAGGAGATTGGAATTGGCTGCAGAGCTTGCGCCGGCTGATGTATGTTCTTCGCATAGTATTGGCAGGCTTCACAGGTCTTGACTAGCTGCTCCGCATCACTGAGGACTGTTGGCCAGTAGAACCCGTGACGAAAACTTTACCCGCCAGTGATCTTGATGCCACATGACTTGAACATGTGCCTTCGTGGATGTCCCGTAGCAGTACTTGGCCTTGTTCTTGAGGGATGCAGCGGAGCTTGACTCCGTTGTCCCGTCGCCGGTAGAGCTCGCCGTCGATCATGACGTAGAGCTTGGCTTGACGAGCCACCCGCTCGGCGTCGTGATCGTCCTCCGGGAGGGCGTGCTCCATGATGTACTTGACGATGTCCCGGGCCCAGGGTGGGTGGGCTCCTTCCACCGGTAGCACCATCCGACGGAAAGAAAGCATAGCTTCCTCCGCTGGAGGGGCTGCCGGGTCTTGAGCTTCTGGGCTGGCTACCCGTGTTGTCGAGGTAGAAGGGTCGCCAGCCCCCGGCGCAGATCTTGTCGCGAGCCTCTCGGGCGGGATCGAAGGTCGCCTGAGGACCTCGATGTAGATCCCGGGAGGCACTGGTTCTTGCTTGGACGCCACCTGCGATAGCTCATCCGCGGCCGTGTTTTCTCCCCGTGGGACGTACACAGCCCGGAAGTTGTCGAAGCGCCGCTGCAGCTTCCAGACCTCTTCAACGTATGGTGCCATCTGAGGGCACGCGTACTCCTTGTTCACTTGTTTGATGACTAGCTGAGAGTCACCCTTGACGACGATCTTGTTGATGCCGAGGCCGATGGCAGCACGAAGTCCTGCGAGCAGGCCCTCGTACTCCGCCGTGTTGTTGGAGATGTTCCCTTGGTAGTGCATCTGGACGACGTACTTCAGCCGGTCCCCGGTTGGTGAGGTTAGGACAACCCCAGCACCTCCTTTCCCCTTGGTGTAGGAGCCGTCGAAGTGCATGATCCAGGCGCTAGGATCTTCCTTCCCGGGGAGGCAGGTTTCCTCTTCCGGGTCGTCGAACGCCGTCTCGGTCCACTCGGCCGTGAAATCCGCCAGCGCCTGACTCTTGATGTTGTCCGTGTGCTCGAACTTGAGACCGAAACCTTGAAGCTCCATGGCCCACCATGATATGCGACCAGTGGCAAGTGGGTTCTCCAGGGGGCTTCTTAGGTTGTACTTGGACACCACCGTGATGGGATGGCTTTGGAAGTACGGCCTCATCTTGCGGGAGGCAATGAGGATTGCCAGCAGCAGCTTCTGCATCATGGGGTACCGCTCCCGGGCGTCGCGCAGCACTGCGCTGACGAAGTAGACCGGGTGCTGCACCTTGCGGGTCGCCGAGTCCTGAGAGGGCTCGGCTTCCCCTCGTCGACGTCTTGGGGTGGGGACGATGTAGCCCCCGGCGAAGTCTCGTCGGAGGGAGATTCTCCATTCCCGACGGGATCCGCGTCGCTTGGTGAAGTTGCAGTGACGCCAGGATCATGAGACCCCTGGTCACCCGGCAGCCTTTTCTTGCACGGTTGCCCCGGAAGAGAGTTCCCGGGTCGCTTGCCCTTGATCTTGCTTGACTTCTTCGGAGGAGCGTCACGCTCTACCACGAGCACAGCGCTGATCACCTGGTTGGTGGCAGCAATGTACAGTAGTAGGGGCTCCTTCTCTTCTGGTGCCACGAGGATTGGTGGCGAGGCGAGGTAGCGCTTGAGGGACTGCAGGGCTTCCTCGGCCTCGGAGGTCCACTCCACGGGGCCTGACTTCTTGAGCAGCCTGAAGAACGGTAAGGCCCGCTCCCCAAGCCTTGAGATGAAGCGCCCGAGTGCAGTGATGCACCCGTTGAGGCGCTGTACGTCCTTGACCCGCCGGGGCGCCTCCATGCGCTCGATTGCCTTGATTTTGTCCGGATTCGCCTCGATCCCTCGGTGAGAGACCAGGAAACCCAGCAGCTTGCCGGAGGGGACCCCGAACACGCACTTGTCGGGGTTGAGCTTGAAGTTGACCCGGCGGAGGTTCTCGAAGGTCTCGTGCAGGTCTTGGATGAGGGAGTCCTTGTACCGGGTCTTGACCACGATGTCGTCGATGTACGCTTCGACGTTGCGGCCCAGCTGCGACCCAAGGCATGCTTGCATTGCGCGCTGGAAGGTAGCGCCGGCATTTCGGAGGCCAAAAGGCATCCGGGTGTAGCAGTAGCAGCCCTTGGGAGTGATGAAGGCCGTCTTCTCTTGGTCCTCGAGTGACATCATGATCTGGTGGTACCCGGAAAAGGCATCCAGAAACACAGCAGCTCGCACCCGGCCGTGGAATCCACGATCATGTCGATCCGCGGCAGGGGGAAAGGGTCCTTGGGACAGGCCTTATTCAGGTCTGTGAAGTCGATGCAGAGTCTCCACTTGAAGGTCATGGGTTTCGGTACCACCACGGGGTTGGCCACCCAGCTTGGGTGGGGAACCGACCGGATGACACCAGCTTCTATCAACTTGTCCACCTCGGCGATGATGAATTCCAGCTTTTCCTTGCTTTGGTTCCGGAGAACCTGCTTCACGGGGCGAGCCCCCGGATTGACCGCCAATTTGTGCTCGATCACCTCCCTTGGTACGCCGGGTAAACCTGATGCCTCCCACGCGAAGACGTCAGAGTTTTCCCGAAGGAAGGCGACGAGCGCGCTTTCCTATTTGTCGGTGAGGCGGGCGCCGATGGTGATGGAGCGAACTCCGTCGCTGGTTAGCGCCACCTTCTTGGTCAGCTGCGGATCGCCATGGAATGGCGCCTTCTTGGGTGGAGTAGATGTGGAGCCCCCGGGGTGCCCTTCGCCCCCGGGGAGAGCCCCATCATCATCCTCCTGTACACCTTGAGGGATGTCCGCCGTGGTTGCCACCGTCTGGTTCAGCTGGTGAACGCAGTAGATAGCATCGTCGATGTCGGCCTGACCTTGATCACGCCCCACGGCGCCGGAATCTTCACATGTTGTAGGCGAAGTGGGAGACGGCCATGAACTTGGCCAGAGCAGGTCTGCCAAGTATGCCGTTGTACGGTAGCGGAGTGTCGGCGATGTCGAAGACGATTTCCTCGGTGCGGAAGTTCTTGGAGTCGCCGAAGGTGACCGGAAGGGTGATCTTCCCGAGGGGTCGAGTAACACTTCCGTTCACGCCTTGGAACACCAGTGTCTTGTAGGCGAGACAGGGGATTTGAAGGACAGCCAGGACCTTCGCCGTCAGCAGGTTGAGGCTGGAGCCTCCGTCGACCAGCATCTTGGTGACCTTGTAGTTGTGGATGACGGGCGACACGATCAGCGGCAGGGTCCCGACCCCGGCAGTGTTGCAGGGTGGTCTTCTGGGTCGAAGGTGATGACTTGCTAGACCAGTCCAGGGGCTTGGACGGAGCAGAAGCAACCGCGTTCAGCTCCCGGACAAGTCTCTTGCAGGCGCCGTTGGAGGGAGGCAGAGAAGACCCTCCGTGGATGCACCCGACAACTCCCGTGACTTCTTGATACTTGCCGCCGTTGCCTCCTTGGGGAGCCGGAGCTTCCCCGTTGCCGACGTGGGCGGCCTCCGGAGTGTTGTACCCGCGACCACCTTGACCGCCGCGTCCTCCTCCACGGCCCCCGCGGCCACCGCCTCGGTACCATCCACGGCCGCCTCCGCCTTGGCGACCCGTGGGACAGTCACGAGCGATGTGCCCGGCAGTGCCGCAGTTGTAGCAACCGTCTTGACTGACCCCATCAGCTCGGCGTTGCTCCGGACGGCGAGGTTCTTGAGCATGCGGCAGTCCTTGAGCAAGTGGTTGCCTTCTGGATGGATGTGGCACCAGGGATCACCTTCACCTTCTTCCTCGGAAGTCGGCGCGGGCTTGGTCTTCTTCGGAAGAGGCTCGGTGACGAAGATCCGCTTGTCGGGTCCAGGGTCCCGCTTCTTGTTCTTGCTGGAGCGGCCTTGTCCTCGGGTTCATCCTCCCCGGGGAACTTGGCTCCTTCTTCAGCTCGAGCGCACCGGTCTGCAAGCTCCCAGAGCTTACGAGCAGACTCGACGCGATGGATGCTCAGCTTCTCGCGCATCTTGGGGTTGCGGACGTTGGCGTGGAAGGACTGGATCACCAACTCCTCCTTGATGCACGGGATGGTGTTCATCTTCTGGGTGAAGCGCTGGATGAACTTGCGGAGAGTTTCACCCGGCAACTGCTTGAAGTCGTGGAGATCACTGGGAGCCCCCGGGCGCTCGTACCCGCCTTGGAAAGCCCCCAGAAACTGCTCCTTCAGTGCCCGCCAGGAACGGATGGAGCACTTGGGAAGGTTGAGAAGCCAAGTCTGGGCATCTCCCTTCAGGGCCAACGGGAACCAGTTGGCCATCATGACCTCGTCGGCCCCGGCAACCATCGCAGCAGAGAGTAGATCTGCAGAAAGTCCCGGGGGTTCGTGGTGCCGTCGTAGCGGAGAACGTCGATCTTGAATTTCTTGGGCCAGTTGAAGTGGCGGAACTCGGGAGCGAGGGCGAGGCAGCCTTCGGCGAGGTCGATGCCCCGATCTTCCCGGCGGTGACGTTCTCGGCGACGCTCGATGCGGGTGCGCATATCCTCGTTCTGACGGCTGTTGAGCTCGTCACGAAGATCTGGGTTGCGCGAGGTAGACGACCCGATGGAGATGGCCTCGCCGTGATCGCGGTTTAGCCGATCAGCCATCGGTGGCGCGGTGCGAGGAGGCGCCGTCTTGGCTTGACGTTCACCACGAGGCTGGCCTCGCGGATCACGTGTTTTGTCTTGTGCTGCTCCGGGGTTGTCGACGGTGGGAGCTTGAGTGGGTTCGACCCACGGACCACCATCGGCGAAGTCGAGGAGCCTCTCGACGCGAGTCCTCCATTCTTGGTAGACCTTGGGGTCGCCGCTGCTTGGAGGGAACTGCATCAGTGCCTTGGCAGCGACTAGAGCATCATGGCGAGCTTGCACGTCCGAAGGCGAGTGCGCGGAGGTCTTGCTCTTGGATGCTCGTGGATCCCCGCTGGGGCGAACGCCGTGGTTCCCTCCTCCAGCGGTGGGCTCCTTGCCGGTGCCGTTGCAGACGCTCTTCTCCCCTGAGCGAGGAGGAGGCATGGTGGCGCCCTTTGGAGCCGCCGCTCCGCCAGGGCCGTTGTCCTTGTCGCGACCGTCCACTTCGTCCGGCGCCACCCTCTCCATGGGAGGCGGGGACGGAGAGGCGCTCCGCCGCGCGCCAGCACGACGTTCAGCTGAAGCTTGGTGCGCGAGGGAGAGACCGGCTTGGACGCCGCAGGATCTCCCTTCTTCCTTGGAGGCATGCTTGACGAAGAACTTGCCGATGAACTTGATGAAGATGAATCCAGCACTTGCGCCCCCTACCTGGCGCGCCAGATGTCGTGTCTCGTTGCACGGACACCGGGAGTATAGGATACCCCCTTTTAGGTTCGGCACGGGGCGCGAAGGAGGCTGAGAATCGTCTTCTTGGGCGGAGTCTAGATCAAGCTCTCCTCTCCACGATCAAAGCATGCAACCAAAGGGACACAAGGAGCTACCCAGGTTCAGGCCGCCCGGAGGCTAAAAGCCCTACTCCTGCATGTCTGGATTGATGAGTTCTTCATAGTGTGGCTTACAATGGAACCTCCCGGCAGGGTACCCGGAAGGGTTTTGGCGAGGTAGAAGAAGGACAGATCCTGACCCGGAGGAGATCACCTTCCTCTCTACCTTCGCAGCCCTAGTCTAGTCTTGCTCTGGTTCTAGCTTGTCTTCGTCCTTGGTTCGACCTCCCCCTCCTCCGTGCCTTGGTCCTCCTTTTATAGGCTAAGGGGTTGCCACAGGGTCACGTGAGGGGCGTGAGGGACCTTCGGGGTGAAGGACCCTCCTCATCTAGTTTAGGGGGAGACGTGGCCTCTCCTCAGCCTAGCGTCTCCTTGGGTTAGGTGGGAGCGTCCGCCTTGGGGTGGACAGGAGCTGACACCACCACGGGCGTGCTTCCCACCCGCGCTGCCTTCGCCTTGCTTCCCAAGTCTTCCGTGGTGAGGTGGAGTGCTTATCCACAGGTGCGTAGGAGTACCCGGGAGGGAGCCTGGCCTCCTGCCGGGAACTCGGGCTCTGGGTCCTTCCTGGCCTTCTTGCTTGATTCGGGGACCCGGAAGGTCCCCAGGACCGGAGCCCTTAGTCGATGCAGGCCTTGCGCGTCTTGACGGTGAACCCGCCAGCTTGACTTGAGTCTTGGTCTTGTCCATCTTCAACTTGGGCCCACATGGGGTGGACCCACTTTGGCAGTACTAGGGGAACCCCATGTTCCACTGTTGCGACAGTCATATTTGACAATTTTTTCGTGGGGGTTATTTTGACAATAGCATTCGGAAAAAGGTCATAATTGTATAGAATCTTGAGATAAAACACTTCAAATAGCCCCCCAAAACTTGTTGGGGTCCGGACAAAAAATTCGACCACAGCGGCACACCCAGTTGTCCGGGTCAAGCCGCTACCCCTTCCCCCCGAGAGGGCCGGGCCCTGTTCGAGGTTGTCGGGTATTGTCTAGACATGCCCTCCGACAAGTGCCCCCACTTTTCTTAGACACATCGCCGCCGTGCGTGATGTATGATGTCGTACAGGAGGACGGTCCGCCCGCGTTAATGCTACCAGTGGACGGTGGATTCCAAGGAGTCGAGACACTACGAGGCGGTGGTGCACCTGCGACACGCATGCCATTAACGGCGATCAATCGACGCGAAGGAGGAGGAGGACGACCCCATGCTCCACCTCCACGACCCATGGCGAAGGAGGCGGACAACGACCTCGTGCTCCTGTAGGTCTTGGGAGAGTCCATCCACACTACCGAACTTGACGAGATAGGACGGTGAGACAACTTCGCTTAGATGCTCCACGACACCGCCATGGAGGACCAGAAGACATAGCAACAGGAGTTGATAAGGGGTGGCCCGATCTTCTCGATGAGCGGTGGGTGGATGGTTGATGATGATAGATAACTTGCGAGAATCCGACGAACTCTCCGGCTGCTCCCCTGTTGCCAATGCAACAGCTCTTCAACCCAATGGATATTCGCGACGCCTCACACCGTTGCAACGTAGCCGCCGACCACGAAGCGGTTTCTGCAATCTACTAATTCCCAATGGAACAACAGATCACACTCAAACTTTGGTAGCAATAGCCTCCAGATCGAAACAAAGTGGAGGGGGTGAATTCCTGATCGCAACAAAGAGGAATTCTGATATAGATGAATGCTTAGCAATCCAATCTAGGGTTTATGTTTAAACGTGGTCTAACCTATTACAATAGAGTTCCTGGGTATATATATGGGGGCTGGGGAGACTTTCCCACGCCCAAAATCCGGATCTAAACCGACCTAAAATGAAACAGACTCGAAAAGACACATTTTCGGATTTACTCGGATATTCCGAGTCACGGGCGACTCGGATAATCCGAGTTTCTATAGAACCTTCCGACGCAGAGATTCATTGATAAGGGGTGGCCCGATATTCTCGATGAGCGGTGGGTGGATGATTGATGATGAAGGATAACTTGCGAGAATCCGACGAACTCTCCGGCTGCTCCCCTGTTGCCAATGCAACAGCTCTTCAACCCAATGGATATTCGCGACGCCTCACACCGTTGCAACGTAGCCGCCGACCACGAAGCGGTTTCTACAATCTACTAATTCCCAATGGAACAACAGATCACACTCAAACTTTGGTAGCAATAACCTCCAGATCGAAACAAAGTGGAGGGGGTGAATTCCTGATCGCAACAAAGAGGAATTCTGATATAGATGAATGCTTAGCAATCCAATCTAGGGTTTATGTTTAAACGTGGTCTAACCTATTACAATAGGGTTCCTGAGTATATATGGGGGCTGGGGAGACTTTCCCACGCCCAAAGATCCGAACCAAACCGACCTAGGACGAAACGGACTCGAAAAAGATACAGAAGACGCGTTTCCGACTTTACTCGGATATTCCGAGTATCGGGCGACTCGGATAATCCGAGTAACTACAGAACCTTCCGACGCAGGAATCCCTTTAACTCGGATTATCTGATCCAAAGTGTATCGGATAATCCGAGTGGTTCCAGACTGTTTTTTTGGGCACACTCCTGCGATGGGCCGGATATTCCGGTCAGGGCCAACTCGGATATTCCGAGTAATTCCAGAACTTCTTTTCTTCAAGTGCTCCTGCCTACCTCTCCTCCCTCGAGCTCTTGAACGACTTGTTCATCATGTTGTCCATGTCCTCCTCCATGTCTTGCTGCTCCTCTCCTCTGATAATGTTTGTGTTATCAATAACCCTGATCATACATAAATGCATAGACTTAGGTAGTATAAAATTCTCATAATCACAAACATCATATTCAATTAAGAGTGAGTTCACCTGTTGTTCTAATAACTTGGTTCTTGACCTTGTCATTGGACCAATCCCCCCCTTGAAAAGGCGTCGACCTCGACGCAGCAAGGTCTTCTTCAGCATATGGCGTCAAATCAGCAACATTGAACGTATTACTCATGCCAACCTCAGTTGTTGGAAGATCTATCTTGTATGCATTGTCATTTATCTTGGCAAGAACTTTAAAAGGACCATCACCACGCGACATCAACTTAGACTTGCGCTGAACAGGAAATCGGTCTTTGCGAAAATGTACCCAAACCATGTCGCCGGGCTTAAGGATCACCTCCTTGCGTTTCTGATTAACACGAGCAGCATTGTACTTGCCTTTCTTCTCAATAGCCTCTTTAGTCTTCTCATGTATCTTCCTCACAAAATTTGCACGCTTCGATGCCTCCATGTTGACTCTCTCATGTAGTGGAAGCGGCAGCAAATCAAGTGGTGTAATGGGTTTAAAACCATAGACCACCTCAAACGGACACAATTGCGTGGTTGAATGCACCGCCCTGTTATAGGCAAACTCCACATGCGGCAAACACTCCTCCCACACACGCAGATTCTTCTTGACCATTGTCCGCAGCAACGCCGAAAGTGTGCGGTTCACCACCTCCGTCTGGCCATCAGTTTGGGGATGACAAGTGGTACTAAACAGCAGCTTTGTTCCCAACTTGCCCCAAAGTGTCTTCCAGAAGTAGCTCATGAACTTCACATCACGGTCAGAAACGATCGTCTTGGGTACTCCATGTATGCGCACGATCTCCCTGAAAAACAGGTTAGCAATATGCGACGCATCGTCGCTTTTGTGGCAGGCAATAAAATGAGCCATCTTAGAAAATCGATCCACTACCACAAAAATAGAATCATGTCCTCTACCAGTCCTAGGCAATCCTAATACAAAATCCATGCTTATATCTTCCCATGATGTAGTAGGAGCAGGAAGAGGGGTATACAAACCGTGAGGCTTCAATTTGGACTTTGCTTTGTTGCAAGTAATGCAACGCTTGACAAACCTGTCCACATCACGCCTCATCCTTGGCCAAAAAAGTGATCAGCCAACATCAACAACGTCTTTTCACGTCCAAAGTGTCCCATCAAACCGCCACCATGTGATTCCTGCAACAACAACAAACACACGGATGATTATGGCACACATAATTTGTTAGCTCTAAACAAATATCCATCATGCATATGGTATTTTTCCCAAGCTTTCACATCTGAACACTTAGCAAAAGGCATGGAAAAATCAGTATCATTAGCATATGAATCACGCAAACTCTCTAATCCAGGAACTTGAACATCTAAGTGTGTCAAAAGCATGCTTTTCCTGGAGAGTGCATCAGCAACCACATTCTCTTTGCCTTTCTAGTACTTAACAATGTATGGGAAGGATTCAATGAACTCAACCCACTTATCATGACGCTTATTCAAGTTAGATTGGCATTTCAAATATTTCAAAGCTTCATGATCAGAATGTATGATAAATTCCTTTGGCCACAAATAATGTTGCCAAACCTCAAGAACACGAACAAAAGCATACAATTCTTTATCATAAACAAGATAGTTCAATTGTGCACCATTCAATTTTTCAGAAAAATATGCAATTGGTTTACCCTCTTGCATCAACACACCCCCTATTCCAATGCCACTAGCATCACATTCAATATCAAATTGCTTATTGAAATTAGGAAGCATGAGTAACGGTGCAGAAATCAAACAACGTTTCAGCTCATCAAAAGCAGCATCTTGGGCTGCGCCCCATACAAACGCAACACCTTTCTTTGTAAGATCATTCAAAGGTGCAGCAATAGTACTGAAATCTTTCACAAAACGCCGATAAAAACGAGCAAGTCCTAGAAAGCTTCGAATTTGGCTCAGATTCATGGGTGTAGGCCAATCTTTAATGGCGTCAATTTTAGATTCATCAACCTCTACACCATGCTTAGAAACAACAAATCCCAGAAATATGACCTTATCTTTGCAAAATGTGCACTTAGCAAGATTACCATACAACTTATTATCACGCAACACTTGCAAAACTTGTCGAATATGATCATAATGTTCAGCTTCATTGTGGCTATAGATCAAAATATCATCAAAATAGACTACCACAAATTTACCAATGAAATGCCTCAAAACATGATTCATCAATCGCATGAAGGTACTAGGAGCATTAGTTAAACCAAAAGGCATCACTAACCACTCATATAACCCAAATTTAGTTTTGAAAGCAGTTTTCCATTCATCTCCTTCTTTCATCCTAATTTGATGATATCCACTACGCAAATCAATTTTAGAGAAAATAACAGTACCACTAAGTTCATCTAGCATATCATCCAAACGGGGAATAGGATGTCTATATCGAATAGTGATGTTATTAATCGCTCTACAATCTACACACATGCGCCAAGTACCATCTTTCTTAGGGACCAAAATAACAGGAACAGCACAAGGACTTAAGCTCACACGCACATACCCTTTGTCAAGAAGCTCTTGTACTTGTCGCTGTATCTCCTTTGTCTCATCGGGGTTGGTCCTATAGGGAGCTCGGTTGGGAAGTGTAGCGCCGGGAATCAAATCAATTTGAGGCTCAATACCGCGCATGGGTGGCAAACCCGCGGGTACCTCCTCCGGAAACACGTCACCAAATTCCTGCAAAACATCAGAAACACCAATAGAGAGAGAGGAGTCATGTCGTTAGAAACAAGAATTTCCCCCTTGCACATAAGCACAATGGGTACTAGAGTGGGATCCTCACGAAACTCTCTCAAATCAGAGTTGGTGGCTAACATGGTTAATTTCTTCACTCCCTCACTTATCTTTTTACCACTCAAATTTGGCTGGTGGCTCTCACTCACCGAAGGTGGGGTCTCTCTACTAACTAATCTCTCACTCTCATCCTCACGGTGAACCTCACCCTTTTGACGAGAATCATTTACAATTTCTTGTGGTGTCAAAGGTCGCAACATAATCTCCTTGCCCTCCCAATTTAGTTGGTATGTGTTGGTTTGCCCATTGTGACGTACATCACGATCATATTGCCAAGGACGTCCCAACAACAAATGGCACACCGTCATAGGAACAACATCACACTCCACGGTGTCCTTGTATGGCCCAATCTGAAATTCAATGCGCACAATGTGACTAATCTTCATCTCTCCACTATCAGTCAACCACTTGATATAATATGGATGTGGGTGCGGCAAATATTTCAGATTCAGTTTTTGACAAAGCTCTTTACTAGCCAAGTTGTGGCAGCTGCCACCATCAATGATCACTTTGCACGACCTCCCATTACCAACAGCAGCTCTTGTTTGGAACAAATTGCAGCGCTGCTCCGCAGGACTAGGTGTAACACTCAATGCTCGATGTGTGCAAACAATAGACGGCAAACGTGTAGCATCCGCAAAATGCACACGAGGCTCATCGTCCTCCACCAATTCAGAATTCGGGTCAGCTTCATCACCACTCTCATATTCTCCTATCTCCTCATTAATCAACATCACCTTTTTGTTCGGACATTCACGCCTAAAGTGACCTTTACCGCCACAAGTATGACAGTTCATATCACGTGAGCGAGCTGTAGAATCAGAAGAACCCGTACCACTAGCGGCTGGCTGCGGTGACGGTTTAGCTGGAGGGGCAACCGAAACTGACTTGGAGGGTGTCGCCGGACCACGGAAACTAGAAGCAGGACTAGGCGATACCACACTAGGTGTAGTCCGTGGTGTAAAACTTCCTCGTCCATAAGAAGAACAAGGTGCCAACTTGGCATCTTCTGCCAACTGTAATTCAGCTTCACGTGCTTGATGCAACAAATCTTGCACATCGCCATATTGATGATGACGCACAATCCTCTTGATATTAAAGCTCAAACCTGAAAGAAAATGCTGCATAGTTTGTTCAGGTTCTTCTCGCACTTTAGCACGCTGCATAATCATCTCCATCTCCTTGTAGTACTCGTCAACGGACAAGGTACCTTGCTTCCAATTCTGCAGTTTGTCATACAAAGAACGGATGTAATTACGAGGGATAAAACGGTGGCGCATCTCTTCCTTCATCTCGCGCCAAGTCCGAATAGGCACATCATTCGCCTCACGCCTAGCAGTCACAAGTCCGTCCCACCATAGCAAAGCATAACCATCAAATTCAGAAGATGCGAGCTTGATCTTTCTATCTTCAGTACAGTCATGCAAACGCCATAACTTCTCCATCTTCAGCTCCCAATTGACGAACTCTTCAACGTCAATCGAACCTTCAAATTTGGGAATGGTGAATTTGGGTTTGCCCAGAACATCATCATCACCAGGGGTGGCATGAACAAGATTACGCCGTGCACCGACAGGCGCAAAACCACGTCCAGGAGGTGCAGCACTGATACGTCTCCAACGTATCCATAATTTCTGATGTTCCATGCTTATATTATACCAATTGCTACATGTTTTATATACACTTCATATCACTTTTATGCATTTTCTGGGACTAACCTATTAACAAGATGCCGAAGTGCCAGTTCCCTGTTTTCTGCTGTTTTTGGTTTCAGAAAAGTACTTCTGCGAATATTCTCGGAATTGCACGAAACAAAAGGCCACGTCCCTATTTTTCCAACACGTACACGAAGTCCGAAGGAGAGACGAAGAGGAGCCAGGAGGCGGCCAAACCACCTGGCGGCGCGGGCCCACCTCCTGCCGCGCCGCCATATGGTGTGGCCCCCTCCGGACTCCACCGACGCCGCCCCTTCGCCTATTTATTCCCTCAGACGCGAAAACCCTAAAAAATCCTATCATACTCCACGAAGAGTTCCGCAGCGCCGCCGCCATCGACGACAAGTTTCGGGGGACAGAATCTCTGTTCCGGCACGCCGTCGGGATGGGGAAGTGCCCCCGGAGCCATGTCCATCGACTCCATCGCCATCTCCAGCGCCGCCGCCGCGCCGTGGCTGCAGCGGGCCGCCGTCTCCTCTCCGGGCCGCACCTCTTCATCAACCTCTCCATCAAGTGTGCTCACCATGACCATGTGTGAGTAGTCTCCCCCGAGGCTGAGGGCTCTACCGGTAGCTATGTGGTTTATCTCTCTCTCCCATGGTGTGATCTTTATGTGATCATGAGTATTGCTAGTATCGCTGAATTCATATGTAATGTTTATGCTACTCAAGTGATTGTATCTAGTTTCCGGAGTCATTGTGACAACACGGTATCAAGGTGACAGTGTGGGTACTTGTGTGTGACTCTATGAATAATTTAGATATTTATCATGGCTTGTTCTTGGGAATTGTGGTGTTTGTTTACTCAGACTTTGAGGAGTGCTTTTGCAGCCCTACACATAGTACTCTTGTGTTATCAAGAAGGAGAATAATCCCGAGTATCATTTACTTGCATTCAGTTGTGCTAACATGTTGAGAGGTGCCACTAGTGAAAGTATGATCCCTAGGCCTTGTTTCTAAGCATTGAAACACCGTTTACAACAAGTTCTGCTACATGTTTGCTTGCTGCCATTTTTATTCCAGATTGCAATTACCACTTATAATCATCCATATTACTTGTATTTCACTATCTCTTCGCCGAACTAGTGCACCTATACATCTGACAAGTGTATTGGGTGTGTTGGGGACACAAGAGACTTCTTGTATATTAATTGCAGGGTTGCTTGAGAGGGGTATCTTTGACCTCTACCTCCCTGAGTTTGATAAACCTTGGGTGATCAGCCCATGCTTGTTCACATATCTTAAAACCACAGCCATTTGTTCTTTGTCGGATACATCAGAAGCCTCATCAATTAACAAGCTGAAAACATCTCCACCAATTTCTTCGAGAATATAATTCAATGTTATCTCTAAAATATAAAAGTTAATGTCATTTAGATTACACCTATAGATAAATTGTATGAAACAAAAAATATTAATGCTTACCTTTGCATAATAACTCACAATTTCTTTCTGAATGTCCGGACAAGTCCATTTGCAATTTTGGGGAGCATTATTGATTAACTTCCTTACTTCCTCATTTTGATTTGCCAATGTCCGTATCAACTCTTTAAAGTTTCCCTTATTTTTTGATTCCTCTGATTCGTCATTGCCGCGAAAAGCTAAGCCTTGATGTACGAGGTATCTAGCAGATTCAACAGAAGTATTCAATCGAATACGATTTTGTCTTTTTGTCATATCAGTTTGCTTCTGCAGTGCGAACCTAATGGATTGGTCTTGATTCATTAGAGCATCACATCTTTTAACAGCTACATTATGAAAGCTATTGACCTCACCCACATGAGTCTCTAGTCTTTTTTTCTTGTTCCAACTAGACCAACCATTAACAACAAATGCGTCATTTCCACCTTGGTTATCAACACAATCTCTGAACAAGTAGCCAGCCATGATATTCTTTAAACCAATTTGGGTTAAATCTCCGTGGGGCTCCTGCAATGTGTTTTTGTGGATATTTATATCCCGCTTGCTGCTTGTAAGGTCCTCTAGTTAAATACATTCTCCTGATGTCATCTTGCTTCTGAGGATTTCGACTATACTGTGGTATTCTTTTCCGATCAGCCGAATCATACGGAAGATCATCTAAATCAATCTCTTCAGGAACCGGAGGCGTTGGTGGTCTTGGTGCACTAGGCCTTGGTGGCGGTGATGCATTATCTTGTTCTTGTCTAAGTCTAAGTGGCCTTGAACTCTCAGCTGAATCAAAACTTTGCGGTGCTGTTCGTTTCAACACATATCTGTTCATAATCTCCTAAGTGAAACAACCAAAAAAGCAAGATGATTTTTTTTAGTTTGGGGTCTACTTGCACTAGCACATGTATATACAGATTTTGGCAACGGTCTGCCAATCTAGGCGAACATGAAGGCGTACCTGGGAGTGGCGACGTAGAATCGGCAGGTTGCAGGCCGGAGAATTTCGGATGATTACGTCGTAGCCGGCGGCCGGCACCGGAGATAGGAAATTAGGGATTGAGCTTTCTAGGGTTTTTTGGCTATTTGGGCGCTGGGATCGAACATGCGAGAGAGACGAAGAGACGTGCGGCCGTGCGTATACTGCCGTGTATACAATATATTACTAGGAGACTAGTCGTTGTTTTGTGTCTTGCGTTTTGGGCTTTTGATCTTCTACAGTTGGGCTGGGAGTTGGGCTGAGCCGCTGGGGTCAGCCTTGATTTTTTACTGGGTTCAGATGACAATTTTTGTGATACTGCATAGCTGAATCGGCGCGAGTCACTGGTGTCAGCTGACACCGGTGCTTGTACGGGAGCTCCGTCCCTGTCGCACTGCACGCGTCGTTGCCATGCTGTAGTCGCCCTTGCCGGACACCGCCGTAGAGCACTGTACCCAATCATCAAGGTCGTAACCTGGATCATGCATGAGGATTTCCAACGTTGTATATGGGTTTCGTGTTTTCTCCCGCAATCGTGGTCGCTGTAGCCCGTCCGTAAGGAAACATGCATACAACCATTTCTTACCTACTGCGTCGACTTTCCTTCAGCAATTTGAAGGTATATCTATTCTTTTTTTTATAGCAGCCTAGCACGGGTATAGATTAAATAATTAATCGTGGCAATAAACTATTCGTGGCCCAGCCTAGCAGCATAGCACCATCGTAGCACGGGTATAGCAGCCCAGCCTAGCAGCATAGCCCAGTGGCAGAGGAGTATCTATTCGTGGCCCAGTGGCTATGCCTCAGTCCTTTTTATTTCAGCAATTTGAAGGTATATCTATTCGTGGCGCATACTCTTTCGTGGCAATAGTCAATCGTGGCAATAAACTATGGCGACAATCTATATTATCATGGCATTAGGCATTTTGCAACGAACCGCTACGCTTGTGGCATTAACTTATGCCAACAAATATTACAGTCGTCATAACAAGAAATTGCAACGTACTCGTTTTGGTGGTAATAAATGGTTATCACAAAATGTTCCTGGGACATGGCCTTTTACCACGGCAGTCCAACAAGCTTGGGCCCAAGACGTTTAGAGAGATTTTGTCAGCTCATCAACAAGCCCATATTTTGCACCTAGGTTTAGAGAGATTTTGTCGGCTCTCCTTGACACACATGAGATTGTCACACGTGTAAGCTTAGCGGTTCACCCTTATCAGGTCCGGAGCTTACATGAGGACCTATTTGTAAGGTCGGCTGTAGCCAGGGTCCACATTCCAGGTGGGTCCCACTGTCATTGTGGTATCTTGCTCTTTTTCGCAACACTAGGTGCTTGTTGCAATATGTTTTACATATAACCATGAAATTATGGATGAACAATTTGTCGCAATATGTAATAGTTATTGTAATAAAATGAATGTGAGGCAAAAGTCGCCATATTACAACCAATACATGTTTTGTTGCAATACGAAGCCATTTTTTGCAACAATATATGACTAGCGCCACATGCTAGAATTGTTGCAATATATGTCCGAATATTACCAGAAAGATTTACTTTGTCGCAATACCTAGTCTCTATTGCAACAAAATGACTAATTTTCGCAACGCGACGCAACTGTCGCAATATCCCTACCATATTACAACATTGATACAACTTGTGGAAATACGTGACTTCTATTGCAACAAAAGGAGTACTTACCGCGACGGAACAAAACAGTGGCAATATGTTGCTCCTATTACCATGAAATAGAATTTTGTAGTAATATCGGCATTTTATTGCAAAGAAACATAGTTGTAGCAATAAATTTAGTTGCAATATACCTGGATTCCTGTAGGGCCAACGCCTCCGGGCTGGGTTTCTTCTTTTGGTTCCCTGCATTTCGAGTTGATGCCAGTTCCAGGTCAGTCGAAAGAACATACACATGCAAGCTGATTTGGTAGGGTTCGCTTTTCTTCCTGCAAAACAAAGCAATCATTCCTAGATTTCTAAGTACACCACATAAAAGTGAGTATATTTGACAGAGAACCATGTGGATGGTTCATATTAAGCAGGTTCATAATGATTTGAGTTAAGGAGTTGCTATTTTGAATGATTGCATCTGTTAAGGGATAATATTTTTATGTTCATGTTTTTTTTTCGTAATTTTGTTTTCTAACATATCAAACTATTTTGTGAACTTTGACAATTCACAACGAACCAAGTCTTGGACACGTGGCCTAGATGCTCTCCTAGGGTGCCGGTAGTCGGACTCCTCATCAAGCGGTGCACATGGCTCACCGGAAAAAAGCCATGCCCACGTCGCCTCTTCCAGCAGCGCACACTCCTCTTTCGAGGATGAAGAATGAGAGGGGTGGCTGATACGTCTCAAACGTATCTATAATTTCTGATGTTCCATGTTGATATTATGCCAATTGTTACATGTTTTATATACACTTCATAGTATTTTTATGCATTTTCTGGGACTAACCTATTAACAAGATGCCACTGTGGCAGTTCCTGTTTTCTGCTGTTTTTGTATTTCAGAATAGTTGTTCTGGAAATATTCTCGGAATTGGACGAAACAAAGACGGAAGTCCCTATTTTTCCATCACGTACACGGAGTCCAGAGGGGAGAAGCAGGAGGGCCGTGGGCCGTCCACGCCAGGGCACGGCGCGGCCCCCTTCCAACCGCGCCGTGGGGTGGCGTGGGCCCCACGGGTGCCTCCAGCCGCCGCCCTTTCGCCTATATATTCATCACATCGGGAAAACCCTAAATACCCGAGACTCCATCCACGAAAAGTTCCAGAGACATCGCCGTCGTCAAGCCTAGCTCGGGAGGGTTCAGAAGCTCTTCCCGGCACCCTACCGGAGAGGGGAATCATCACCAGAGGGCTCTACATCGTCATGCCCGCCTCCGGAGTGATGCGTGAGTAGTTCATCCTTGGACTACGGGTCCATGGCAGTAACTAGTTGGTAGTCTCTCCACTTTGTGCTATCATGTTTAGATCTTGTGAGCCATATCATGATCAAGATCATATTATTGTAATGCTACATGTTGTCTTTGCTGGGATCCGATGAATATTGAATATTATGTCAAGTTAATTATCAATCTATCTATTATGTTATTTATGATCTTGCATGCTCTCTGTTACTAGTAAATGCTTTGGCCAAGTAGATACTTGTAACTCCAAGAGGGAGTATTTATGCTATATAGTGGGTTCATGCCCTCCATTGAATTTGGGAGAGTGACAACAACTTCTAAGATTGTGGATGTGCTGTTGCCATTAGGGGTAAAACAACAATGCTTTGTCTAAGGATAATTGAGTTATTTACATTTTGCACTTTACTTAATGCAATAATATGTTGCTCGCAACTTAATACCAACGGGGAACTCGGATGACTACCTCAAGGTGGATTATTAGTCATAGATGCTGTTAGATAACGGTCTATGTATTTTGTCGTAATGCCCGCATGAATGTCATAGTAATCATCATGTCATATATATGCATTGTCATGCACTCAATATTTTGTCAATTGCCCAACTGTAATTTGTTTACCCAGCATGTTACTTATCTTTTATGGAGAGACACCACTAGTGAACTGTAGACACCGATCCATTCTTTTACATCTGATAAA
Source organism: Poa pratensis (assembly GCA_947311845.1). Lineage (NCBI taxonomy): Eukaryota > Viridiplantae > Streptophyta > Magnoliopsida > Poales > Poaceae > Poa > Poa pratensis. The sequence goes on from CAMZMU010000038.1 coordinate 1,646,038, forward strand.
TATAACCTACTGCAATCATTGTTCCTTTTAATTCTCTGCAATTAAACATCATTTTCCACACCATACGTTTAATCCTTTGTTTTCAGCAAGACCGGTGAGATTGACAACCTACTGTTTCGTTGGGACAAAGTAGTTTGATTGTGTTGTGTGCAGGTTCCACGTCAACAGTCAGAACTCCCTGCAACAACAATTTTCTTGCACGTTGATAACCTTCAGAAGTGCTTCTACTCCTACTGGTTCGATAACCTTATCTTACTGAGGGAAAACTTGCTGCTACTCCACATCACGCCTTCCTCTTGGGGTCTCTCAACGAATGTGTGCTTTAAACGTATCAGTGGGGAGGGCCCTGACGTGGGCCACCAATTCCAAGTAGCTTGGCACCCTAGTCCGGGCTTCAAGGTCAGCAGCACAGAGCCCTCGTCCGGGGCGCCAAACTCACGACCTGTGAGATCAGGTCGATTGATGTGGCAAGTTAATGAAGCCCTGGACCTAGGTCAAGCAACAGAATATGGAGCCCAAGGCCGGGCGCTAAAAAAGGGTTAGATTCTGAATTGATTTGAAATCTGGTGCATTTTATGAGATGAATTTGAAAATGTTCAATTTTATCAAATTTGTCTCTTAGCAAACACGTAATACCAAAAATAAATGGATTCAGACAATCAAATGGGATGCGGAAGATCACGCAGAGCTGGTTTCTCCGGATCAAGTGCGACTAACCTGCGTCTTGCAGTCTTTTACTGAGTAGAGATTTTGTGCTCTCGGACATCAGTGATCCTGGCGTTTTAAAAAATTCCAAAATATATTTACGTGTTTCAAAAAATTCTGAAAAAATCTCTAATGTAGCCATCGCTATATTCTACTGACGTGCCAAAAATAAACTACAAATACTTTGTATTTTGGGAAACACAAAAATAACAAAATTGTGGATCTATTTTCAAAACTCTAAATTTATTAGATTTTGTTATTTTCGTGTAGCTCCGAATACAATGTATTTGAAGTGATATTTTGCACGTTTATATAATACATCATTAACTACATCCAGAATTATTTCAGATTTTTTTGAAACTTATAATTGTTTTTGATTTTTTGAAAGTACCAGGAGCAATGGTGCTCGGGAGCACAAACGCTTTTCCGTCTTTTACTCTCTTTTTTGAATTTACTGGTAGGAGTACAAGTGAAGACTTCCATTCGCAAAAAGAAAGTGTAGACGCTTCCCTTGCTGCGTTGCTGGAAGTTGCAGGCGAAAAAAAAAAAAAAACGAACCCCGCTTCCACCGCCGGCGACCGCTGACCACCGCCGTGCCATCACCCGCTGCCTTGATCCGCATCCGGCGCCCCTGCGCCGGCCATGGGCTGCTCCTCGTCCCTGCCAGGTCGGTCTCCTTCTTTACCAACCAGCCAGGATAACCATTTACTTTCCCTACATGGCTCTTGGATCTTTTGTGTCCTTCTTTCGCGCAGCTTATGGAAACTTCGGTCTCGAAATCTGAGATCAATAGGATGTTGCCATAGGGATAGATTGTATAGTGTGATTTAGGCTTTCGATTAGTGGCTCGAGAGGCTGGTCAATGCTGGTGTAGTTTGGGGGGGAAATCTTGGCGGCGACTAGCGACGACGGCCCTGCAGCGAATTGCTTAGTTGACGAGATATTTGGTCTGGATTTAGTAAGCAGGTGTGTAGAAATTTGATAGTGTTATTTGTTCCACATAACGGCATAACCTTAGGGACGGGGTCCGTGATTGTTGAGTATTTTGGAGGTTGCGTTGGGGAAGCTCGGTCATTTCTAGGTCGGTTAGCTCCCAGCTGCAATCTACGGTGGCACTGATTTTAGGTGATCGCATGTAGGTGTAAAATTGTGATTATTTTCGCAATGGAAAATGATGTTGGATTGCTAGGCAGATGTACCCAAAGCCAATTATTTCTTTGTTTGGTATTGATTACCACTTTATCCTGAATGTTGGATGATGCAGAATTGCTCCCAGCCAACATTCTTGATCAGAGAGTACTTATCACCACTGAGCGACCATGTTCTTGTGGGAGCAATAGCACACAATGGGCAGACAACTGTGTTCTTGCCGGTTGACGTCTTTGAGAGAAGGTCATGTATAGTTTGGGTTTCCAAATTGGTACCTTTGTCTAACGCATGTTGGCAAGAGAGCCCTTAAGGTGTGATGGGTTCTCCAAGAACACCAAATTTCTGAGCTGCAGTAATATTTATATGATAATTATTAGAAATGAGGGGCATATAGGTGATATTTACAGGGTTTCTCTCATGAAAAAGTAACGGGATAAACCAAGGTCACAAGATATCTGCATCCCAGAAACAAAAAAGCAAAAAAGATGCCCGATGACAGGGGGGAACTATGGATCATTTGATGCTTGTCAAGGTTATATTCTGACCCCTACAAATGAAAACCGGACCCTAGGATTCTCTTGGAAAGCTAGGGGTCAAAGATTGCATCAAGTGCAAGGTCTAACAAACACACATAGCTCCTAAGCTATATTAATTGATTGAGTATTATGATTACAAGTTCCAAACACTTTAACTTGTTGGGTTTTGTAACAGTATGTAAAGTATGAACACATAATGTGGCTTCATCCAGCAAAATTGGTACGCAGCTTCTTTATGTCTATTGGATAGACAACATCCACTTTAGTAGTCATTACAAAACCGAGAAATTAAATCTCTTGATTCCATCTACTAAAAAATTGTTTGATCGAAAGGCTAAATGGAGTTTAATGGTAATTGTACCAACTAATGAGATATGCTTGTAGTTATCGTGTTCAAATTTTGAATACTACCTATAGTAGGTCTATTGGTCTAGGCAGACGCTCATGCTTATGAGAAGACGACTAGTGTGAAGAAGGATCAAGGATTACAAGTCGATGAGTCAAGCCGAGGTGCTAGGCTACCGACTCATGGACAAGTCGCACGCGACTAGTCATGACTAGTCACGATTAATTAAGGTTTTTGTTTGGAACACAAGTACCAACTCATAGACTAGTCGAGCGACTCTTAATCCTTGGAAGGATGTTCTGGATTTTTATTTTACCTTTGAGCCGCATGTAAGCTGAAGATGTTTCATAAATTTACTGTTATGGAGATTTCTGAAGTAGTTAATAGACTTTGTTTATCTTTATGACCTAGAAGTCTACCACTGTAATATTCATCTTTGGGTATTGACTAGTTCTGTTAATTTGATACAGCTGCTTCAAAAACATGTTAGAGCTGCTTAAATGTTTTCCCTCTGTTTTTAAATATAAGATGTTTTAGATGCTACACATGTTAACTAGATACATCTACATGCATGTGCATCTACATACTAAAACGTGTCTAGATACATGTGAATCTGGAAAAAATGGCTAAAACTTCTTATATTTAAAAACGGAGGGGTATCATTGAACATTTTCAGGTTTGTTTGCTATATGTTTTTCTTGGGTTGTTTTGTTCTGTTGTCTGTCATATGTGTCCAAAATTCGTTATTTTCATTTGACTCGGCTGGGCAACAACAGTTTTCTTCTCGTGCGGATGCTTAAATGGTCTTTTTTATTCAGCTAACAATGCTGGAGGTATGGGCAATATCAACAATGAGAACACTGCAACTGATTCAAAGAACTTGAAAGTGAAGGTTTGCTATATGCTACCCTGTTTAGATTATTTCTATGTTTGTTGTTGCTTAAATATTCTATCATTTTATCTGTATTTGGCATCTCCTTTTTTGACATCAAGTTTAATCAAAGTAAGAAAATGTGTCGGCTGTCTCCATTTTCCTGTCGTGTAGTTGGTCTTACTGGGAGATTCCGGTGTTGGGAAAAGCTGCATTGTTCTTCGCTTTGTCCGTGGTCAGTTTGATCCCACATCGAAGGTGAAATAAATTAGCCCATTTTTTCTAGCTTCCTGAATACAAAAGGTTGTTTTCATTGTCTCATTTTACATGTATCATTTCGTTCAACTTATTTAGTTGCATTTGTTGTAGGTAACTGTTGGTGCATCATTTCTGTCACAAACATTGGCATTGGAGGACTCCACAACTATAAAGTTTGAAATATGGGACACTGCTGGCCAGGAGAGGTGCATATACGAATCTTTGGTTAAATCGTTACTATTAAATGGTTCATCTTTGCATTGATTTGGTGTACAATAATAGTGTACCATCTTGTGCTTTTACATACATTATTTTGCTTACCTAATTTATGTGGTCTGCAAACGTTAAAAATGTTTTTGCTTACGACACAAGAAGTCATGAGAATTGGCCAATTTTCAGGTATGCTGCGCTAGCACCTCTCTACTACAGGGGAGCTGGTGCTGCGATTGTTGTCTATGACATAACAAGTGCAGAATCATTTAATAAAGCACAATACTGGGTGAAGGTATATCATCATTTTCCCTGCACCGCTGTGCGAAGAACAATTTAACAAAGTCATTGTGAAGCATTTTTTATGACTTTTTTGTGGATTTCTTGTTGGATTGCCTGTCTGTTTCTAAGTCCTTGTACTAAATTTGTATTTACCATGGCATGCTTCTAAATAGTCGATCTATTAGATTTCCATTATAGTTAGAGAACTCATCTACTTCTGGCATTTAAGTTTCCAGTTTTAACTCTGAACTCTAAGGTTGATTTTGTTCCGAAGAACCATAAGATATCTGTGAGCAGCCTAATAACAAATGCAGCCTAAGTCAATTTCTGCAGCTTTTGTTTATTCCGGGCCAACTGTTTGAGTAATAGTTTTGCTCTTATCAGAGTAAAATGTATGATGTTGCCGTCCTTCATTATGGGGTGTTCGGTCTTCTGTTTTGGTACAAAGAAGATGCAGCTTTCAATGAATTCCTTTTTGTTCATTCAGGAACTTCAGAAACATGGTAGCCAGGATATGATCATGGCTCTGGTTGGAAATAAGGCTGATCTACATGAAAAACGTACTGTATCTTCTCAGGTGTGCATATTTTGTGGAACAATACGTTACTTAGTTAAGTTGGAATATAAACGCTTAAATAGGGATATTAACGTTGAATATATCATAAGGAGATGTTTACCATGTGCTTTGGTTTCTGAAGGATGCACAGGAGTATGCAGACAGGAACAATATGTTTTTTGTGGAGACATCAGCAAAAACGTCTGATAATATAAACCAACTATTCGAGGTATGTATCAGGATTAGATAAGCTATTTTCTTTTGCATATAGAGGTGGTGAAAGACCTGACAGAAACATAATCACCAAAGCTCTGTTCATCAGTTTTTGTTGAGTGATGCAGAACTGCTGATTACCGTGTGCTTCACATCGAATAATACAAGAGCAGTTGTGCATAATTTGAAAAATAATGGGATTTGATTGTTATTGTGAGCACTATATGAACTGAAGTAGTCTTGAAGTTACTCTATTTGGCTTTGTTGTTGTTTTAAATTTCCAATCACTCCTTATGTAATCACCACCATGAAGTAACTTTTCCAGTGCAATGTTCTGACCACCACACTGCTACCTTGAACCCTGCCTAGCTTGTCTGGCACCCATCCTGAAATGAAATGAAATGACACTGATGCCATCACTTCATACAGAATCTTAATTAAATGACAGGGTTAGGGAAAGGAATTGACTTAACATACCAAGACATTCACTGGAATTCCAATTGAAATGACGTTTCCAATTCCATGACTGCCAAACACGTGGAGTATGGAATCTCAGTTGAATTCCATGATTCCAGCACAAAATGATGGCTACCAAACAAGCTTCTTTTGCCTTGTTATTTGATATTTTTTCTTTTTTTGCTAAAAAAATCTCCAGATCCAGATCTGCCTCTGGAGAAGTCCTTGTTCTATACATACAATTCACTTGATTATTTTTTTGGTTCCCTATTTGCCTATCCTATCCGTTTTACCATGCCTTGGCCTTTTGTCATGGTAATTTTGTTTGTAAAAAATTGCTATTTTGTTACACCTTGAATGACTAGGACTTTTTTCTTCCACGCGCCTCATTTTTCCTTGCTTGTCATTGTTGCACTGTTCCAGGTAGAGATATTATTTGTAAAATCGTCTTAAACATACTACATTTTCTGGCAGGAAATCGCGAAGAGGTTGCCGAGGCCAACTCCGCCGTCCTGATTAATAGCTAGCTGTCCAGGTGCCAAATCTCCTGGTCCATGTGTAATGTACAATAGCAGCAAAAGCCTGGATGAACCTTGTGGCAATTTTAACATGCCGGGTCAAACCATTTGTATCAATACGAGCTTTGTGTTGGAAACGTGGCTCATGTAAAACTTATCCGTTGTGCTAATTGTGCCGAAAGAGTTGAGGTAGTTTGTTCCCAGCATGGTTGAAATTAAACGAGCTGAGGGCTGAGCTCTATACATGAACAATTGGACATTCAGTATCATATGGTTGAACCTGAACTTCTTCGTCGCTGTTTTGCTTTGTTTCTAGTATCAGTTTGACTCGGTTGTTGAGCCGCCATGGACTGTAGCGAAAGGATCTAAGGTTCAGAGCTGTCAGCGTTGTGGATGATTAATTCGATTAAGAAGTTAACAGTAATCGTGCTGACCGGGCATCTGGTCGTAGGCCTTGTGTTGTGTCAGCGTGAATGCATGATCGCTCAGTTGCATTATCCCCTTTTAGGTAATCGTAATGGAGGTACCATTCTTTGAGTCTAGATAGGGGCTTGTTTGTTTCATGTGATCACTAGAACAAACAAGCAAATGAAGGGTGTTAGTTACTTCTACCTTGAAGGTCTGCTTGGTTGACTTAATCGCACCCTACATATCAAATGTGGAGAGAACAACATTGCTCCAAGAATTGCCACGAGATGCAGCTCAAGCCTGTATCCGTTGTCTCCCTCCTCGTGTTGGTCCACTTCCTCGCCCTCACCCATGGAGCTGCGGCAGCTGGCGGTGACAGGCAGTTCATCTACAACGGCTTCGCCGACGCGCAGCTTGATATGGGCGGCATGGCCGTGATCGACGCGGACGGCCGGCTCGAGCTGACGAACGTCACGTCCCAGCTGAAAGGCAGCGCGTTCCACCCGGCGCCCCTCCTCTTCCACGAGGCGGCAACGAACGGCACTGCCGCACGGTCCTTCTCGGTCACCTTCGTGTTCGCCATTGTCACCGACTTTGTCACCGTGGGCGGGAACGGGCTTGCCTTCTTCGTCGCGTCCAGCAAGAACCTGTCCTCAGCGTCGCCGAGCCAGTTCCTCGGCCTCTTCAACCCGGAGAACAACGGCAACGGGAGCAACCACATCTTCGCCGTCGAGCTGGACACCATCCTCAACCCAGAGTTCAGGGACATCAACAGCAACCACGTCGGCGTCGACGTGAACGGCCTGACCTCCGTCGCTGCCGAGCCCGCCGGCTACTACTCCGATGACGACGCCGGCGATTTCAAGAACCTGGCCCTCATCAGCGGCGACGCCATGCAAGTGTGGGTGGACTACGACGGACGATCAATGGTGCTCAACGTGACGCTGGCGCCCGTCGAGGCGCCCAGGCCCATGAAGCCCCTTATCTCCGACTCCGTCGTCGTAGACCTCTCGCCGGTGCTGAGCTTCACGGCGTACGCAGGCCTCTCTTCGTCCACGGGGCCGTTCCAGACGCGCCACTACGTGCTAGGCTGGAGCTTCGCGCTGGATGGGGCAGCGCCGCCGCTCGACTACGCAAACCTCCCCAAGCCGCCCCGTGTCGGCGACAACAAGCACCGGTCCAAGGCGCGCGACGTCATCCTTCCGGTGGCCGCTCCGATCCTCTCGCTCGCTCTGGTCGCCGGCGTCTCCTTGCTCGTGTGGCGGCGGTTCCGCCACGCCGAGCTCAGAGAGGACTGGGAGCTGGAATTCGGGCCGCACCGGTTCGCGTACAAAGACCTGTTCCGCGCTACCGGCGGCTTCGACAGCAAGCACCTGCTCGGCGTCGGTGGGTTCGGCAGGGTGTACAAGGGCGTGCTCCCGGAGTCCAAGACGGAGATCGCCGTGAAGGTCGTCCTGTCCCACGACGACGCGGAGCAGGGGATGAAGCAGTTCGTCGCCGAGAGGTCGTCAGCATCGGCCGCCTCCGGCACCGCAACGTCGTGCAGCTGCTCGGATACTGCCGGCGCAAAGGGGAGCTCCTCCTGGTATACGAGTCCATGCCCAACGGCAGCCTGGACAACTGGCTGTACCACCGGGCACTGGACGCGCCGCCCCTGAGCTGGGCACAGAGGCTCCACGTCGTTAGAGGCGTCGCGTCCGGCTTGCTCTACCTCCACGAGGACTGGGAGCAGGTGGTGGTTCACCGGGACATCAAGGCGAGCAATGTGCTTCTCGACGGAGAGATGAACGCGCGGCTCGGCGACTTCGGGCTGGCGAAGCTGTGCGACCGGGGCGCCGACCCGCAGACCACTCGCGTGGTGGGCACCATGGGGTACCTCGCGCCGGAGCTCGCGTGCACGCGCCGGGTCACGCCGGCCACCGACGTGTTCGCGTTCGGGTCGTTCGTGCTAGAGGTGGTCTGCGGCCGGCGGCCCATCAAGCACGGCGCAGCCGACGACAACCGGCTCGTCCTGGCGGACTGGGTGCTCGAACGCTGGCACGAAGGGGACGTCGCGGACACGGCGGACCCACGGCTTTGCGGCGCCTACGATGCCGAGGAGGCAGTGTGCTCCCACCCAGCTCCCGCTGGGAGGCCGTCGATGCGGCAGGTGGTGCAGTACCTCGACGGTGACGAGCCGATACCGGAGCCAGCGCCGACGTATCGGAGCTTCACCATGATGGCCTCAATGCAGAACGCCGACGGCTTCGACTCCTACGTTGCGTCGGCGTCCAGCGTCGGCGTCGCCTCCATCCTCTCCGGGAGGTGATCGACGAAGGCCACGCATAACAACATTTCCTGAATCCTCAATTCCTCATCCATAACAAGCACCACCAATATTTTTCCTGACCATGAAACACGTATATGAATTATTATATGATTTATTTGGGGAGTGTCTATTCGTCAGTCGACTGTTTTCAATTTGGGTCTCAGTCGTTTTTTTTCAGCCAACGAATGAGCTCCACGTCGCCCCATTGGCCCACAAACAGCCAACTCAAAAAACTGCCCCCGCTCTGCTAAATTCTAACGGGTCCGCACCGCCAAACCCGTTAGCAAAAACTAACAAACCCAGCCCAACTAAAAAAGCACAAACCCAGCCCGCGTCCGGCCAACTCGAAGGTCCAGCCCAGCTCGCAGGACCTTCTTCCTCTTCAAGAAAAGAACCTGCGTCGCTGGACGCAGCTGCAGCCAGCCCCCGACTCGCTCCAGATCGCTCCAGATCAAAAGAACAGAAGAAAAAGAGAAGGGGAAGAACACAAGATTTAGAAGAGGGAACACTCCAGAAAATGGATCTCAACCCAAAACCTCCAGACATCAAGCGAACTGACCTGGTAATTTTGCTGTTTGGAGACCATCTGTTCTTCTCCTGCCATCTCATCTTCACGATTTCATCTCCTCCCCCTGACGACTTCCCTGCCTTGCTTCTTTCCATCGAAATGCAGGGGCAGATGCTGATGATGGATGGAGCTGGATTTACAAACAAACCAGCCGACTTGTTCTCCAAACAACTACACTGCAAACTACAGGTAAACCCTTACAGCAAACACCTTTGTTTAGCTCTGAAAAATATGCTTCCCAGCAATAAACACTCTAAAAACAAAACCTCTGTGATTTAAACCAAACAGCTGATGCAAATGAAACTGCAAAGGTGAACCAGATAAAAACACATAGCATGAATGTAGAACACATGAGGGTGGAACAAAAAATAAAAGAGCAAGTTTGCCCACATAAACTTCCAGAATTCAAAGTTACAAAAAGGAAACCAACACGACAGGTGAGATGCTTCCTTGCACTAAACAAATCAAAACCCATTACGATGTAGGGAAATAGAAACCGACAAGACCCCGACTAAGAAAGATGCAGTGGGGAAGTCGTGAACTCCAAAGCTGCGCCTCTAGAGACGATCGAAGGAGACACAAAGGCGATTTCCATTGTCTTTATGGAAGAGAATCAGCATCACAGAGCCAGCCCCTATCCTGTGATGAGTGGCAAACTGTGGCCAACCAGCTCTGAAACAAATCCTCTCATCTTTGCAAGTGTAGTTAGAAGCTTCACAACTTTCCGCATCATATCCAAAAATGAGGTTAGCTTCTCCCTCTGTAGGTATCTCGAGAACAGATGCAATCTCCTTTGGGATGCGCTGTAAGAACATCATGTGAAAAAGGTTAGATACTCAAAAAGAGGGAAATGCTACCGAACAAACTTGAACTGAAGAAGGTAGATAGAAAATGCTACCAGTCCATTGTGTGCAACATCTGTTACAGTTATGGTGTGGACAAAAACATGTCCCAAACCAAGACCTCGAGTGAGAACATGATGATTCCTCCGCATGTTTCGCACTCCATCTGGGTATACATAGAAAACTGAAAATGAGACATTCACTACCACTAAACAGAGATAGAGTGAAAATGAGACATTCACTAACACTAAACTAACACAATACTGAGATAGAGCAATATAGAGATAGAGTAAGATACAACCTACACTGACCTCGAAATAAGAGTGATAGATATAGACAAAACCAAGCAGAAAATAGATACAACCTAGACTGACCTATAAAATGAGATTTATAGATATAGAATAGAAATAGAGACAACAAAGCAGGTATAGATATAGATCTAGATACAAACTAGCAGAAAATTGATACAACATAGAGTGAAATCCAAAATAGAGTGAAAATGAGACATTCACTAACACTAAACTATCACAGTACTGAGATAGAGCAATATAGAGATAGAGTAAGATACAACCTACACTGACCTCGAAAATGAGAGTGATAGATATAGACAAAACCAAGCAGATAATAGATACAACCTAGACTGACCTAGAAAATGAGATTTATAGATATAGAATAGATATAGAGACAACAAAGCAGGTATAGATATAGATCTAGATACAAACTAGCAGATAATTGATACAACCTAGAGTGAAATCAAATAATGACACTGAAACAATGACACATGACTGATACAATTGACTGAACAAATAATAAATAAATACTGAGGCAGATAAACAAAGCTGAGACACTTAAAAACATGAATGAAACACTGAATCACTGAAATCAACCGAGACAATGAAACAATGAGACAATGGACTGAAACAATGAGACACTAAATAAATGAAGAAGACTGAGACACTGAATCTTTTATGCAACAAAAACTGAGACTGAGGCACTAAATCAAGACTGAGGCAGTACAATGAAAATAAACTGAATCACTGAGATTAACTGAGGCACTAAAAAACACTGAAACACCGAGGCACTGAGATAAAAAACTCAATACTTAAATGACTAAACTGATGCACTGAACAGAGAGAAAGAGAGGCTTACACACTCACTTAACTGACAAAACTGATGCACTGAAACACTGAGACAATGCAAAAATGAGACAAAAATGAGACACATCGGCGCACACTAAACAACCTGGCAGAAAATAGAGACTAAACTGAAACTGAACTATATATAGAGACTAAACTGTTTATCCTTGTATTCTTTTGCAGGATGGGATGCTGGAGACAAAAATGGTGAACATGGACAGATGAACACGTATAGATGCGATGATATGTTATTTCAGGTTATTATTGAAAAATAAATATATATCACACAGAATTTCAATGAATAAATGATCATATTCAACTAACAAAAAACTTCTAAATGATGCAGGACAAGGAATTTACATTCACAGGTTTGCTGACCGGGAAATTTGACACAACTTATTCGTCGACAAAAGCATTATCTTCCATACAGGTACACACAACATAAAGGGGGTGTATAAATAAATATATATAGTTTACTAACAACTACTTTGCAATATGCAGGTTGACTGTGCACAAAAGGATTGCTACACATCAAACTTATTTCAAAAAGCACTGAAAACGACCATCAAACATGGGAAGACTATACACAGGTTCCAAACTTATCGCTGAAACAATTTTTAAGGTAACATATGATGAACAAAAACTGATGTAAAATAAATATTACTCTCACACAGGGGAATGAGTACTTACAAGCAACACCAAGTAGAAGTGGACAGCACATAACTTGGGATGATGACCCATGGGCAGAGAACTTGTTTCACAACATGGAGCTCGATGAGGTATACTTGTGATCTACATTCAAAAATGAAATCAAAAAGATCAAACGTCAAACTATTAAAAACCTGAATGTCAACATGTATTTTGAATTTTAAATGACAGGTTAATGGTGCACACAATGATGGGGTCGCACATGAAACGCAAGCTGATGATGAAACAGAAAAAATGAACGACAGAGAAGAAGGCGCGGAAGAAGAGAAAGAGATATGCGAAGAAGATGTCGAAAACTTTCTGGAAAATGAAGAATCAAACTCCCAAGGCCAGAATGACTACACAATAGACAAAGAGCAATACCGGAAGTGGGGATGCAATTTGACACACGAGAGAAAGCTCAGATATTCTTCAACATGTATGCTTTTGCAATTGGCTTCTCTGTGACAGTGGTGTCAGCTGCCAGGACAACAAGCAGGAAGAGAAACAGGGAAGTAATCAGAGTGACAATGAAATGCAACAAGTATGGTAGGAACGCAGCAGCGGAAAAGGAAGATATGGAAGTGCAGAGGCAAACTACTGTTATAGACAGGACAGGATGCAAAGTTGAGATGATAGTAAGTGAGAAAGAAGGGATTTGGCGCATCACAAACCTATGTCTCGATCATAATCATGCTTTAAGCCCGCAGAGCAGATTCTTCAGGTCGCATATCTACATGTCACCTGAGGAGAAAGCAATGATAAGATCCCTGAGGCAAGCTAACATAACAACAAGCAAAATTGTATCGGTGTTGTCATATTTAAGAGGGGGCCAAGAAAACACACCATACAACAGGAAAAAGGTCAGCAACTATGGGACAGCAATTAACAGAGAACTAAAAAACAGCGATGTGATGCAGGTTGTGCAGTATTTCAAAAAGAAGCGAGCTGAAAACGAGAGCTTCTATTACTCATTTCAGGTTGATGAAAATAATAAGGTGAAGAGCGTTTTCTGGGCAGATGCAAAATCAAAAAGCTTCTATGAAACTTGTGGGGACTGCATTAGTTTTGACACAACATTTCTGACTAACAGATATAACCTTCCTTTTGCTCCAATAGTTGGTGTCTCCCCACATGGGCACACCTACCTATTTGCGTGTGCTCTAATTGTCAATGAGGGAGCTGAAACATTCAAGTGGGTCTTCAGGGAATTCATTTATGCTATGGGGGGGAAACACCCTCAAACTATAATAACAGACCAAGACCGGGGAATGCAGGTTGCAATATCTGAGGTGTTTCCACACACGGTTCACAAATCTTGTTTGTATCATGTGAAGAGTAAAGTAGAACAGAAAGCAGGCAGGACAATGCAAGTTAATGAGGGTTTATTTGAAGAGTTCCAAGACATAGTTGATAACTCGCTAACAGAGCTTGAGTTTGAGACACTGTGGCAGCAAATGATAGCAGACTATCCGGTGGGACACATTGAATATTTCCAAACAATTTGGAAGAGCAGAAAGAGATGGGTGCCAGTTTACTTCAAAAAGGATTTCTTCCCATTTTTGCAAACAACAGCAAGGAGTGAAGGGACAAACTCACTGTTCAAAAAGGGTGTTGGGGCACAATATAGCATGACAAGTTTCCTACGTGAGTATCAAAGAATCATGGACACAATACATGCCAGAGAGAATGAGAGTGATCACAATGCGATACACAAGAAAGTGCCACCTAAGAAATTCAAAACTAAGTATTACATAGAGATACAGGCGCATGATTTGTATAACCTGTCAATATTCAGGAGATTTCAGAAAGTTCTAACTGATGTCACAAGACTGCGTGTTAAGGAAGAGAAGCCAGGGGAGCTGTACCTGGTATTTCAAGCCGAAAACTATCCAATAAAAGAGCACAGGCCAAGGACCTATGTGGTCCAAGTTGACTTGGAGAAAGAAGAGTACCACTGCATATGCTGCAAGTTTGAGAAAGATGGATTAGTATGCTCTCACATATTGAAGATAATGCTACACCTGGACATAAATCAAATACCAGACAAGTACATCATTGACAGGTGGCGCAAAAAGCACAAGAAGCTGAATCCATTACCTGTACCAGAAAAAATGGCTGATAGTGATACACTCCGGTACAACGTGCTTGCGCGTAGGATGGTGACAACAGCTTCCAAAGGAGCAACACACCAAAGAAAGTATGAGTACTTGCAAGGGGAAATGAACAGAGTTGACAAGGGACTCGAAGAGATTGAAAAAGAGCTACAAGCAGAAATGAAACACCAAGATACTGAAGTGAGAACAATAGCAAATTTTGCAAACACTTCAAATGGGGGTGAAGGTAACTCAACAATGGAACTGCTAGATCCAGATGACGCACACACAAAAGGGAGGCCGCGGTTGATGACCATCGTTGAAGCTATGAAAGCAGGGAAATTTTACAGATGTGGGCACTGCAACGAATACGGGCACACTATCAGGAAATGCACCAACCGGGACAAACAGTACGACCACCAAAAACCTAAGAGGACTCGTAGAAAGAAGAACACTGGACCAGGTTAGTGATAACACTATGAAAAACCTTACCGTTAATCATGATTTATTGAAAAAAAGACAAATAAAATGCTGACACCATATAAAAACTGATGACCAGGCACAAGTAGCGAGGCAATGGCTCCGCAGCGCCACCCAAGGCCAAGACACAAGCAAAAAGACCACCGTCGGCAAAGAAGAATCCAAATGGAAACAACAATGAACAAGCGACAACAACATACATGCAACCGTGCCCGTGCAAGGTCCAGTGGAGCTGCCTGGACTGCAAAACTGAAAATGACCTACTGCCCAAAAAGACCCATATGTTGGACAAGCGTGGATGAAAAAAAATATTTGTAATATCTTTTGAGAAGTGCTTGTAGCTCTGATTAGCTAGTTATAATACTGGTTGTAACTCTTATTATTCAAAAAACACATGGATGAAAAGCATTTATATAGAAACTATTTGGAAAAAGTTGACACTCTTTCGTTAAGGGTAGACACAAAAAAGATACAGACACTAACAGGTCTTCTTCTTAGTCTCCAAAAGATTGTTGTTCACATAAAATGTTTCTGTCACCACCATGACGAAAAAGACTACAGACACTAACATGCGAGCTCAACCTTCCGTAGAAACAGGACTTGACACCATAAGTTGTTCAGGTCTACCTAAAAAAAGGTGCCCACCGAAGGGCAAAAAAAAAAAAAAAAATAGATCGACAAATCGCAATGTGAATGTAGCGCTCCCAGAGAAACGGCTTCTATCGTAAAACTTGTTCCACCTTGGCTGCGGCGGCAAATCGTATCACCCCTGTGAAGGAAAAACAAACAAACACAACACAAGGGTCAGTCAAAAAGCTGCAGTTTCTCTGGTACACTAAAAAGCTACAGAAAAACAGACACTTACCAATGCATAAAACTCAGTGACCAAGCTCTGGTCAACTTGGTTCTTCGGGTTGAAGTATAGCTTGTTTGCATACTGGATTCTTATATTGAGTGCATCGTTAGAAGAGTAAATGGAGCGAGGGTCAACATCAGGACCCCAGGTCTCCATTAGTTTTATCATGAACACTCCACAGTCTTTCCCACTTTCATCGACAAAAAAAAGGACAAATCCAGATATTAATCAACTTATGATTAACACGCAGGAAAAAAGACACAAAAATTAAGCAAAAAACAAAGAAGAAGAATGACAAGGGTTCAGTTTATTACAATGTCTTCTGCTTAGGTACATCAGGATAGATTGCTTGAAAATCCTGAAAGTTGTGATCCTTGCTGACGGTCAACTCCCACAGATGTACAAAGTTGTCTATCTGCAAATCAAGAAACATTGAAAACCCAATTTCAGACATAGCTGTTGCATACCATACCTTAGTGTGGATTTTTAAAAAATAAAGTAAAATGCTAAAGAAGCACACTGACCAGACGATTCTTTATTGATACATGGTAAGCTGATTTCTCATCATAGAACGAGTCCAAGAATGCGAAGACTTTTTCTTGAAAACAAACAGCAAACCCAAACCAATGACCAGAATTGACGATAGGGAAGAATAACTACAGAAAAGGTAACACATGGTAGACGTAAGAAAATAAATATTGATAAAACAGATCATATGAAATAAAGAATGATACGATACAATAAGAAAACAACATGTTCAGACAGCAAGAAAAGGATAGAAAAAGCAATTACCTTGTTGTCTTTGTGTCCAAGCTTTCTCCCTTTGCTTGCAGTCGTCGCGCCATCGAAAGATACTCTAACAGTGGTCTCTTGCTGCTCCCCGGTATATTTCAGAATAGCATCCTGGACAGAAGAAAGAATTGAGATGAAGGTATATTTGACAAAAATAGAAAACACGACAAAGAGTGACTGTGTAAAACTGATACGAACCCCAATATTTGGAAAGAAGAAGTGCCTCCCGGACTTTGAAGGATGACGTTCTTCAAAAAAAACACGGCAGAAACAGGGGATTATGAAATTGTCGACCTCGCCATTAGGCATCAATGATTCACCCACAGACTTGTAGCTGCAGTGGACTTTTGGGTACTGAATACCAGGTTCCCTACAGAAAACACAGATGAATTAACACCCCCCGACCACACGGGCGTAGCGAAGAAAAAATATGAAGGATAGCACATATAAGCGCTACCATGTAGCTTTCAAATGACATTAACAAAAAAATATAAGGTAAGAAACACATGACGAAACGAATAAATGAGAAGAGCAGATGGTCATACTTTGCAATAGAGCTGTGTGCTAGCTCAACGATCGCTGAATAATGAATGATATCTTCTTCAGATACAGGGAATCTAGTATTAGAGAGCAAAGGAGGGGACTGCCCAGACATAAGCACATTAACAAACATGTACTTGGCCCGCACACGGCGTTTTGGGACATTCTGAACATCCCTTGTGACTGCTTCAGCATGAGCTCCATGAACATTGTCGTGAGACGTCGATGCACCATTCACAGCCGGCTGTTTTGCCTGATTGCGCATCAACAAATTGTCGTAAGTAGTATCTGCCACCTTTGACAAATCATAACACCTCTTCCGAAACTCATTAAAACCAACTAGATGAATACCACCATCTGTCGCATTCTACAAAACAAACGGGCAACAAAAAACTGATTACAATAAAAGAAACAACTCAATGTGAGAGGGTCGAAAGATTACAAGGATGATAATTACCACTAATGGCTTGGGTGAAAAGTCATGAATCTTTATTGGAGATAGTTTTGATCCAAGTTTCTGAAAAGCTTGAGCCCGGTTTAACTTGAAGTTTCCGGTATGTGGCTACAGAAACATTGAACAAAAGATTCAAAGACTGAAAGTAAAAAAAACTCAACAAACTGAAGGAGACCATCATGAGGATAAAAAAAGGGACAACAAACCTTCGTGGATGGGGAGTCCGGTACATCAACAATAGGAACTAATGCTTTCCCTGTAGCAGAACTAGGCATGCGGGTTATCAAGTTTTGTTGCTCTTCTTCTGACATCGTTTGGCAATTCCTAGCCTTTACCTTCCGTAGCGGGGGCATTGCAGGGGCTGGTGTTTTGCAGGGCATAACAACCCCAAGAAAAAAAGGTGCTAGTAATGTTAAAAATAGACCAAAAGATGAACCACACAAATAAATGCATGCCACTAAAAAATGCAAAAAAGCAAAATATGCATATACCTGTCGGGTGAGTTCGACCCTCCACAGCTTTAGTTATCATACAATCAGGGGTGGCTGCACAGGAGTAAAAAAAATAGAAAAAGATAAGGAACAACGTTTGAGAGATAGATAAAGTAGAATACATTTGAGACATAGATAAAGTAAAAGTACATGGGTCAGGAGTCCTCTTGACCGCAGACCCGCTTGGTTTAGCAGTTCCATGGTAAGGTGTAAACGACTTCTGCTGAAGCCCTACATTATCAACACTGAAAGTGTCGCGATTCACATTGCCGTCTGACGGCTGCAAAAAACAAATGGAAGATTTGTCAGACCATATTTACAAAAAATCAAATACTGGTAAAAATCAAAGTAATAGATAAGCAGTAAAAAAGTTGAGCTTGATCATACCCCAGAGTGAGGCTGCTTAACAATGCTTCCATCAGATAGCCTATGGTTGACTTCTACTTTGTCGTGCACAGTACTGGACTTACGAAGAAAATCAAGAACATCTCGAACTAAGGCTTCCAACTTCCTTTTACTGCTAGAAGAATTGGTTGAGATAAATTTATCACCTATGTTCATGATACCATCTATTACCTAGAACAAAAAAGCAAAAAAAAATGAGATGGTACTGCAATGAAACGGACTCAACAAACAGCAAAAAAGCCTGCAAAAAAATGAGCTAACATACTAATAAAACGTACATCAGTTTGCAATGAGCTAACAAATTCTTCTTTTGCTTTAGTCCTGAAGTCATTAGAGAATGGAGACAGCACAGGAGACACTCTACAAGATACATCTCCTTGAAACGAACCCAAAACCTGCAGAAAAAGATATAAATTCCAGTTCCATAAAAATCAACTCCAGCTAACACACATGTATAACAAAAAAGGGGAGTAAAAAGACTTACAGTGGGGTGCTGGCCAGTAGTCCTGGTTTCTTTAAGAAGCTTCTTACCAAACTGATGTGGACTTTTTCGATCAAGTTCAGAGAAAGATTGAATCATATCTCCTTTCCACACCAAAACTCTGGGAGTAGTGTGACAGACATTCTTTATGCCAAAGTCCAGGCAATCAAGATAACGGACCTGGGAAAAAAAGATGAGACATAATATGAAGATATGAGTAACATTTGAGTAACACGATCAATGCCAAATAAGGTATAGACATTCAATCAAAAAAGAAGATGCAGGATGCTCACTTACCACTGGAACATAGATGCAACACACAGGATACTTCATCCTTCTACCTTTTGATTTGGCAAACAAGCTGAACTCATTCAAGCTATTGAGGCAGTGGGAATAGACAAGCTGGCTGAAATCATAATCTTTAGCAGCCGCAGGATCCTTGAGAACTGAAAGGTAGTTGATGTTCACAGGATAACTCATATCTGGACAGAGAAAGCAAGATATAGCCACGGACATGAAGCACACAAAAACCTCCAACTCGCTTAACGGTTCTGGACTGCTGAGCTTGTTACCAAAAAAGGTTATCTGAGGCAACTCTGGCAACTTGAAAAGTGACAGAATAAAAGCCATGCCATCCTCACGGTTGGGTGGGACCTCTAACCCTCCTATAGGCAAACCTAGAACAATGCGAAACGTCTCTCTGGATATGATGACAGGCTTCCCGCAAACAGTAATCTGGGAGCATATTGGATCAACGCAATCAGCGACCCACCTACAGAAGTCCGAAGGTAAATTCGGACAATCAAACAACAGCAAACACCCAAATCCAAATTTCTGAACAATAGCTCTTTGCTCAGGAGTCAACTTCTTCAGAACAATCATGAAGTACTTCAGCCCAAATCTGGTAAATGCACTCCTGCCGACACCATCAAAAGTTCCAGACTTATCAACATCGTTTTGTCTCTGCTTCTTTAGCTGCGAAAGAAAATGAGTATGGAAATGTGAGACATAGATAATCCAATGCATTGCTTGAAAACACGACACAAACACAAACTGAAAATAAAAGGAGCACAACAAATGCTAACCTCATTATTCACAAATGTGTCCTGGCAAAAGTCTGAAAAGTTCCTCTTAAGGCTACTCAAAGACTGCAGCCAACGGGGAGATAAAAAAGTTGTCAAACTACAACGAGCCATCAAAGTAAAAAAGATGCAACATGAGATGACTGAAAACTAATAATTAAGAAAGATAAGCACACCTGCTTCATTAAGTACCCGAACAACGCATCGTCTAGAGCCCTGTTTCTTCTTCCATGTGATATGCCCTGGAACACACAGAAACCAATTAGAAAATGATAAACAGCTATTATTTAGCTCAACAACAAAACGAAAAACCTAAAAATGACAAAACGCACATCACGGTGACCGGGTAGACTGAACCCTTCACTATCCTCCGCGGAATCATCGCCACGGTCAGTGGTAAATGCTCGGATCTGCGCAACACCCAAAAGGGCATATGGTTATTATCAGGGCAAAAGGCGAAAATCAACACCCAAAAAAGGGAGCATATTAGTGTGCGAAAACACAGTAAAAACACCACCACACATACAGATATGTAACAAAACACTACAATGCCTCCCTACAAAAACATATCCAGAACTACAAACATGGAACTGCTCCCATTGTGAAAAATGGTCAGATTACAGTGTGTCCGCCACCCCCTAATGAACCAATTCAAAAAAATCAACACCTACCCCCATATCACAAAATCTGAATCCCCCAGACCATTGGGTTGGCACACCTAGTAACAGAGCTGCACCATGTTGAGAAGCTAAACTGGACTGCAATTGTGAATGATCATCTAATTCTGAAATCATTTCGCATAAACCAAGTGAACCACTTCTGAAAATCAAACCGATAGCTCCAACGAACAGAGCAACCCTATAGGCCTAGCACAACCAACACACACAAAAAGGGATTCAGACAAAAAGGAAAATGGTCAGATTGCAGTACTGATGGTGTCCACCACCTAATGAACCACTTCAAAAAAATCAACACCTACACCTATCACAAAAACTGAATCCCAAAAATCATTGGGTGGGCACACCTAGAAACATGAAAATGCACCATGTTGAGAAGCCCAACTGAGCCTCCAATGATCAACTAATTCTGAAATCATTTGGCACAAAACCTAATGAACCACTTCTGAAAACAAAGCGCTAAATCCAGCGAACAGAGCAACCCCAGAGGCCTAGCACAACCACCACACACAAAAAGGATTCAGACAAATCAGAGATCCACTACTCCCCTGAGATGCGGGCAAAGCCAGCGCGTCACTGCGGCGGAGGCTAGCTGCGCGAACAGTAGCTAGATCCAACGCACGGCCGCATTCCATTACCTCTCGAGCGAGTACGAAACTACTCGCCGACGCCGCGAGAGCTAGCTGCGCGAGCTGAGACCAAAATCCGCCGCTATCGATGGAACCTATATCGACCCGCACCGCCGCATCTTCATCCGCCTCCGGCGACTCCCAACCATGAGACACGAACACGCGGGGTACGAAAAACTACCGACGGAATAGAGATAGAACAGAGTAGAACCTGTCAGCTCGCCGGCGACGCCTCCGTCCACCGCGAATCTCCTCCATGGCGGCGGCAACAGGCGCCGGCGACGACATAGAGGAACGAATCCTCTGTTCCACCGCCCCCTCTCCTCTCTCTGCGATGGGAATGAGACACGCGGCGGAGAAGAAAGGAAAAAGAATTCAAAATATCTGTCTACCGACACACCGCGCAACCGAAAAAAAAAACGGGTACGGGCGCGCGGCCAACCCGTTACACGTGACGCGTACGTACGAAGCCACGAGCACCTTTCTTCGCGCCAGCAAAGCGCCAGCACGGGACGACAGCACAAATCTTGGAGCGCATCCGACGGCCAGAAAAACGACTGAGAGAGAAAACGAAATCAGTTGACTTGAACAGAGCAAAAGCCTTTATTTGTTAGCTTGGACTGTACAGTTGTGTTATACTACCTTCGTATAAAAATAATGTTTTAATATTTTCAGTTATGGATATACCTAGAGTCCTGGACACGTATTAGTGTGTAGATTCACTCATTTCATCTTGTACGACTCATTTCATCCCGTATGTAGTCCATATTGATTTATCTAAAACATCTTATACTCTCTCCGTATCAAAATACAAGACTCTCTACCTACTTTCTGCACACATGTATTTAGATATGTTTTATTACTCCCTCCGTTCACAAAAGGATGTCTCAATTTTGTCCTAGCTTAGGCCAAAGTTGAGACATCTTTTTGTGAACGGAGGGAGTACATGATTCACATTAATCTTACACTAAAATATGTATACGTACATGTCGCAACAGTGGAACATGGGGTTCCCCTAGTACTGCCAAAGTGGGTCCACCCCATGTGGGCCCAAGTTGAAGATGGACAAGACCAAGACTCAAGTCAATCTGGCGGGTTCACCGTCAAGACACGCAAGGCCTGCATCGACTAAGGGCTCCGGTCCTGGGGACCTTCCGGGTCCCCGAATCAAGCAAGAAGGCCAGGAAGGACCCGAGAGCCCGAGTTCCCGGCAGGAGGCCAGGCTCCCTCCCGGGTACCTCCTACGCACCTGTGGATAAGCAAGCACTCCACCTCACCACGGAAGACTTGGGAAGCAAGGCTAAGGCAACGCGGGTGGGAAGCACGCCCCGTGGTGGTGTCAGCTCCTGTCCACCCCCAAGGCGGACGCTCCCACCTAACCCAAGGGAGACGCTAGGCTGAGGAGAGGCCACGTCTCCCCCTAAACTAGATGAGGAGAGTCCTTCACCCCGAAGGACCCTCACGCCCCTCACGTGACCCTGTGGCAACCCCTTAGCCTATAAAAGGAGGACCAAGGCACGGAGGAGGGGGAGGTCGAACCAAGGACGAAGACAAGCCAGAACCAGAGCGAGACTAGTCTAGGGCTGCGAAGGTAGAGAGGAAGGTGATCTCCTCCGGGTCAGGATCTGTCCTTCTTCTACCTCCAGCCAAAACCCTTCCGGGTACCCTGCCCGGGAGGTTCCATTGTAAGCCACACTATGAAGAACTCATCAATCCAGACATGCAGGAGTAGGGATTTTAGCCTCCGGACGGCCTGAACCTGGGTAGCTCCTTGTGTCCCTTTGGTTGCATGCTTTGATCGTGGAGAGGAGAGCTTGATCTAGACTCCGCCCAAGAAGACGATTCTCAGCCTCCTTCGCGCCCCGTGCCGAACCTAAAAGGGGGTATCCTATACTCCCGGTGTCCGTGCAACGAGACACGACAGTACACATGTGTAGAAAGTAGGTAGAGAGTCTTATATTTCGATGCGGTGGGAGTATTTTAATACTTAGGGAGTAATGTTTTAACCAACCATATTCTTGATATTGGATAAGAAATTTGTATGCAATCCTTGCCGACAAATTCCGACTTGTGTAATGATATTTGAAAGTGTAAAATGTGATCTACATATGTGCAAAGTTCGCCAAATACTCCCTCCGTCCCAAAATAACTGTCTTAGATTTGTTAAAAAGTGAATGTATCTAGACATGAAACAAGTACAGATACATTCACTTTTGTACAACTTTGAGACACTTATTTTGGGACGGAGGGAGTAATAATTATCCCATCCATTTCAAAATAAGTGTTGTGATTTTAGTTCAAACTTGAACTAGTTAAAACCACACCACTTATTCCAGAACGGAGGGGTAGTATTTTAGACTACATATTAAAAGTCACAACTTTTTTATCTAGAATTAAATTTGTTTTTGTTTTGATCCCACATGTCTATTTGTGTAGACCGTGGATGGTACTATGTTTTGATGAAACTTGGTTCTTGTACACTAGTCATGTATATGATACCCATATAAATTTTGGAACTTTTTGTGATTTCAAAATATAAGTTTCGATATTTTAAAAAAGAGCCTAGGGAGTGTCCGGCTCCAATAGCACTTCTCGCCAATCAACCAGAACAGTTATGGCGAAGTTGCCGGCAGCGGAGAGAAAGACAGCGTCGAAAGCACGAATCGTGCGAGATCAAACGTTTAGTAATCATCTGCGACTTGTCTCACTTGAAGGCGATTGTCAAACAGCAAATCGAGTACTGTTCAGGGACCACGATGCTCAGTTCCGTTGATTATTTCCAGTCCGAAATTTCAGGAGGAAATTATTGACGAAATTTAGTGGCAATAGGCGTATCAGCGTCACTCAGCAGTCACATAGCCGCCATGGCAGGTCTCTCATGGTGACCATCATTCCGTGCTACTAACTAGGAAGTAGACCAGTAGCTTCCTTGCAACTGACTAGTTAAGTAAACCAAGGCTAAACTAAATTTTATGCAACTTTGAATATATATCAAGTAAACCTAATTATGTGTTGCTTGCGAGCTTGAGCTTGAGCTTGTGCCTTGTGAGACAAGTACAGAGGTCAAAGTTTGAGGTTGCAAAGCGTGCACCGCGAGGGCGCCATGCTTACCAAGAAAATGCTATTGCTTCTACTCGCCCAGCTGCTTGTGGCAGTGGGCGTGAAGAGCGGTGTGGAGTTCGCCTATGAAGGTTTCGCCGCCGCGGGGCTGGCGCTCGACGGCATAGCCAGTGTCACGTCGGACGGGCTGCTGCTGCTCACCAACAACACCAACTTGAACATAGCCCACGCCTTCCACCCGGATCCGGTCAGGTTCCGCCGTCCGTTGTCGGCGTTAGGTGGTAGCGCGCCGGTGATGTCCTCATTCTCAACCACCTTCGTGTTCGCCATCGTGTCGGAGTTCATTGACCTGAGCACCAGCGGCTTTGCGTTCCTGATCGCGCCGAGCAGCAGGAGCCTGTCCCGAGCGATGGCGGCACAGAACCTAGGGATGTTCAACACCAGCGATAACGGCGACCCAGGGAACCACGTATTCGCCGTAGAGCTGGACACCGTGCGCAACCCGGAATTCGGGGACATGAACGGCAACCATGTCGGTGTGGACGTCAACAGCCTCAACTCCTCAGCGGCCGCCACGGCGGGCTACTACGATGACGCCACCGGCGCGTTCCAGAACCTGGACCTGGAAAGCCGGGACCCGATGCAGGTATGGGTAGAGGTAGACTACAATGCCACGACGACGGAGATTGCAGTGGCGATGGCTCCCGTGCGGGCGCCCCGGCCTAAGAGATCGCTCCTGTCCACAAGGATCGACCTCTCGACGATCATCGGCGACACGGCGTACGTCGGATTCTCATCGGGGTCCAGCATCGTGCTGTGCAAGCACTACGTGCTCGGATGGAGCTTCAGCGTGAACGGCAGCGCCGCTCCAGCGCTCGACGACGCCAAGCTGCCGAAGCTGCCCCGCATTGGCCCCAAGCCTCGGTCCAAGGCGCTTGCCGTCGTGCGGCCGATCGCCACCACAGCCGCCGTCCTCGCGGCGGTCGGCATCGGCCTCTTGCTCCTGCGCCGGCGACTCAGGTACGAGGAGCTGCGCGAAGACTGGGAGGTGGAATTCGGGCCTCAAAAGGATTTGTACGATGCCACTGCCGGGTTCAAGGACAGGCGGCTGCTCGGGACCGGAGGGTTCGGGAGCGTCTACATGGGCGTACTCCCAGGGTCCCGGTCCGAGGTCGCCGTGAAGAGGGTGTCGCACGAGTCGAGGCAGGGGATGAAGGAGTTCATCGCCGAGGTCGTCAGCATCGGCCGTCTTCGGCACCGCAACCTCGTGCAGCTGCTTGGCTATTGCCGGCGCAAAGGGGAGCTCTTGCTGGTATACGATTACATGCCAAACGGCAGCCTCGACAGGTACTTGCACGGCCATGGCAAGGAGCCTGCTCTGGACTGGGCTCAGAGGCTCCGAATCATCAAAGGCGTCGCGTCGGGCTTGCTCTACATGCACGAGGACTGGGAGCAGGTC
Organism: Poa pratensis; assembly: GCA_947311845.1. Classification (NCBI taxonomy): domain Eukaryota; kingdom Viridiplantae; phylum Streptophyta; class Magnoliopsida; order Poales; family Poaceae; genus Poa; species Poa pratensis. Next base: position 1,671,589 of record CAMZMU010000038.1, read on the forward strand.
GTCATCCACCGGGACATCAAGGCGATCAATGTGCTCCTCGACGGCGAGATGAACGGGAGGCTCGGCGACTTTGGCCTCGCGAGACTGTACGATCATGGCGCCGATGCGCAGACCACTCATGTGGTTGGCACCATGGGGTACCTCGCGCCGGAGCTGGTGCGCACCGGCAGAGCGACCACCCTCTCCGATGTGTTCGCCTTCGGCGCGTTCCTCCTGGAGGTCACATGCGACCGGCGGCCCATTGAGGAGGACGAGGACGGCGACGTCGACCGATTCGTGCTGGCGGACTGGGTGCTGGGGCACTGGCTGAATGGTGCCATCAACGGCGCGGTGGACGCGAAGCTCCGCGCGGACTACAACGTCGCCGAGGCGAATCTGATGCTCCGGCTGGGGCTGACGTGCTTGCATCCGTCGCCGGTGGCACGCCCAAGCATGAGACAGGTCATGCAGTACCTCAACGGCAGCATGCCGTTGCCAGAACTTTCCCCAATGTACGTGACAGTCAACATGCTCGCGGCCATGGAGACACACCAGGGCGTTCTTGGCACGCGGGCCGTCTGGCGCTCAGCGTCGAGCATCGCCACCATGTCTGACATTGGCCTCTCCAGCGGCCGATGACATGTGCAAGGTATTCGACCTTCATTGGAGGAGGGCTGCCATTTCAGAGCATGCTGCTGGTCTTGTTGAGAAGATGATATTGTGACAGTTGGGGAAAATCTGGAGATACTATTCAATGGTGTTTCTGTATGTGATGCTTAGATATGAATGAACAATTGGACATATATATAAGATTCTTACAGTTCTAAAAGAATCACGAGTTCACTCTCAGGATGTGAACTTGTGAAGATTAAAGAGCTTGCACTTCTTACATGAGAGCATTTTGACAGCAATGAGTTCACTCTAAGTCTGAAATCCCAACGCCAAGGGGGGAAAGAAGCCTCCTAACCTGGACCTTTCAGCTTTCACACTTTGCGTAGCATCGTTCTGCACATTGGAGCTCCGCGAGCCAGGACATGCCGCTCCCAGTCCGACATGACGCCAAACGGATTCTCCATCTGGTGATTGCCATCGTCATCCCCGTCCAGTACAAGCAGGCCCTTGCCATGTGAGATGAACTGCTCTTTCATTCCAAGCAGGACGGACTCCACGTCAGACTGTAGATAAATCTGCATCAGCAAGTGCAGATTTAGAGTTTAGTTACAGCTGCTCTCTTTTTTTCTTCACCTAGCTGCAACGAAATGTTCTCCATCTGACTGAGCTTGATGCTGTAATCACACCAACATATGTGCGTGCAAGATGTCCTTGAGGGTCTAACCTATAGGCATGATAATTGAGTCGCGAGTCGCAAGTGAGTCGCCAACCCTCCGACTCGCTGTATAGTCAAGCAAAGTCGCTGTATAGTCGCGGCAAGTCGCTGTATAGTCGCGAGTCGCCGCGATTTTTGAGAAACGACTCGCTGTATAGTCGGCGACTATACAGCGACTATTCGGCGACTCAAATACCATGCGGTTATAGGCTTGCTGGTCATCATACCGTGTTCTGAACTTAGATAAGTTACTATCCTGCTTCAATTCTTCGGCAGGCAGGATGTGAAAACATGCTCAAGAACTGAAATGGAGAAGCGGGGACCACAGTATACCTTCCCATTGATCTGAAGAAGATCGGCAACAGCTTCGACAAGCATTCTTCGTACCATTCTCCACCTATTTTGCTCTTTGTTGAAGTCGGGATTTGGGCACTGCAAATAAGAGACTGTAACTGTAAAGATAGGCAGGATATCCACCAGGTAGTGTAGATCCATTGAGCATACATGCAGAGAAAAATAAGCTAGTACTCCCTCCATTTCAAAATATAAGATGTTTTAACTTTTTTCAGATTCACATGTATCTAGACACGTTTTAGTGTGTATATTCACTCATTTCACTCCGCATCTAGTTAATATGTGAAATAACTAAAACATATTATATTTAGTAACGGAGGAAGTAGTACTAAAGAGTTAAGTATACCTGTACTGTGACGAGAGTCAACTTTCCAGGATAACTTAGTACTAAAGAGTTAAGTATACCTGTATTGTGACGAGAGCCAACTGTCCCGGATAACTTGAAATTATGGAGCGAAATGTGGACGTTGCATTTGTTGATAGAAAATATCTGCCGAAAAGAAACAATGGCATCACTGACAATGAAATAAAAGGACACAAAGAAGTAAACAAAAACGAGCTACACAAATAACAACAAAATATGTACAATGGTCGGAACAAGTAAAAACAGTTACTAGAAGAATTTTATGTTTAAGGACTACAAGATGACAAGCAGAAGCATACCCTTGTTCATTAGTAAGTATGTCATTTAAACTTGGATGTTTAATACGGCAACATTTGCCTAAAATGTAATATGTAGTCCTCGCGACATTTTTCAATTGGGATTATGTAATGCACCATCCATTGTGGAATCTGGATCTTTTTTTGAGACATACAACAAAGCAAGACATCAGATATGACAAAAGCTAGCTTTGGTATATATATGTCTGGGTCTTGCTCGAAGCAAATCCAGATATGTTTGCTGCTTGTCCGTGATTTTGATGGCGTCTCCACAAATGAAAAATATCCAATGGGTCATTCATTGCCTGAGGACAGAGACTGGTCTGGTTTCTAATCAAATTATGACGCTGGGAAAATTCAACATCCTACCTAGTGGACAAGTTTAAGTCCAATTAATCTACATGCATTGAAAAGTTTAGTCGCAGTAACCACGTTTTAAAAAGGATGCTTCAAGTCAAGGTGGACAGGGTCACCTAAACAAAGTTAGTTTGTTCTTCGTCCGAATAATTTTATGAGCAAACTAGTTGCTAGAACTGAGACCACTCTAATGAACAGAGATAGGGTTAGGCAAAGGAAAGTACATGCATAAGATGCTTACAAGTTTCTTTTCCCGGCCGATGAGACTTCCTGAAGGCACCTTATAACAAGCTACAGTAAAATGGGTTAGAAAAAGGTTGAAGCACTAAAGTCCAATACAGGTTACATGCAGTTATTACCTTTTCATTCATCTCAAGCCCAAGAAAATTTGAACCTTCCCAGTTTCTGGCCATTTGGAATAGAAACAGACCATTTCCTGCACTAAGAAATATACTTACTTGAGAAGGGTGCAAGAAGCAGAGATGCAAGGCCTCAAAAATCGATAAAATAGATAAACTACGAAGAAGTTACGAAATGGTAAATATTCTTGTAAATTACAGTAGCATACATATGCACACATGCACTTTGATGATGGAAACACAAGTCAATTACAGTTAAATGGAATGAACTAGTTTTTTCTGATCATTGCAGAACAGGAACTGAGATTCAAGTCTTCTGAGAAAAAATGGAAGCCCTATATGTACTAGAAAGAGCAATACTAGTATGCGTTTTACTGATTTGTAGTATTACAATACTAGATAATTTCACAGATGGAACCAGTAAGAGCAGCCACATCATGGTTTTCTATCACAAAGATGTTCTGATGTTAGCAGCTAGAACTTTTAACTGAAACTATTGCGGGAAACCACAATCATAGGAAAGGGTCCATCTGTGTTCATGCAAACATACTAGGATTTGAGATTGAATGTTATGGAAGGGAGGCCTACCACTTCCTATATCAACAAACAATGGTTGTTCAGGGTCAGAGAAGACATCAGCCCATGAAATCTTATAGGGATAACTCTACAAAAAGAGAAGATTATTTCTTAAATGAAAAAATAATAATTTGAGATGACTAGTAAAAGGCGAACTTTGAAGGTTTCCAGTTTAACAAAATATTGCATCGGTAGGGGTTACAAAAGTGGCCTTCATTTGGCTGAATTATTAGGTAAGAAAAATGATAGAAATTTCCGTTCGCATGTCAACATGCAAGCAACAGAAATATAATAGAAGAGAATGCCTCCGAGACATCTGATCCATATAGGAACATAATCCATCACAGCGCAATGATTATTTCTGCTACCAAATATAATTTAAGAATACAGTTTGCTATAATTATTGGAAGAATGAGCTAGCTGGTGCTAAGAAGCAATAAGCATGTCGCGGTACATAATAAAGTCCATGTTACTGTAAGTCCTTCAGCACTCGATACAAATCATCAAGCGGAAAACTCAATTTAATCATTATTTTTTGTACGGAAAACTCAATTTAATTATTTTCCCATGGATCCCTATTTCATAATTTTAATGTGATATATTCATCATCTCTTATACAACTGTACATGTTCAAGATTTTCAAATGAGTAAAGAGCATTCTGATGTTCAGCCCCTTTCTGTAAATGTAGTATTGCTTGTGAGCTGTGGCACTATATACTCTGAAATTTCAAATGTACCGCAGTAAAGAGTAAAGTGATTTAGAAGATACATGACCAATTTGTGACATTAAACAACAGAAAAATGACCATTAAAATATTGGAATGTGCAACTCTGACATGTAACTTGAAGAAACTTTTATATGCACACTGGTAAATCCAAAGTAGGATCACTTGAAAATGAGACTTTAACTGTATAGGTATGCACATATGTGTTGGCATGCTAGGAGCATCAGGATATCAGGCTACACCTTTCGTCATGAAAATGTTGAGGACTTGAGGTAAGATTTAATTCATGCATAATGCATTGATTGTATCGGCACACACACATGTGCGCACGCTGAGAGCATCAGCTTATTTAAAAAAAATCTTGATAACGCTTTCAGGTGCACTCAAGAACGGAGGCGTAACAGAAATAGTAATTCTAGAGCATGACATACTTTATCCAATGCTGCAATACCAGGCAATATTCGTCCTTTGAGAAATTCCCATACAATAGATCCATTTTCAAATGATGCATATTTTGATGAGGAGTCCGATATTCCTTTTACTGCCTTGCATGCTGCACTTCCTACTAAAATAACATCACAACTGTTATGACTTGCTTTGTCCAGTATCTGACCCAACTGTGTTGCCCCAACAGAAAATTCTTCTGTTACATCATAACTTGTAGGACCGATCCATAAAATCTTCTGCAAATTAAAAAAAAGAATTTTAGAACTTGAGAGGGTAACAGGATTCTCTTGCAAAATAGCATGTAAGTTAATAACAGAAACAAGAGAACTCCAGTCATATGTCATATACTGATATCTGATACTACACCAAGTAAACTTGAGCACATGAATCATCACATATCGATCATAAGTTCTCAAGTTGCTCATGGTGTATTGCTGTCAGTAATGCTTCATTCTTATGATGTCTCACATTTCCAAAGTAACTTATGGAGCTGCGGGACATGTTTTGGGGCATATTTGCAGTTCAATTGTTGTCAAGATAGTGCTAACGGCAACGGGGGGATCACCTGCTGTCTGTGCTTGTCATGCACAAAAGCGTTCTAGAAAAAGTCAGCAGGGTGTGTGGTGGCCTGGCAGGGATTTCACAATAAGGTCAATGGCAGGCACAGCCGTATCAGCTGGCCCAAGGTCTGAGAACTTCGTCCTGTCTGGTGTGTGAGGCGCTGGAGAAGGTCGGCCTCCCGAGCCTAGCCAGGAGCCGATTTAGGGTCTGCATCCACCGATGCCAGCAGCATAGAGTCACGTACTTGTACCAGGTGTGGCCTCCAAGCCAATGTACCTTAAACTGTTGTTCTACCTACAGTGCAACATGCACAGCTCTTTTGCATGTTCTACTACCTACAAGGACTATTTTTTTGCTTCAGTTTGTTCCCAGCTAAAATTGTACATAGTCATTAACAAGAAACATGAAAAACTGTGCGATGTTTTAAACATTTCAGTTAATATTATTTTTATGCACTACATAAAGCCTCAACTAGTTGGTACCAGCAGCATTTCTTACCTTGTATGATGGCATTAACGAAGAAATTCTCTCCAGTGTTGATGGCCCTATGTCAACTGGTGTCCAGCCTAAAGCAATCAATCCTGGAAGATACATGGACATCAGAAAGCTTCATTATTGTGTAAAGTACCTACTGCCACTTAACTGACCTAAGTCCCTTGAAGCAATTTTGAGAAATAACTATAGAGCTTAAAAAATGCTAGAATACGAAATAAGACATAGCCAGCAACAATAACATCAACGGATATACATTTATTGTCATAAAATCAGGTGAACTGTGTAGCTCTACAAGTTTGCAGATGCAGGTAATTTCAGTGCCTGGTATCAGCAACAAGCATTCTGTTTTTCTATGTTGGCAAACTAATGTTATGGGCATGGTCCTGTTGGTAGCAGTCATGCAGCAAGCAGTAGCAACTTTGGCGACAATGAGGGATATGTAGCCTTGTCGTTCATGCTTAGTCAGTTTGATTATTTATCATCTCACCTGTTCGTGTATACATTTCCTAGACCTTAAACTTTGACATGTAAGTTAAGATTATCCCAAAGGAAGTTAATTTAAAAGAACGGATAGTATAAGCGTTTCCAAGAAATAAGAGATCAGTACTGGAACCAAATCAAAACATAATAATAGGCTTTGCCAAAGCCTAGTCACACTAACCAGACAATAGTTCTGTTGAATCAAATGTTTCCAGTGTCCCATTATTACTGTTCAAACACCTGAGGTCTGTTGGATAATAAATAGGAATGTTCCTATTATGAGCTATTTGAATAAGTTGTAGCACTTCCTTGGTTGCATTTCTTTCTATCAAACAACTGGGCACTGGAATTCCAAGGCCATTCATTATTTGAAATGATAATTTGCCAACAAGGAACAACCCATCACATTGAGAGGCTAACAGATGCAGTGCAGTAGCCTTTCTCAAGAAGTTACTGCCTCCAATCTGCAATAACAAGAAAAATATCAACGGTCGTTATGGGCTTCTGGCTACAAAAATAAAAAACTTCATAAAATATATCCTAATACAAAGTGTTGATCCTTCTTGCAGATAGTTTACAGAAAACACCATTTAGTGCCAATTGCTATTTGTGATTAATCATTCTTTAGGACAACCACTAAATTTGCATGTTAAACATAACATGACAATATATTGAGCATAAACTCTATCTCGAAGCATTAGTCTTTCTAATAAAACTTGAGAAATAAAAATTATCAGTGTGTACAATACAAAATACTAACACAAAATATTTTTCCTCCATTACTTAGTAACACAAGACCATAAGTGCAGCTCTAATCATCTCATATCGTACAGAATAAACTAAACTATATGCTTACACGTATGGATGCTGACAAAAAAAATTAACTCCTCAGTCTGATAATAATGAAGTATAAGAAAGAGAGCATCTGGTTGATGTGTGTGTGTGTAGTTAAGAAGCCACGGCATCAAAATAACGATAGCTTAGCTTTTTAATGTGGATGATCAGGGCAGGTATAATCAGCATATTTTCATTTTCTTGAACACACATCAAATGTGTTTCTTTTTGTAGAATCAACATATTTTCATTTTAGAGATGTCTCCTTTTTATGATAGAACCAAAAGAAAAGAACAAATTTGCTAGACAACATAAGCAAAGGAGATACTGAAAGCGAACACATTGAGTTGTTAAAGCTAAAGCTAGTAGATTGGAGTTAAAGAATGTTGTCTTTTAGGTTTTATTGTCTTAACCTTGTGAGTAGTATATGACAGCTGTATACACTATGAAATGAAAATAAAACAACGACCAATGATTACTATTGCAACGTATGGGCGCCTTGTGGTGTCTGTGATCTTTAGCAACTGCATAAGCTCCTCCTCAAAATTGAAACCGGCAAGAGATGCGTAGCAGAAGCGAGTGATGCCAACAGTTGATGCACGAATCTTATGAGACATTGAGAAAGAATCGTTCACAAAAATTGCAGCACCTGGAGCTAGCTTCTGAGCAAAATCATAGCAATTTGCATTTTCTCCCCTGAAGTTCAAAAGATTTTCAAACAAGATAATATCATTCTGCACCCACTCTTCCTTCATAAATGATGTTAAACAAGGGACACCATTCACTGGGATGACCTTTACTTGAAGAAGCGACGATAGGTAGTCTGGCGATCAGCATTATGAAATATCATTTTCAATCAAAATATGCTATCGTGAATAAGGTTGGCAATGTTTTTAACATGTGACTGAGAATACATTAAAGAATTAAACTAGTATATTAACATCATCGGTATGGAAAAAGACAAGTGGGAAATGCAGTTGTCCAGACATTTAGTGCAACGGAGCTCAATAGCAGTCTTACTCAGTTTCTCCGAATACAGATCTTTTTGGTTTGCAAATATAAACATTTACAGGGTCGTGTTTCACAAACATGTTATCCTTTCCAAAAATGTGTATCTTGATGCCCTGGTTTATTGGTGTTTGAATCATTATGTTATAATAAACTGGATATTTGTTTTTCGGTTGCAACAATTTATAAGAACTTAGCGGTGTAAGGTTTGGAAGCATATCAGCATATGAATGTCAATTAACCTGCAAGAGATTCAGTTGAGTTTAGCATTGGAGTGGCAGATTGGAGCACTGGATCCCAACTGGTAACTAGAAGCACTTTTCCTCCTGCTTTGTACAAGTATTTGATAGTTGACAGTGTCCTTTGCAGTGAAATATTGCATGACCCTAGAGGATCCAATAGAAGTACAGAATCAAGTCGCACCAGGACCACCTCTCCACAAAGTTTTTCGATTGGGAAATTCCTAAGAGTTTGCACATGCAGATAAGATGTTGACCTATCAACACAAGAATATTTGTCCTGAAACAGATATATAAAAGAAAAATGTTAACAGTCCATGTTATCAGGAAGTGGGTTAACATGCTATGCCTAACATTTAGAAGATTCGGAAAAGGTTCAGTCATCCTTAGCATTCAAAATGACATAAACCATAAGAAACACTGCTACACTGGTTTTTTTTGGTACATGGTATGAAATAAAAATCAGACATGACAGTGATTGATATTCAACAGTATTTAGCATCCAGTTCATTCTGGCGTACCTCCTGGAGCAGAGCTGCATTTCTATTAGAATGTGGCACCTGACAGCATTGTACTCTAGATAATAGTCTTTGACTCCCTACAATAAGTAACCTGAGATTCAACACAATTGGCAGAAAACTGGAGCAGGCGTAATGGGTATGAGGAGTTGAGGGCTAATCACACCAAATAAATAAATAAATAAAAATAACGCAAAATATGACTAAACAGCGGCCTCACCAGAGAAGCAACAGCCATGCCGTGTACGCTCGGAGGATCCACCGAATGGCGGCCATGGTTCCTGCCAGCGAGATGTTGATGAGGTAAACTGAGCACCGCAAACCTGCATGACGCCTTACTTCTGAAATCCCAACTGCCTGCTGCGTCGGTGCTGAATTCGAGCCATAAATTGAAGAGCGAAAATATTAAGTATCAAGGTGGAAATGACAACCACAGCCGCAGTACAGCGGAACCGCGGAAGGGGCGCACGGCATCGCAGAGCTGGAGATCAGAGGGGCGGGCATGGGCAGGCCGCAGGCGTATATGATCGATCGGGGCGTCGGATTTGAGTGGGCGGGAGCGAGGATTACCTACCACGCTTCGTGCCGCTGACGCCGATGCCGGCGCTCCCCCGCAACCTTTCGTATCTCCACGACGACGAGGATGAGGAGGCGAGTAGCTCCTCCCGGTGGATCCGCTCTCCGGGGGAGGAGGAGGAGCCGCTTCTCGCGGTGGAGTTGGAGTTGGGACTTCGGACGGCAAGGAAAGGAAGTGCCGTTGGGGGAAGGAGCCGGGGAAGTGAAAAGCCGACGGGATAAGGTACCGCGGGCGAACTGGCGTTAATCATCTTTTTTTTTTTTTGAGAGGGAACTGGCGTTAATCATCTTGGACTGGATCGAGCCGACTTGCGCTGTTTAGGCCTGACAGCCTACCGGACTACTGGGGCTCGAGAAAATGATAAGGAACTACGACATTTGGGGTCGAGTTGCTACAAAATTACCACAATTGGGGAAAGAGTTGCTACAAAACTACCACAATTGGGGAAAATGACACATAACTACGTGTATTAGGGTCGCATTGTGACACATAGCACTGATTCGAGAATTTAGTTGTGCTAACCATTTTTCTGGCAGGTGGGCTCCACTGGCAGGTCCCACGTGGTACAGTCGTTGTTGTCACCACCTCCTGGCCGCATTTGCTGTAGCTGGTTGATTTATTAAAATGACCACAAGTAAACTAGCAACATGAGCACTAGTTATAAAATGCATACAAGAAGTACATAAACTAAAATGATTCTTATACACTACCTTGTGGTTATTTTCCTAATTGCCAAGTCTGGCCTCAAAGGAACTAAGCAGCTTGTGTATTTATGTCCTTGCAACTTGCAGTTACAATCAATTCAAACTAAATTCTAAAACTACAGATCCTAGGTTGTCAACTGAATTTGACTACAGAAATCTCACTTACCAGTCCAGATTGGAGAGGTAGTGGCGCATCGGATCGTCCACGCTCGATGTCCTGCCCGCCTCCACCGCTTCACATGCTGAGGGCAGGCCGAATTCTCCTCTCTTCGGGCCGTTTTCCTTGTCACGGACTGGACCGAGATACACCTGCGGGTCGAGTTCTTCTCCGTCGATCCGAGTCTTCATCGACCGGCACCCAGGCGCTGCCTCAACCTCCGACATACCCAGCCGCTACCTCGACAAGTACAAGATACCCCCTGCCACCTACCGAAGATCCTGGAGATAGGAACTAGAAGACACAAGTAAGGACAAGGACAAGACAGGCCACGCCCATCCTGGACGTGGCTACAGTGCCAAGGACGGTACCGCGTGACATAGGCAACAGTGTTGACAAGACCCCAGTAGTCACCTCAGCTACAGTGTATGTACAGTGTATGCATAGTATCCCGTGGGCCGCCCCTTGTCCCCTGGGCTCCCTCTATATAAGGAGCACCAGGGGAGCGCTCTCCACGGACGGCGCCCCTGCGCGGGCTCACTCTCTTCTTCTCCCCCCGCTCACATGGAGCTCCTCCTAGCTAAGACCTCTTAGAGGCAACCTACGCTCAGCTCATGGAGCACTTGTACCAACCGTATGCAGAGAGGAGAATACACAGAGTAGGCTAGATGCTGCAGTAGGGGTTTTATCTCTCACAAGAGCCCCGAAGCAGGGTAAATCCTTGTGTTCATTTGTTCTTCCGTGTGCGCTCCTTAGCGCGCCATCCCTCCCCGAATCCTCTAGCGTCCATCGGCCCCAACCTCAAGCCTACCCCTAGGCATCTGTTGTTTCATACGACGACAAACGGTTTCACTCGATAGCATCAATCACAAGGAGTAATTAACACCGGGAAAGCTTCCCCTATGAACTAGACAAGATTCAACCCTAGATGTTACAGCGGAACGGAGTGGGGCGGCGGAGATGATGGTGCTGGCGGTGGAGATGGTGATGATGATGATCCCGATGAAGTTCAGCTCGATGACGGTGACGATGGCGATGATTTCCCCCCTCCGGGAAGGAATTTCCCCGGCAGATTTCTCCCTGCCGGAGAGCTTTTCTCTCTCTGGTGTTTTCCGCCTCGTGGAGGCGGCGGAATATTTCCTCGATGATCCCCCCGTGCTTAGGGTTTCCTGGGGATGAAGTACGCGAAGGGGCACCGGCTGAGGTGGGCCAGGGCCACGGCATCGTGTGGGCCCATGGTGGCCCACCTTGGCCTCGCCTTTTGGCTAGCCTCGCCATCTGACAAAATAGGAGCTTCGGGATATTTTCTGTGAATTTTTTATCTTCAGAAATATGGTGTCTTGACGGTCCTTTTTCCAGCAGAATTCTGACTCCGGTGGTTAATTCTCCAATAATCATCAAACATGAAAAATAGGTAAAACAACATAAGTATCATCTCCAAATATGAAATATATCAATGAATAACAGTAAATTAGGATATAAAATAGTGATGCAAAATGGACGTATCAACTCCCCCCAAGCTTAGACCTCGCTTGTCCCCAAGCGAAAGCTGAACTCAGTAAACAAGACCACGGGTTTATGGAGTGAAGTGTCGATAAACAAAATACGGACAAGAAGCATCACATTTATTAATACACAAGTCATCTTAGACAGCAACTTCCTTCATATAACTTAACTTGAAACAAGTAAAAGGGAGTCACAATAAGGTGCATAGAGAAAATCATAATTGGTGATGGCAAACTTTGTTCTTGGTCAGAGAACAATTAACAGATTGTACTTATCTTTAGAGCAGAGTCTTTATATTAGAGCTTATATTGCAGAACTTACATGCTCAATCATAACAGTCTCCTTACAGTCATTGATAACCTTCAAAGTTATATTCATTCAGATAAAAGCTTTGTGCTAAACAAGGAAACATAAAAGACATGATTGTAAGTATTAACATATAGATGGTTGGATCACAACAACTCAAATGCTTGCTTGAGATAGAAGGGAATAGGTTTACTGACTCAACATGAATGTAAAAGATAGGCCCTTCGCAGAGGGAAGCAGGGATGAAATCATGTGCTAGAGCTTCTAAGTTTTGAAATCATATAGAGAGTATAAAATAAGTTTTTAGCTATGTATGTCGTTGTCAACGAATGGTAGTGGGTGAAAACAATATCTCCCATGTCATCCAGACTTTCAAGAGCGGCTCCCATGAAGGACGTTATTTCTACCCAAGGGTAGATCATCCCTCTTCTCTTTTGTTTACATATGCATATTTATAAATTGATATGACACTCCTCCCAACCTTTGCTTACACAAGCCATGGCTAACCGAATCCTCGGGTGCCTTCCAACAATCACATACCATGGAGGAGTGCCTATTTGATAATGTTTAACACTTTGAAATTTGCTTCTGATAGATCATGGCAAAACATGTGAAGAGAATTAAGCAGTTATAGCTGTAATTAATTGGGACTGGGCACCCCATTTGCCAGCTCTTTTTGCAAAATTGTTGGATAAGTGGATGTATATGCCACTAGTCCATTGGTGAAAGTCTGTCTGACAAGTTAAATAGAGAACACCCACATACTTCCTCATGAGTTAGTAAACAGTGACACAAATGAGAGATAATAGTTTTTGAAAAGTTAAAGGTAGCACATGAAGTATTTACTTAGAGTGGCAGGAAATACCACATAATAGGCAGTTATGGTGGACACAAATGGCAATGGTTTTGGCTCAAGGTTTGGATGTATGAGAAGCATTCCCTCTCAATACAAGTTTTTGGCTAGCAAGGTTATGTAGCAAGCATAAGAGTCGAAGGATACAAACAAATATATATGTAGTAAAAACAATCATGCAATCTTCCTTGGAAGCACAAATAATTTTAACTTGAGAATACTAAGCTTATGAGCCAACAAGAAAGAAAGATCATGGAATAATATATCTACATGCACTTCCCTCTCTCTACTTAAGCCTCAAAGTATTGTTGCTATTGACCAATGCTAAGTTTGCCAAAACCAAAAAGATTCACTTGATGCTCCCAAAGTGATACCAATACTAATAACAAGATCATCCATATGACAGAATTTGCAAACTAGAATAAAGTATGCAGAAAGTAAATGATGAAACTTCTCATTAATATTCCATAACGGCAACTCACACCAAGGGATACATAGATAACCAACTAAAAGAGAGATACTTCCACACTGCAAACCATCCTATAAGATAACTTCCCTACTCATGATATGACTCTATTGAAAGGTAAAAGGTAAAGATAATGGTGTGATACCGCGGCACTCCCCCCAAGCTTGGAACAAGCCAAGGGGATGCCAATACCAATGATGAATTACTCCTTCGGCGGTGATGATGAATCCTTAATAAGCTTATCAACCAGCTCCTTCAGTTCATCAATCTTGTGGGTGAGAATACGAATCAACTCCGTGTTGTGCTCGATACGGTTCATGAATTTGTCAGACTGTGAATCCCAGCTCTTGGAGTTGTTTCCCCACTTCTCATCAGACTTAGAGCTCTTTTTCCCTGCACTGTTAGAACGATCTATATTCCAGCTATTGGGCAATTCTGCCTCAGGGATTCTTTCAATTTGATGCTTATGGATTAGAGTGTGGAAGGGGTTATTGATGCCTGGAGAAGATGTCCTTGGAGCCAGAAAGCGACGTGGAACCTTCCCTCCGGTGCTCATCCGCGCGCCTCTCTTGAGGTTGAAAGGGTTCGCCACCACTCCAATGCTTGCAATGGTGGCGCGAGGGTATTGACGCGGATCTTCTTCCACTTCTTCTTCATCTTCACTCTTGATCTCCTCCTCCAGCATAGAATCTTTGGGATCATCTTCCAAAGGCCCGTTGCCCTTGTTGTTGGTGGTGGAGACCATGGTGCCTCTAAAACTTGAAGATGAAATCTGGCAGAAACAGCTCGAAACGAAAACACGACGAGAAGACGATATACGGACCTCGGGGGGGTTCCGGGGGATTATATAACAAAAAGTTTCGCAACAAAAGGAAGGTACTGGAAGAAACCTAGTCGGAGATGGGCTCCGAGGCGCCCACACCATGTGGTGGCGCGGCCAAGGGTGGGCCCGCGCCGCCACGTGGTGTGGTGCCCTCGGGCACCGTTTCCTACCCGGTATGGCTTCTTAATTTTCCATATTTAATAAAAACCACGAAAATATCTCTTGGAAAGTAAAACGCGAACTTTTTCTTACCAAAACTGTTACCTATTTGAAAACAGACTTTGTAGTCCCCTGAATTTGCTTTTCAATTAAAACTTCCGGGGTCACCACTTGAATAATATCAACATCTTCATTATAAGAATCTCCAGAAATATAATGTTTGAGTCTTTGACCATTCACCACTTGTGTAGAGTTATCTTTGAGTGAGGCAATCTTTATTGCACCTGAACGATACACCTCCACAATGATAAAAGGTCCTTCCCATTTTGAGAGTAATTTTCCTGCAAAAAATCTGAGACGAGACCTATATAATAGAACTTTCTCACCAACATTAAACTCTCTTTTGAGAATTCTCCTATCGTGCAATTTCTTAACTTTCTCTTTAAAAAGTCTAGCATTTTCATAGGCCTCACTTCTCCATTCATCTAAAGAACTTAAGTTAAGCAATCTTTTTTCACCGGCAAGTTTAAAATCTCTATTAAGTTCCCTCACTGCCCAATAAGCTTTCTGTTCTAATTCTAAGGGCAAGTGACAAGCTTTTCGATAAACCATTTTATAAGGAGACATATCCATAGGGTTTTTATAAGCAGTTCTATAAGCCCATTGATGCGTGTAAAGTCACACGTCCGTTGGGAACCCCAAGAGGAAGGTATGATGAGTGCAGCAGCAAGTTTTCCCTCAGTATGAAACCAAGGTTATCGAACCAGTAGGAGATCGAAGTTGCTTCGAAGGTGTCAACGGCGTCAGAAAAAGTGTGGTGTTGATGGGAATGCTAGACTCGTCGACTTGGAACCTGCACACAACAATCAAACTAGTTTGCCCCAACGAAACAGTGAGGGTGTCAATCTCACCGGCTTGCTGAAAACAAAGGATTAGGCGTATAGTGTGGAAAATGATGTTTTCTTGCAGAGAATGTAAAAGAACAATGATTGCAGTAGGTTGTATTGCAGATGTAAAAGAATGGACCGGGGTCCACAGTTCACTAGTGGTGTCTCTCCATAATAAAATACTAACATGCTGGGTAAACAAATTACAGTTGGGCAATTGACAAATAGAGAGGGCATAACAATGCACATACATATCATGATGATCACTATGAGATTTACTTGGGCATTACGACAAAGTACACATACCGCCATCCAGCATGCATCTTTGTCTAAATAGTCCACCTTCAGGTTAGCATCCGCACCCCTTCCAGTATTAAGTTGCAAGCAACAGACAATTGCATTAAGTATGGTGCATAATGTAAACAACACTAATATCCTTAGACAAAGCATTGCTGTTTTACCCCTAGTAGCAACAACACATCCACAACCTTAGAACTTTCTGTCACTGTCCCAGATTAAATGGAGGCATGAACCCACTATCTAACATAAATACTCCCTCTTGGAGTTACAAGCATAAACTTTGCCAGAGCCTATACTAATAACGGAGAGCATGCAAGATCATAAACAACACATATATGATAGATCAATAATCAACTTGACATAGTATTCAATATCCATCGGATCCCAACAAACACAACATGTAGCATTACAATAAGATGATCTTGATCATGATAGGCAGCTCACAAGATCTAAACATGATGGCACAGAAGGAGAAGACAACCATCTAGCTATTGTATGGACCCGTAGTCCAGGGATGAACTACTCACGCATCACTCCGGAGGAAAGCATGGCGATGTAGAGCCCTCCGGTGATGATTCCCCTCTCCGGCAGGGTGCCGGAGGAGAACTTCTGAACCCCCCGAGTTTTTTAGGGTTTTCGCGTCGGGAGGAATAAATAGGCGAAGGGGCGACGTCGGTGGAGGCGCGGGGCCCGCTCCCCATAGGGTGGCGCGGCAGGGGCCCCACCCGCGCCGCCATGTGGGGAGGGCGCCCTGCTGCCCCCCTTCGTCTCTCCTTCGGACTTCTGGAACGTGTCGGGAAAAATAGGCATCTAGGATTTTGTTTCGTCCAATTCCGAGAATATTTCCAGAACAGTTTTTCTGAAACCAAAAACAGCAGAAAACAGGAACTGACACTGTGGCATCTTGTTAATAGGTTAGTTCCAGAAAATGCATAAAAATGCTATGAAGTGTGAATAAAACATGTAGCTATTGGTATAACACTAGCATGAAACATAAGAAATTATAGATACGTTGGAGACGTATCAAGCATCCCCAAGCTTAGTTCTACTCGTCCTCGAGTAGGTAAAACGATAACAACAATAATTTCCGAAGTGACATGCTACCAACATAATCTTGATCAATAATATTGTAAAGCATATGAGCTGAGATCAAATCATTCAAAGCAAAAGTCTATAATTGATATAAGAGACAACAAAACAAGTTAGTTAGACAAGCTAAAAGTTTTCATAAATGATTGCTTTAAAGACATGAAACCGTACAAAGTTCATTAAAGATGTGTTAAGTATCCAATGTAGGAGTTCTATCCTTCAATTCCAAGCATCAAGTAATCTTTCACAACAAAGGAGGATTCAGCCAAGTAAAAATAAACATGAACATCATGAATCAACTGTTTCGAAGTCTACTCAACCGGTGAGCGTAAGCATTTGGTTTTGGCACCAGGATGTTATGGCTAAAAGAACATTAATGGGGGTTTGGAAGGCCAAAGGAAGAAAGTCTCACAAAGCTATAAGTGATCATTAGACAAGAGGAAGTCTTATAATCGAAGCTATGTAAGGAGTAGTGATTGCCATGCAACGGATGCACATAGAGCTATATGTGTATGAAAGCTCTCCAATGGAACTAATGGGGGTGCATCCAACTTGGTTGCTCATGAAGACCTAGAGCATTTTTGAGGAAGCTCATCATTGGAATATACAACCCAAGTTCTATAGCGTAAATTCCCCACATAGTTATACTAGTAAAACATGAAAACTCTCTCACATGGAGTATAGGTGCTAAACATAAGCACAAATGATGACTATGAATAATGCAGGTGCTTCAACATGAGCACAAGTGTGGATAAATGATAGTAATGTTGCCCCCTTTTTCTTTTTCTTTTTTTCTTTCTTTTTTTTCTTTTCTATTTTTTTTCTTTTTCTGTTTCTCTTTTCGATGGCCTCCATGGCTCTTTTCACTTTCAGGGGCAACACTCTAATATGACAACACACTTTTTGTTACAAATAACTCACAACGAACTAAAACATGATGTATGAAACTGTATGCCTCTGCCAGTGTAGCAGGATATGCAATGATCTAGCGTAACATGGGTAAACCGCACATCAGCTGTATAGAATCATGCAAAGCAATATGTATATGATGAATGACAGCAAGTCATGTAATGTAAGATGGAATTTGCATGGCAATATATCTCGGAACAGTTATGGAAATGCTGTAGTAGGTAGGTATGGTGGCTGTTTTGAGGAAGATGTATGGGTTTATGTGTAGGAGAACAAGAGGAAGTGCTCCCACGGGTTTGGATGTACTGGCGAAGTATGCACAACTCTCAATGTGAGAAGAAGGCAATGCGCAGCACCGAAGAGGCTAGCAAATATGGATGGTGGAAGTGCCAAAAACCGTAGCTCAACATTAGTCAAAAAGAACTCACAACTTATTGCAAACATCTAGCAGGTTCAACATTAAGAACATGATTAAAGTTTACTCCAAGAAGGGCCGTTCACGGCGGCACAAGTATCCCGTTAGATCCCTCGACCTTCAGCACAACTTAGTTATTACGAATCACTTTTAGACATGGAAAGCTATCAAGTCCAACTACACCTTCAACAATTTAAATAGAGTTTGTAGTACGGTACAAGCTTAAAGACAACTATCCACTAATAATTTTAACTTAATTAACCAGCAAGCTTTACCATCTAAATACCTCAAAACTTTTGCAAAGAATCAAGTCATCAAAGTTCAATGATCTACAAGACTATGCAAGTTATTACTATACCACTACCACATGCAGCATTTTCTGAACCAACACATCAACCAAGCAACTAAACAAAAATCTCCAAATGATTTACAAATGAAACAAGAGAGTACTACTCCACAAGAATTAACAGCTCTAAAAGAGATGCATGAAAAACAGGAGCTAAAAACATACAGTAGCTAGATAAGAATACTCAAAAGATATAAGTGAAGAATATGAGTATTCACATGAAAAAGCGGAGCGTGTCTCTCTCCCACACAAGAATGCTAGGATCCAACTTTATTCAGAAAATAAAAACAACAAACAAAAATAAAAGCAAACAGACGCTCCAAGTAAAATACATAAAATGTGGAAGAATTAAAATATAGTTTCACTAGAGATGACCTGATAAATTGTTGATGAAGAAGGGGATGCCTTGGGCATCCCCAAGCTTAGACGCTTGAGTCTTCTTGAATATTGCAGGGATGACCTACGGGGGCATCCCCAAGCTTAGGCTTTTCACTCTTCTTGATCACATCATATCATCCTTCTCTCTTGCTCCTTGAAAACTTCCGCCACACCAAACTCAGTAACTCGTTAGAGGGTTAGTGCATAATCAAAAATTCTCATATTCTACTGTGACACAATCATTACCAAAGCTTCTGGACATTACTTACAGCCACTGATGTTTAATGGAGCAAAGAAATCCAATCAAACATAGTAAAAGAGGCAATGCAAAATGAAAGCAGAATCTGTCAAAAACAGAACAGTCTGGAAAGAAGAATTTTTTCGAGGCACTTAACTTGCTCAGATGGAAGAAGCCCAAACTAATGAAAGTTGCGTACATATATAAGGATCATGCGTGATTTTTTCAGAATTTTTGAATTTTTATAGCGCATACAGCTCAAAACGGTGGACAGCAAAAATCTGTCACTGCGCAGAAATCCAATTTTAGCAACAACTTTCAACTAGAGACTTTACTTGGCACAACAATGCAATAAAATAAAGATACAAAGGAGTTGCTACAGAAGTAAACAGCACCTTGACTCAAAATAAAATAAAATGACAGAAAATAAAAAGATGGGTTGTCTCCCACAAGCGTTTTTCTTTAACGCCTTTCAGCTAGGCGCAGAAAGTGAAAATCAAGTGTTATCAAGAGAAGATGCATCAACATCATAATTTGTTCTAATAATAGAATCAAAAGGCATCTTCATTCTCTTTCTAGGGAAGTGTTCCATACCTTTCTAAGAGGAAATTGATACTTAATATTCCTCTCTTTCATATCAATAACAGCACCAACAGTTCGAAGAAAGGGTCTTCCCAAAACAATAGGACAAGATGCATTGCATTCAATATCCAAAACAACAAAATCAACGGGGACAAGGTTATTGTTAACCGTAATATGAACATTGTCAATTCTCCCCAAAGGTTTTTCATAGAGTTATCAGCAAGATGAACATCCAAATAACAGCATTCCAAAGGTGGCAAGTCAAGCATATCATAAAGTTTCTTAGGCATAACAGAAATACTTGCACCAAGGTCACATAAAGCATTACAATCAAAATCATTCACCTTCATTTTAATGATGGGCTCCCAACCATCTTCCAACTTCCTAGGGATAGAAGCTTCAAGTTTTAATTTCTCTTCCCTAGCTTTTATGAGGGCATTTGTAATATGTTTTGTAAAAGCCATGTTTCATAGCACTAGCATTAGGACTTCTAGCTAGCTTTTGCAAGAACTTAATAACTTCAGAGATGTTACAACTATCAAAATCAAAATCAAAATCATTATGATCAAAAGTAATGGGACCATTGCCTCCAATACTTCGAAAAATTTCAGCCTTTATCAAAACAGTTTCAGCAGTTTTAGGCAATTTTGCACGCTTTGTAGTAGAAGTAGAAACATTGCCAACATCAATAACATTACCATTGATAATAGGAGGTTTATCACATGTGAAGCTTCAGCATTACTAGTGGTGGTAATAGTACAAACTCGAGCTATACTATTCTTTCTATCAATTTCAGCTTCTCTTTCCCACCTAGCATGCAACTCAGCCAACATCCTAATATTGTTGTCAATTTTAACTTGGATAGCATTTGCTGTAGCAAATTTTTTGTTATCATTATCTTCAGGTTTAGCAGCCATTTTATTAATTAAAGAGGCTTGTGATTCAGACATGGATGAAATTCGGTTTTCAGCATTTGAAAGCTTAGTTTGCAAACCAAAAATTTCCCTATTCAAATTCTCAAGTTGATGCCCTATGCTTTTCAACATGGTAGATTGTTCATTCATTGTTTTAGTGAACAATTGATTTTGCTCGAACTGTGATTGCATATAGCTCTTAGTAGCCCTTTCAATTTCTAGCATCCTTTCCTCACTAGGCAAACCAGATCTACCATAAGAATTACCATAACCACTACCATTATTAGAAGGATATGGCTTATAGTTGTTATTACCAAAATTATTCCTATAGGCATTGTTGTTGAAATTATTATTTTTAATGAAGTTCACATCAACATGCTCTTCTTGAGCAACCAATGAAGCTAAAGGAACATTATTAGGATCAATATGAGATTTACCACTCACAAGCATAGACATAATGATATCAATCTTTTCATTCAAGGAAGAGGTTTCTTCAACAGAATTTACCTTCTTACCTTGAGGAGTCCTTTCAGTGTGCCATTCGGAGTAGTTGATCATCATATCATCAAGAAGTTTTGTTGCTGCACCTAAAGTGATGGACATAAAGGTTCCTCCAGCAGCCGAATCCAGCAAATTCCTTGAGGAAAAATTTAATCCTGCATAAAAGGTTTGGATGATCATCCAAGCAGTCAGTCCATGGGTAGGGCAATTCTTTACCATAGATTTCATTCTCTCCCATGCTTCGGCAACATGTTCATTATCAAATTGCTTGAAATTCATAATGCTACTTCTCAAAGATATAATTTTAGCAGGAGGATAATATTTTCCAATGAAAGCATCTTTGCATTTTGTCCATGAATCGATACTATTTCTAGGCAAAGATAGCAACCATTCTTTAGCTCTTCCTCTCAAGGAGAAAGGAAATAGTTTCAGTTTTACAATATCCCCATCTATATCCTTATACTTTTGCATCTCACAAAGTTCAACAAAATTATTAAGATGGGCAGCAGCAGCATCAGTACTAACACCAGAAAATTGCTCTTTCATAACAAGATTTAATAGAGCAGGTTTAATTTCATAAAAGTCTGCTTTAGAAGCAGGTGGAGCAATAGGAGTGCATATGAAATCATTATTATTTGTGCTAGTGAAGTCACACAACTTGGTGTTCTCAGGAGTACTCATTTTAGCAAAAATAAAAACTAGGCCGAAATAATAAAAGTAAAACAAGTAATATTTTTTTTTGTATTTTTGATATAAAGAAAGCAAACAAGACAAAATAAAAATAAAGCAAGACAAAAACAAAGTAAAGAGATTGGGTGTGAGAGACTCCCCTTGCAGGAGCAATTCGGCCTCCCCGGTAACGGCGCCAGAAAAAGTGCTTGATGCGTGTAAAGTCACACGTCCGTTGGGAACCCCAAGAGGAAGGTATGATGAGTGCAGCAGCAAGTTTTCCCTCAGTATGAAACCAAGGTTATCGAACCAGTAGGAGATCGAAGTTGCTTCGAAGGTGTCAACGGCATCAGAAAAAGTGTGGTGTTGATGGGAATGCTAGACTCGTCGACTTGGAACCTGCACACAACAATCAAACTACTTTGCACCAACGAAACAGTGAGGGTGTCAATCTCACCGGCTTGCTGAAAACAAAGGATTAGGCGTATAGTGTGGAAAATGATGTTTGCTTGCAGAGAATGTAAAAGAACAATGATTGCAGTAGGTTGTATTGCAGATGTAAAAGAATGGACCGGGTCCACAGTTCACTAGTGGTGTCTCTCCATAATAAAATACTAACATGCTGGGTAAACAAATTACAGTTGGGCAATTGACAAATAGAGAGGGCATAACAATGCACATACATATCATGATGATCACTATGAGATTTACTTGGGCATTACGACAAAGTACACAGACCGCCATCCAGCATGCATCTTTGTCTAAATAGTCCACCTTTAGGTTAGCATCCGCACCCCTTCCAGTATTAAGTTGCAAGCAACAGATAATTGCATTAAGTATGGTGCATAATGTAAACAACACTAATATCCTTAGACAAAGCATTGCTGTTTTACCCCTAGTAGCAACAGCACATCCAAAACCTTAGAACTTTCTGTCACTGTCGCAGATTAAATGGAGGCATGAACCCACTATCTAGCATAAATACTCCCTCTTGGAGTAACAAGCATAAACTTGGCCAGAGCCTACACTAATAACGGAGAGCATGCAAGATCATAAACAACACATATATGATAGATCAATAATCAACTTGACATAGTATTCAATATCCATCGGATCCCAACAAACACAACATGTAGCATTACAATAAGATGATCTTGATCATGATAGGCAGCTCACAAGATCTAAACATGTGGCACAGAAGGAGAAGACAACCATCTAGCTACTGTATGGACCCGTAGTCCAGGGATGAACTACTCACGCATCACTCCGGAGGAAGGCATGGCGATGTAGAGCCCTCCGGTGATGATTCCCCTCTCCGGCAGGGTGCCGGAGGAGAATTTCTGAACCCCCCGAGTTAGGGTTGACGGCGGCGGAAGAGGATGTTTTCTGGAATAATGGCTCGGTCTTTTAGGGTTTTCGCGTCGGGAGGAATAAATAGGCGAAGGGGCGACGTCGGTGGAGGCGCGGGGCCCGCTCCCCATAGGGTGGCGCGGCAGGGGCCCCACCCGCGCCGCCATGTGGGGAGGGCGCCCTGCTGCCCCCCTTCGTCTCTCCTTCGGACTTCTGGAACGTGTCGGGAAAAATAGGCATCTGGGATTTTGTTTCGTCCAATTCCGAGAATATTTCCAGAACAGTTTTTCGGAAACCAAAAACAGCAGAAAACAGGAACTGGCACTGTGGCATCTTGTTAATAGGTTAGTTCCAGAAAATGCATAAAAATGCTATGAAGTGTGAATAAAACATGTAGCTATTGGTATAAAACTAGCATGGAACATAAGAAATTATAGATACGTTGGAGACGTATCACCCATAAAGCATCATTTAACTTACTAGCCCAATTTCTAGATTTATTAACAGTCTTTTGCAAGATAGATTTAATTTCTCTATTTGATAATTCTACTTGGCCACTTGTTTGGGGATGATAAGCTGAAGCAATTCTATGATTAACTCCATATTTAGCAAGGGTCTTTCTAAAACGACCATGAATAAAATGAGAACCTCCATCAGTCATAAGATATCTAGGCACACCAAACCTAGGAAAAATAACATCCTGAAGCATTTTTAAAGAGGTCTCACCATCAGCACTTTTTGTAGGTATGGCTTCTACCCATTTAGTAACATAATCAACAGCAACAAGTATATGAGTATTACCTTCTGAAGGAGGAAAATGACCCATAAAGTCGAATCCCCAACAGTCAAACGGTTCAATAACAAGAGAATAACTCATAGGCATTTTATTGCGCCTAGAGATGTTACCAATCCTTTGACATTCATCACAAGATAAAAGAAACTTTCTTGCATCTTTAAAAGAGTAGGCCAATAAAAACCTGATTGTAGAACTTTGTGTGCGGTTCTATCTCTAGCATGATGTCCTCCATAAGCACTACCATGACATTTTCTCAATATCTCTTGTTGTTCATATTCAGGAACACATCTTCGCATAATACCATCCACTCTTTCTTTATATAAGTGTGGGACATCCCAAAAATAATGCCTCAAGTTATAAAAGAATTTCCTTCTTTGTTGGGCTGAAAAGGTTGGAGGCAAGTACTTCGAAACAATAAAGTTAGCATAATCAGCATACCAAGGACTATCGCGCGAACTTACCCTTATTGCAGCCAACTGTTCATTTGGAAAACTATCATTAACAGGAATAGGATCATAAGCAATGTTTTCCAATCTAGACAAATTATCAGCAACAGGATTTTCAGCACCTTTCCTATCTATAATATGAAAATCAAACTCTTGTAAAAGCAGCACCCATCTAATAAGCCTAGGCTTAGCATCTTTCTTTTCCATAAGGTACCTAATAGCAGCATGATCGTGTGAATAATGACTTTTGAATCAACAATATAAGGTCTAAATTTGTCGCAAGCAAAAACTACAGCTAGGAATTCCTTTTCAGTGGTGGCATAATTCTTTTGAGATGAATCAAGAGTCTTACTAGCATAATGAATAACATTCAACTTCTTATCTATTCGTTGTCCAAGAATAGCACCAACAGCAAAATCACTAGCATCACACATAATTTCAAAAGGTAAGGTCCAATCAGGTGGTTGAACAACAGGAGCAGTAATTAAAGCTTTCATTAGAGTTTCAAAAGCTTCTTTACAATCATCATCAAAAACGAAAGGTACATCTTTTTGGAGAAGATTAGTAAGAGGCTTTGAAATTTTAGAGAAATCTTGAATAAACTTTCTATAAAAACCAGCTTGACCAAGAATACTACGAATACCTTTGACATCCCTGGGGCAGGGCATTTTCTCGATTGCCTCAACTTTAGCGCGGTCAACTTCAATGCCTCTTTCAGAAATTTTATGTCCAAGAACAATTCCTTCATTGACCATAAAGTGACATTTCTCCCAAATAAGAACAAGATTAGTTTCCTCACATCTCTGCAAAACTTTATCAAGATTGTGCAACCAATTATCAAAAGAAGTTCCATAGACAGAGAAATCGTCCATGAACAGTTCCACAATTTCCTCACAAAAACCATGAAAAATAGCAGACATGCATCTTTGAAAAGTAGCAGGAGCATTACACAAACCAAAAGGCATACGTCTATAAGCATAAGTTCCATAAGGACAAGTAAACGTGGTTTTCTTGCTTTCTCACAGCAATTTGAGAGAACCCAGAATAACCATCGAGGAAACAAAAGTGAGTTTTCTTAGACAATCTCTCTAACATTTGATCAATAAAAGGTAAAGGATAATGATCTTTCTTAGTAACTTTGTTAACCTTTCTAAAATCAATGCACATTCTATAACCAACTACTACTCTCTGAGGAATAAGTTCATCATTTTCATTTGGCACAACAGTAATTCCTCCTTTCTTAGGAACCCAGTGCACATGACTCACCATCTACTATCAGCAATAGGATAAATAATACCAGCTTCAAGAAGTTTTGATACCTCATTTCTTACCACTTCCTTCATCTTGGGTATTAAACGACGTTGATGTTCAACAACTGGCTTTGCATCAGGTTCCATATTAATAGCATGCTGACAAATAGCAGGGGAAATCCCTTTTAAATCATCAAGAGTATAGCCAATAGCTCCACGGTGTTTCTTCAACACTTCCAACAATCTTTCTTCTTCTCTACCTGAAAGTTTAGAACTAATAATAACAGGATATGTCTTCTTATCATCTATATGAGCATATTTAAGATTATCAGGTAAGGGTTTTAAATCGAAAACAGGATCCTCCTTGGGTGGTGGTGTGGTACCCAAATCTTCCACAGGTAAATTATGTTTGAGTATTGGCTGACGAAGAAATATTTCGTCGAGCTCATTCCTTTCTTCCATAAAGACCTTACTTTCATGGTCCTCCATGTGTTGCTGCAAAGCATTGTTAGGAGCAAGAGCAATAGAGGCAAGCTGAGCAACTTTAAAATCCTCATTAGGCAATTCAGTTTCATAAGGAGCTTTGGCAAATTTAGAGAAATTAAACTCATAAGATTCACCAGCAAATTTAGTAAAGATTTTCTCTTTCTTACAATCTATGACAGCACCACAAGTATTCAGACAAGGTCTACAAAAATGATAGGACAAGTTTTACTGGCAGCTGAACCAAGTACTAGAAAATCAGCAGGATATTTAGTCTTACCACATAAAACTTCCACATATCTAACAATACCAATTGGAGAGATGGTTTCTCAATTTCTTCAAGTTCACAAGAACCAATTTCATGCATGATTTCCCTGTAGAGCTCATAAGGAATAGCACTTGAACTTGCACCAATATCACATAAACCATAATAGCAATGATCACCTATCCTAACAGAGAGCACATGAACACTAGTTTTCCTAGAGCTTTTAGGATGTGAAACAATATTGGAAGCATCTTCACAAAAGATAATATGCCCATCTTCTATATTTTCGGTGACATGGTCCTTTATTATTGCTACAGCAGGTTCAACAGTTATTTGTTCATCAGGTTCTATAACTTTTCTTGTACTTTTGTTAAAAACACTAGCTATAATAGAATGTTCCTTTATTTTAGCAGGAAAAGGAACTTTTTCAATATAAGGCTCAGGAATAATGTGATCAACAGTGTTAACTTCAATAGTTCTAGTCATAGGAGAAACAAGTTTATCTTTATAAGGTTCATGATATTTCTTAAAACCCTCCTTAGGCATACCGAAATAAGAGGCAAAGGCCTTAAACTAATTTGCAACAACTTGAGAGTCAAGGCCATAAACAATACTAACATTTCGAAAATCATCAGTATTCATAAAAGTTTTAATGCATTCGAAATCATATTTTATACCTGACTCTCTACCTTTGTCGTTCTCCCATCCTTCAATGTTCTCCTGAATCCGATCAAGAAGGTCCCATTTAAACTCTTCTTTATTACGAGTGAATGATCCAGAACAAGCAGTATCCAATAAAGTTTTATCCTGAAAAGATAGCCTTGCATAGAAATTATCAACAACGACATTACCAGGAAACTCATGAATGGGGCATTTGAGCATTAGTGCCATCAATCTCCCCCACGCTTGGGCAATACTCTCTCCATCATGAGGCCAGAAATTATATATGAGGTTCTGGTCTTTGTGAATCTCACTTCGAGGATAGAATTTAGAATAAAAGAGAGGTACAATTTCCTCCCAACCAAGAGAACGCCCATTCTTCAGCAGTTTATACCATTGTGCAGCTCTACCAGCCAGCGATATAGAGAATAATTTCTTCTTAACTTCATCCAATGAAATACCTGCACACTTGAATAACTCACATAATTCGTGTAAAAATAATAAATGATCACGCGGATGGACAGTTCCATCCCCTTCATAGCGGTTATTCGTAACACGTTCAACAATTTTCATAGGTATTTTGAATGGGATTACTTGCACAGATGGCGCCTCCTCAACTACCTCAGCAGTGGTAGTGGTGTTTCCAAATAGGAATTCAAGAGAAGATCTTTCCATGATAAAATATAGCAGCAGACAGAAATAAAAACAGCACGTACAGTAAGAGTTTTCCTTACCAATTCCACTTACCAGAAGCGCTTCACTCCCGGGCAACGGCGCCAAAAATAGCCTTGATGACCCACAAGTATAGGGGGTGTATCGTGGTACTTTCGATAAATAAGAGTGTCGAACCCAACGAGGAGCAGAAGGTGTTGACAAGCAGTTTTGATCAGGAATTCACTGTAAATACTAGCAGACAAGTTTTTAGTGGTTTTTGATATAGCAGATAAATAAAGTACAAGTAAATAAAATGCAGTAATAATAATTGCAGCGAGTGGCCCAATCCTTTCTACAGCAAAGGACAAGCCGGTAGGTTTACTTATGATGACCAAACGTTCTTGAGGACACACGGGAATTTCGTCAAGTGCTTTCGCTTCCTATAGTTGATTAATCTTCATTGTTTTGATAAGTGTTGTGTGGGTGAACCTATGCTAATGCACCGCCCTTCCTAGGACTAATACATACTTGTGATTATACCCCTTGCAAGCATCCGCAAATACAAGAAAGTAATTAAGATAAATCTAACCACAGGCTTAAACTCTGAGATCCTGCTATCCCTTATGCATCGATATACCAACGGGGGTTCAGGTTTCTGTCACTCCGGCAACCCCACAATTAATATTCGAATACACAATGCATTCCCCTAGGTCCATAAAGGTGAAGTATCATGTAGTCGACGTTCACATGACACCACTAGAAGAATAACACCACAACTTAAATATCAAACCATTAAATATTACTCAACATAGTTCACTACTAACATCAAGACTTCTCCCATGTCCTCAAGAACTAAACGAACTACTCACAAGACATCATATGGAACATGATCAGAGGTGATATAATGATGAATAACAATCTGGATATAAACCTTAATTCAACGGTTTCACTCAATAGCGTCAATCACAAGGAGTAATTAACACCGGAAAAGCTTCCCCTATGAACTAGACAAGATTCAACCCTAGATGTTACAGCGGAACGGAGTGGGGCGGCGGAGATGATGGTGCTGGCGGTGGAGATGGTGATGATGATGATCCCGATGAAGTTCAGCTCGATGACGGTGACGATGGCGACGATTTCCCCCCTCCGGGAAGGAATTTCCCAGGCAGATTTCTCCCTGCCGGAGAGCTTTTCTCTCTCTGGTATTTTCCGCCTCGTGGAGGCGGCGGAATATTTCCTCGATGATCCCCCCGTGCTTAGGGTTTCCTGGGGATGAAGTACGCGAAGGGGCACCGGCTGAGGTGGGCTAGGGCAGCCACACCACGTGGCGGCGCGCCAACATGGTGGGCTGCGCCACGGTATGTGTGGGCCCATGGTGGCCCACCTTGGCCTCCCCTTTTGGCTAGCCTCGCCATCTGACAAAATAAGAGCTTCGGGATATTTTCTGTGAATTTTTTATCTTCAGAAATATGTTGTCTTGACGGTCCTTTTTTCAGCAGAATTCTGACTCCGGTGGTTAATTCTCCAATAATCATCAAACATGCAAAATAGGCAAAATAACATAAGTATCATCTCCAAATATGAAATATATCAATGAATAACAGTAAATTAGGATATAAAATAATCATGTAAAATGGACGTATCAGTCACACACACGAAATAAGAATCATTGCACTAGTGTTTAGAATATTGTCCATTAAGAAGTATGATGTATGTAGGTACGGGATGGCCGATGTGACACAGCATAGGTATTGAGTGACACAGTACCGCCCAACATCCTTTATCTGGGGGTAAAAAGGGAGAAGTATGATGTGGGAGTGACAACAACCACGCTAGCCTTACGAGGGTGACCTAGCAACACAAATGAGTATTTCTTTCAACTATGTGTTTTAGGACATATAGCCATAAAAGCCTACCATTAAAACATGACAATTGTGTATACTTTATCTATAACATGATAATCACCATAGATGAGAGAGAGAGGATTGAGTGAACCCATGAACCCATGTCCATTGTTCCTATAAGAGAAAACCTTTGTCTTGTCCTCTTGCATTGAAGAGGATTGGGACACTTTTACATTCTTGCTTTGTTACATTAAACTTCTATCCATTAAATCAACCACCTTTGTTCTTTAAACTTGTTTAGTGCATAATCAACTAAAACTTGTGACACTTTAGTTGTAGGGAATAGATAACTTTTCCTTCTTGCTTCTGCGGATCGATACCTTACTTCCACATTGAGAGGTACTACAGTGGGGGTTATCAACGAGCCGCCAACAGTAGAGCTTTTGCCTCTGCTTTGAAGACTGAAGAAGCTTGCGGAGCCGAGGCCTGGACCATGATGGAGCATGCCTTTCCCTCCAGCTCGGTCCTGATGAAGACCCCAACGCCCGTAGCCTGAAGATCTTCTGAACCTGAAATGTTTGTGTATCTCAAAGCAGCATCAGAATAAATAACAGTGCCAGGGATGTTTCTATCTGTGGCTATAGTCGTTCCTTGCATGTGCTGCATGGCTGCTCCAAGGAGACCTGCAAGTTGTTGTTTTTATTTTCAATCCCCACCAACTCCAGGTTGGCTGAGAGCGCATGTGCATTTAAGCTGATCTGATAAGGTTCTCCATTCTTCCTATTAAACAGCATGTCATTTCTAGATTTCCAAATGCACCACATGAAAGTAAGAATATTCGATAAAGAGCCATGTGGATGATTCATGTTGATTAAATTTGAAATTATTTGCGTTAAGGAGTTGCAGTTTTGAATTATGTTGTCTGTACGAATGTATCAGGGGTCCAGAAACCATGCTGCCTTGGCAAAAGGGCAGGTAAAGAAAAGATGCACCTCATCTTCTTCAAATCCACACCTGCAACAAAACTTACCTATGTGCTTGGAGAATTTACCTGCTCCAAACTATGCACAATCACGTCAAGTTCATCTGTCCACATCAACCACAGACCCCAGAACGTTTTTGCGAAGGTACTATAAAGCTATCAGACATATTAAATCTAGCTATAAGATCGGCAGGTTTAAACTTGGAGGATTTGATTTCGGAAACGAAGATTACCTGCGCCTTAGTGGAATCAGCCATTCGGGCAAGGTGGGTCATTTGGAGCTACGAAGATCCTTGCCAATACCTTGGCAATTCCAACCCAAAGCCTTCATGGCGGTGGTGTTGCCTGTAGCCTGGCGCTAATGCGTTCCAATCCGAGTCGATGCCGTCCCTATATACCTTTTAATATCCTGTTGTTGATGTATTATCTCGAGGGAAGGAGCGTCTAGAGATCATCAAATCGACTTCAGTAGGCGTTAGGCAGTAGAGACTGAGTAAGCAGCTTGAACACGTATCTGACAGAACAGAGCAGGAGAGAACTGAGCAGAATTTCATGGGGGAAGGAGATGAGATGGAGCAGATCTGAGAGTCTAAGGAGAAATCGGGAGGAGAAGGGTGGCATCAGCGCCAATCACCAGCATGTCGCCAAATCGCCATCGCGGTAGTCAAGAAGCGGCAGAGTGAGCAAGCTGTCCATTTTGTGTATTTGTACAACTTGTATCTCTGTAGTTGTACAACCTGTTAGTTGTACAACCTATTAGTTGTACAACCTTTTTCTTTGTAGTTGTATAAGTTGTGTCTATTAGTTGTACAATATGTGTCTGTATAGTTATACAGTCGTAATATCGTAATGTTTATACTAAGTACCATCTGCTTGTGTACAAGTAGTTGAATGCATTTTGTATTAGAGCAACGGTCGGACATGCATACATGAGCAACGGTCGGACATGCTAGTGCACTTCTACAGGTGACAAATGCTTTCGCCCTTCATGGGGCTTTGCTAGTTGGGACACGACCAGGGATGTACATGCGCCCGCCCGCGCGGGGTTTCTGGCCGGCTTCGGTACGTCCGCGGTGGATTCGTTTCACGGCCGCGTAATTCTTTTTCCCTTTCTTACATGAGGCAGCACGTGGCGCGCTCGCACGGGCCTAATCTTCCCTTTGCGAAGGGAAACCTTCAGGTAGCGATACCCGGAACCTCTTCCTCTCGTCTAACCTTAATGGACCGGCCCACTCAACATTAACAGGTTGACCCATTTAAAAAAATCGAACCTCGGCAATGCCTTTGATTGATAAAGTCGAAAGAGTTGGACAGTTTATGAGGGAAACCGGCCGAAAACCGTATAACACAACGCACCACACCGACCCTAAGGTCACGCCCCAAAAACTAGTCGACGCCTATGTCGCCCTAGCGAACCATAGACGACACCAACACGGCGGAGACGATCTCAACGCAAGACGAAATCCGGAGCCGCCGCTCCGACATCCACACCGGACCGATTGCCGCGCCCCAAAAACGAGTCGACGACCATGTCGCCCTAGCGACCATAACCGACACCCAACACTGCGGAGACGATATCAACGCAAGACGAAATCTGGAGCCGCCGCTCCGGCATCCACACCGGTCTGATTGCCGCGCACCCCCTAGCCGAAGATGAAGGCTCGCCACCGCCAACCACCATCTGAATCCACTGGTCCCCCTGGCCGGTGGAACATCCAAAGTGAGGCCCCAAGAAACAAGCGGCGCAGGAGCGCCGCCCTCGCCCGATCCCGCGTGGGATCAAGGGTTTCCCCCGGAGAACCCGGCGTGGGGAAGCAACAACACCACCTCGACGACGCCTTCAAGAAGGAAGCGGCGCCCCGAGGGCGTCGCCGTCGTCGGCCCTGGTAGACAACCTGGGCAGGGCTTTCGCCCGACGATGCGTCGCAAACCCCTCATCCGCTCATCGGAGACCGGCCAGACCACCGACACCGCGTGCCGCAGCCACCGGGGCACCTCACGCCGCGGCATTAAGCAAGTAGCATGACGCCGTGTCCGGGGCCGCCGCCCTGGCATCCTCTCGACCGGCTGGAAGAACCCCAGCCGGAGGTGCAGCGCGTCCACCTCATGCGGTCACACGGTCGTGGTTTGCCCCGACCGCACTGATGCGCCCTGTCCTCCGCGCCGCGCCATCGATCTGGGGCCGCCGCCCCGGCTTCCTCTTCCCCGCCGGCAGCCTGCGTGCCACCCTGCCGCACCTCGTGGCCCGCGTCGACACCCTGCCATCCTTATGGCCAGAGCAGCGGCTCATCTGCCGGACCGCCGCCACCAACGATGGCCCGCCTCCCCATCAGAACTGGGCGCCAGGGCCTGATGGCTACGTGTTGGTGAACCCCAAGAGGAAGGTTATGATGTAGACAGCAGAAGTTTTCCCTTGAAAATCTACCCAAGGTTATCAATCCAGTAGGACTTGACGATCTATCGGAAGGTTGTTGATGTTGACTCCCCCTGGCGCTAGGGAGCTTGCACCAACGTGGAATCTGCACAGACACAAACCAGAACTTTGCCCAACACGAAACAGAGAGGTTGTCAATCTCTCCGGTCTTGCAGAAACAAAGAGTTAAACGTATGGTGTGGAAAACAGCAGGAAAACAGCAAGTAACAGGAAACAGATGATTGCAGCAGGTTGTGTAAACAGTATGAGGAAATTGGACCAGGGTCCACAGTTCACTAGTGGTGTCTCTCTCAGAACAGATAACTAGCATGTTGGGTAAACAAATTACAGCTGGGCAATTGACAAATAGAGAGGGCATAACAATGCAATACATGCCAAGATGTCTACTATGAAATCTAGTTGGGCATTACAACAAAGTACATAGACCGTTATTCCAACCGCATCTATGCCTAAATAATCCACCTTCAAGGCAGCATCCGCATCCATTCAGTATTAAGTTGCTAACAACAGATTATTGCATGAAGTAAAGTGTGTAATGTAATCAATACAAGTGCCCTTGGACACTGCACCAATGTTTTATCCCTAGTAGCAACAGCACATCTACCATCTTAGACCTTTCTGTCACTGATCCAGATATCTAGAGACTGAACCCACTATCGAGCATAAATACCCCCTCTTGGAGTCACAAGCATCTACTTGGCCAAAGCATCTACTAGCAACGGAGAGCATGCAAGATCAAGAGCACATAGATAAACAACTTGAATAAACATGGTATCAATATTCATCGGATCCCAGCAAACACAACATCTAGCATTACAATAAGATGATCTTGATCATGTTAGGCAGCTCACAAGATCTAAACATGGAGGCACAAGGTAGAGAGACAACCATCTAGCTACTGCTATGGACCCGTAGTCCAGGGGTGGACTACTCACGCATCACTCCGGAGGCAGGCATGGTGATGTAGAGCCCTCCGGTGATGATCTCCCCTCCGGCAGGGTGCCGGGAAGAGCTTCAGAACTCCTCCGATCTGAGATTGACGATGACGGCCGCGACGGAACTTTTCGTGGAATATGATCGACCGTAATAGGGTTTTCGCGTCGCGGAGAATATATAGGCGAAGAGGCGGCGTCGGTGGCCGAGGGGGGCCACCACGCCATAGGGGGGCGCGGGCCCACCCTGGGCCGCGCCCTAGTGTGGCGTGGCCCCCTGGTGGGTCTGCTCCGACTCCCCTTTGGACTCCGTGATCTCCTCGTGATATTATTGACGATGTCTTTTGTTTCGTCCAATTCCGAGAATATTTCCTTAATAGATTTTCTGAAACCAAAAACAGCAGAAAACAGGGAACTGGCACTGTGGCATCTTGTTAATAGGTTAGTCCCAGAAAATGCATAAAAATGATATAAAGTGTAACCAAAACATGTAGCAATTGATATAATAACAGCATGGAACATCAAAAATTATAGATACGTTTGAGACGTATCAAGCATCCCCAAGCTTAGTTCCTGCTCGTCCTCGAGTAGGTAAACGATAAAAACAGATAATTTTTGAAGTGACATGCTACCAACACAATCTTTGATCAAATAACAATGTAATGCACATGATCTGAATGAAGTGATCCAAGCCAATGGTCTATAGTTTGCAAGCAAGTAAATAAAGAGTAAACATAAGTGATCACACAAGTGCAAACTTTCATGAATAATACTATAAAACATTTAGAGATATAATAGTCTAACATAATAGTTAGTTCACAGCAGCAATAATTCTCAACATGAAAGTGTTTGTATCAACACAAAGGAAGATAATAGCTTCAGCTTTTGCTTCAACTTTCAACATGTATATCATATAGATAATGTCAATGCAAAGAATATGATCAACCAAACACAAAGTTATGTAAAAACTGTTATACTGGAGTTGACAATGATGTTTGCTTAAGTAGACAGAAAGAAGTGGGAAAACTGACTCAACATAAAAGTAAAAGAATGGCCCTTCGCAGAGGGAAGCAGGGATTAACATCATGTGCTAGAGCTGTAGTTCCCGAAGGCATATAGAGAGCATAAAATATTGTTTTGTAAGGTAATGGTGTATACAGGTGTCAACAAATCAAATAGCAGGTACTTGTCATCTTCCATGGCTAACTAACTTTTAGAGCGGTTCCGAGAGTTTTTAGGACTGCACTTGTAACAAGCACTTATTGGTGACACTCCTCCCAACCATTTACTTTCCACAAACCATGGCTAACCGAATCCTCGGGTGCCCACCAACATTCACCATGGAGGAGTGTCTATTTATTTATTTATAGGGTGGACTAACCAGCTCTTTAATGCAAAATAAAAGGTGGAGAAGCAGATGAAGCTGCCAATCCTTGTAAATTAATTAGCATGGAAGATGACAAATCTCACTACTACGTCCTTATGAGCTTTTCAAGTAGTGACACAAAAAGGAAATGTAACAGTTTTGAGTAGTTAGTAGATAGCACATGAAGAAATTTACTTGGAATGGTGAAAACACCACATAATAGGTAGGTATGGTGGACACAGGTGGCATGGATTTGGCTCAAGGTTTTGGATGTACAAGAAGCATTCCCTCTTAGTACAGAGTTTAGGCTAGCAAGGTTATTATAAGCAAACATCATTATCAACTGGAATAGCAAGAGTGTACATAAAACACAAGGTTTGACGAACCATAGACTCCCACTGTCTTCCTTGTTAACACATAGCCTTCATCCAAAAATTATCTAGACTACTATGGACTTCCAATTATGCAACAGATTATTATAGCAGAAAATCCTTATAGTAGTTCTTCATTAATAGCCATTACTTACATGATGCACAAGCTTAAACATTAATTACTTGACAGCTCAAAACAATTGGCAAGCATCAAATTACTCAAGACAACGATCTAAAAAGATTCATGTAAGCATTTTATACCACTACCACATGCATAGCATTTTTCTGGTCCAACCAAACACCAATCAACTTATTTGACAACTCTCCAAACAGATATAAGTGAAGCAAGAGAGTACTTTCTTCAAAAGAAACTGAAAGCTCTAACAAGAGATATGAAAAACTGAGAGCTAACAGCAATCACAACAGCTAGACAGGAATACTCAACAAGTATAAGTGAAGCACAAGAGTATTCTAATGAAAAAGTGGAGCGTGTCTCTCTCCCAAACATGAATACTAGGATCCAACAAGTATAGCACAGCAAACAAAACAAAACAAACTGAAAACAAAAACACACTGACGCTCCAAGGAAGAGTACACTAGTATGAAGCAATAAAAATATAGCACCATTAGAGATGACCTGATAATTTGTAGATGAAGAAGGGGATGCCTTGGGCATCCCCAAGCTTAGATGCTTGAGTCTTCTTGAAATATGCTGGGGAGGTAAGCCTCCCCAAGCTTAAGCTCTTCACTCTTCTTGATCATGTAATATCATTCTCCTCTATCAACACTTGAAAACTTCCTTCACACCAAAACTTAACAGCTTTTCTCATTAGCAGGTTAGTGCACTAAAAGATAATACTTCAAAGTTCTAGCAAAGACAAAACTCACAAGCCAACTATTTTAAACATTAGCCACTGTTACTAGGCTCAAGTGGGCACTTTTACACGAAAAGAAACCACTTAAAAACTTGTAAAAGAGAGAATGCAAAATAAAAGACAGAATCTGTCAAACCAGAACAGTCTGTAATGACGAATTTTTTCGAGGCACTTACGATGCTCAGATGAAAACTTTTGAAATAATGAAAGTTGCGTAACATCATCAGGAACATGCACAAAAAGTTTCAGCATTTTTCGATTTTTTCTGATTTTCTACTGAATTAAACGGTGACGAACAGCAATCTGTCCCAATGCAGTCCCGAAAATAAAACCAACTTTGCATTAGTAACTCTCCTTGGCACAACAAAACAGCAAATAAAAGATACAAAGGAGTTGCTACAGAGGTAAACAAGCATCCTTGACTCAAGAAAACAAAAATAAAACAGCAAATAAAAACATGGGTTATCTCCCAGAAGTGCTTTTCTTTAATGCCTTTGAGCTAGGCATGAAGAGATGCATCAAGTATTGTCAAGACCAGAAAATCCAAAACCATAATTTGTCTTGACACTAGTATCATGTGAGTATTTCATCTTCTTCCTAGGGAAGTGTTCCATACCTTTCTTGAGTGGGAATTGAAATTTTATATTCCCCTCTCTCATATCAATAACAGCACCAACAGTTCTCAGAAAAGGTCTTCCCAAAACAATAGGACAAGAAGGATTGCATTCAATATCCAAAACCACAAAATCAACAGGGACAAGATTGTTATTAACCATTATCAAAACATCATCAACTTTTCCTAAAGGTTTCTTCATAGAAGAATCAGCAAAGTGAACATCCAAATGACATTTTTCCAAAGGTGCAAGCTT
Source organism: Poa pratensis (assembly GCA_947311845.1). Taxonomy (NCBI): domain Eukaryota; kingdom Viridiplantae; phylum Streptophyta; class Magnoliopsida; order Poales; family Poaceae; genus Poa; species Poa pratensis. The sequence continues at coordinate 1,708,864 of CAMZMU010000038.1, forward strand.
GAGAATATCATATAAATTTTTAGGCATAACCGAAATACAAGAACCAAGGTCACACAAAGCATTGCATTCAAACTCACTCAGTTTCATTTTAATAACAGGTTCCCAATTATCATCTAACTTCCTAGGGATAGAAGCTTCAAGTTTTAATTTTTCTTCCCTAGCATGCATGAGAGCTTTGATAATATGTTCAGTAAAAGCCATATTTATTTTACTAGCATTAGGACTCTTAGCTAGCTTTTGCAAGAACATGATGACTTCAGTTATGTTACAATTTTCGAAATTGAAGTTGTTGTCATCAAAAACAATGGAGCAATTATCACCAACACCTCTAAAAATTTCAGCACTTTTACTAGGAACAAAAGTAGTGCTATCAGGCAATTTAAAACTTTTTGTAGAGGTAGTAGAGACATTTCCAACACTTATTATCTTTTCACTAACAGTAGGGGGCGCATTAGCATGTGAGGCATCATTTGTTTCATTAGTAAAAATAGTGCAAACTCTAACAACACTATTTTGTTCAGCAATTTCAGCTTCTCTTTCTTCTCTCTCCCATCTTTCATGAAGTTCAGCAAGCATCCTAATGTTATTATCAATTTTAATTTGGATAGCATTGAGTGTTTTACTCTCTCTAATATCACTAGGAATAGCTTTTATTTTCAGCATTTCAACATCATGAGCAAGACTATCAACTTTAGCAGCAAGAGTATCAATTTTTCCTAGCTTTTCCTCAACAGTTTTATTAAAAGTAGTTTGTGTGCTAATAAAATCCTTAAGCATGACTTCAAGATCAGAGGGCACACTTCTATTGTTACTGTAGGAATTGCCATAAGAATTACCATAAGAGTTGCTACCATTAGCAGGATATGGCCTATAATTGTTGCTACCAAAATTATTCCTATAGCATTGTTGTTGAAGTTGTTATTTTTAATGAAGTTTACATCAACATTTTTCTCATCATGAGCAACCAAAGAAGCAAGAGGAATATTATTTGGATCCACAACACCATGTCCATTCGAAAGCATAGTCATAATAGCATCAACTTTATCACTCAAGGAGGAAATTTCCTCAACAGAATTTACCTTCTTACCAGTTGGAGCCCTTTCAGTGTGCCATTCAGAATAATTTACCATCATATCATCAAGAAGCTTTGTAGCAGCACCCAAAGTGATGGACATAAAGGTCCCTCCAGCAGCCGAGTCCAATAATTCCTTGAAAAAATTTAGTCCTGCATAAAAGGTTTGGATGATCATCCAAGTAGTCAGTCCATGAGTGGGGCAATTTTTAACCAAAGACTTCATTCTTTCCCAAGCTTGGGCAACATGCTCATTATCAAGTTGCCTAAAGTTCATAATACCACTTCTTAAAGAGATAATTTTAGCAGGAGGATAATATTTTCCAATGAAAGCATCTTTGCATTTAGTCCAGGAATCAATACTATTTCTAGGCAAAGATAGCAACCAATCTTTAGCTCTTCCTCTTAAAGAGAAAGGAAACAATTTCAGCTTAATAATATCACTCTCTACCTCCTTATACTTTTGCATATCACAAAGTTCAACAAAGTTGTTTAAGTGGGCAGCAGCATCATCAGTACTAACACCAGAAAATTGCTCTTTCATAACCAGATTTAACAGTGCAGGCTTAATCTCATAAAATTCTGCTTTAGAAGCAGGTGGAGCAATGGGTGTACAGATAAAATCATTGTTGTTTGTGCTAGTAAAGTCACACAACTTAGTATTTTCAGGATTACTCATTTTAGCAAGCCTAAAACAAGCAACAGCAACTCGAAATTAAAAACTAGATGCAGGAATTTAATTTTTTTGGGTTTTTGATTTTTAACAGCAAGCAAAACAAAACTAAAACAAGACAAAAACAAAGTAAAGAGATTGGAACTGAGAGACTCCCCTTTCCAATAGCCTCCAAGTCCCCGGCAACGGCGCCAGAAAACAGCTTGATGGCTACGTGTTGGTGAACCCCAAGAGGAAGGTTATGATGTAGACAGCAGAAGTTTTCCCTTGAAAATCTACCCAAGGTTATCAATCCAGTAGGACTTGACGATCTATCGGAAGGTTGTTGATGTTGACTCCCCCTGGCGCTAGGGAGCTTGCACCAACGTGGAATCTGCACAGACACAAACCAGAACTTTGCCCAACACGAAACAGAGAGGTTGTCAATCTCTCCGGTCTTGCAGAAACAAAGAGTTAAACGTATGGTGTGGAAAACAGCAGGAAAACAGCAAGTAACAGGAAACAGATGATTGCAGCAGGTTGTGTAAACAGTATGAGGAAATTGGACCAGGGTCCACAGTTCACTAGTGGTGTCTCTCTCAGAACAGATAACTAGCATGTTGGGTAAACAAATTACAGCTGGGCAATTGACAAATAGAGAGGGCATAACAATGCAATACATGCCAAGATGTCTACTATGAAATCTAGTTGGGCATTACAACAAAGTACATAGACCGTTATTCCAACCGCATCTATGCCTAAATAATCCACCTTCAAGGCAGCATCCGCATCCATTCAGTATTAAGTTGCTAACAACAGATTATTGCATGAAGTAAAGTGTGTAATGTAATCAATACAAGTGCCCTTGGACACTGCACCAATGTTTTATCCCTAGTAGCAACAGCACATCTACCATCTTAGACCTTTCTGTCACTGATCCAGATATCTAGAGACTGAACCCACTATCGAGCATAAATACCCCCTCTTGGAGTCACAAGCATCTACTTGGCCAAAGCATCTACTAGCAACGGAGAGCATGCAAGATCAAGAGCACATAGATAAACAACTTGAATAAACATGGTATCAATATTCATCGGATCCCAGCAAACACAACATCTAGCATTACAATAAGATGATCTTGATCATGTTAGGCAGCTCACAAGATCTAAACATGGAGGCACAAGGTAGAGAGACAACCATCTAGCTACTGCTATGGACCCGTAGTCCAGGGGTGGACTACTCACGCATCACTCCGGAGGCAGGCATGGTGATGTAGAGCCCTCCGGTGATGATCTCCCCTCCGGCAGGGTGCCGGGAAGAGCTTCAGAACTCCTCCGATCTGAGATTGACGATGACGGCCGCGACGGAACTTTTCGTGGAATATGATCGACCGTAATAGGGTTTTCGCGTCGCGGAGAATATATAGGCGAAGAGGCGGCGTCGGTGGCCGAGGGGGGCCACCACGCCATAGGGGGCGCGGGCCCACCCTGGGCCGCGCCCTAGTGTGGCGTGGCCCCCTGGTGGGTCTGCTCCGACTCCCCTTTGGACTCCGTGATCTCCTCGTGATATTATTGACGATGTCTTTTGTTTCGTCCAATTCCGAGAATATTTCCTTAATAGATTTTCTGAAACCAAAAACAGCAGAAAACAGGGAACTGGCACTGTGGCATCTTGTTAATAGGTTAGTCCCAGAAAATGCATAAAAATGATATAAAGTGTAACCAAAACATGTAGCAATTGATATAATAACAGCATGGAACATCAAAAATTATAGATACGTTTGAGACGTATTAGGGCCCCCAGCACCGCCACCCCGCTGCCGGCCGCCATGACGACGAGCACAACGTGGTCCCGGAGCCGCCGCTCCGGCTTGCAAGCGCCAGCAGACCGCCATCACCGCCCCAGACGAGCCTGGCGGCCGCCCGCGTGCGACGGCGAGCAGGGAAACCACCCCTGCAACCAACTTTTTTTGGCAGCGGGGGCCCGCCGCCACCGCGGCGCAGAGGCCGGCGGCAGCGGCGCCTAAGAGAGCAGCGGAGGAGGGCCTAGAGGTGGCGGAGTTGAATCCCCCGGTGCCGTCTGGGGAGCGGCACGGGGGGAGGTGCTCGAGGTCGGAGGTCGGTCGCCGACGAAGACGATGGCTGCTGCGGACCCCGGCGAAGACGGCGCTGGGCTTCTGGATGGATGGAGAGAGGCGCTGACCCATTTAATTTTAACGGGACATCTCACTTGATCTTAAATAGGTTAACTTAATCATATTGGCCAACCAACTTAATATTAACAAGCTGACTCACTTAATCTTAATGAGCCATCCCACTTAAATATAATAGTTGATCCACTAAACCATAAAAAAAAATTTGAACAAGGAGAAGGACCCCGAAGGGTCCAGACTGCATTATACGGAGGGAATACAAATTATATCAAGGACCTCGAAGAAAAGGAAAAATACATCCAAGTCCCTGGCTTTTACAGAAAGGACCTTATCTAAATTACAAAGAGTGCAATCAAGTCCTTCTCCTCCGAGAGCGAACAGCTCGACGCCACGGCCGCCATCGCCATCGCTGGGGACGCAACCACTTGGCGGTGAAGAGACGAAATTTGCCGCAGCGGAACTGGGTAAGGGCCTCCGAAATGGCTTTCTGGCCTGGAGGTTGAAGATTCTGTGGTGCAAGCAGCACGGATCGGCCCCTTTGGCCATGGATACCAGTGGCGTGAGCTCGCCACCGTTGAGGATTTCCGTAGGTCGTAGTCGAAATTTCTCCTCGTAGAACTCTGGATCCAAATCGCTTTCTCTTCTTCCCGCATCCTCTGCAGCATAGAAGAAGAAGTTCCTCTTCTCTAGAAATCCTACCAAACCTATCTTGCCGCTGACTAGCAGTATGCATCAATCGTCGTCAGACTCTGCATCCTTGCCACTGAGCAGAGGAGACAAATCGAAATAGATGCAGCGGAAGAATAGGGATTCGGCCTTATGAAAGCTGGCAAATCTTCTCTTCACCATGAACTCCGACCTCCGGAGCAACACATCAAGAAGGAGAAGAAGAACCCGAGCCCAGGGCTGGCCGGAAAGCCCCAGATCGATGCTTCCTTTGCGTACCTTATTAGGAGAGATGCGCATCTTCGTCAGCGTCGCATGCAGCACCGCCTGGCGAGCTGCAGCTAGGATGAAGAAGAACACGGCGCGGCGGATCTGGCCGCTTAGATCCGTCGTCCTACTCTCAAACGCCATAGAGGCAAACGAGGCATAGAGCCTAAAGCTAAACCTACCACTAGTATATACAAGCCACGCGACGCGTCCAGGTCCACGCCAAGCAGCAGCGCTGCCGGAGAGGAGCAAGGAACACATCGACGAGGCGGCGGCGGAAAAGTCGAAAACGACTCTCAAAACACTGTTTGAGAGCTCAGCGGTGAGGAGGTGTGATTCTCCACTAAACCATAATATCCAAACCACTTAACCTGAACGGGGTTACTCACTTAACCATAACAGGCCAACCTCACTTAATATTAGCACGCCAACCCACCTTAGATCAAAGGGTCGTTCTAGTTTAGTTTAACAAGCCGGCCCACTTATGAGAAACATGATGTCGGCCCACTTAACAAGAAAATGCATCGGGTGAGCCGTCGTCTACCATGGACCATGACAGAAGAGATATCGGCATGACAGTGATCTTAACCAGGGCGGAGCCAGGCTAGAGGAGTACTGGGGTCATTTCTATTGCATTGGGGTCATTTCCATTGTATTAGTGTACTGATGAGGCCTATTGCCATTAATTTATCAAGGATTTCCATTAGCTCACCGGGGTCATTTGACCCCACTAAATGTACCTAGCTCCGCCCCTGATCTTAACGGAATTTGCCACGTGTCCATTATACGCATCTACCACAAAAGTTTTTTCTGTGATTGATGGATGGCCATCTACCACGATTACTATATACGTGGCTATAAAATCACCCACGCCCTTCTACGACGGTATCCCAATCGTGAAAATATTTTTTTAGCCACCAAAAGCCGGTTTTCTACCATGAAAATCCAGCTTGGTGAAACTCACTTTTTCTTCCAGTGAGCGACATGTCTACACAAGTTGACCAATGAGCCAACACCTTGGGTCTTGGCCTGCTTCAGAGCAAGACACCAGGGCAGGGAGGCATATATAGTAGCATAGTAGACACCAAGATTAGGTTTGGAAACCAGACAGATTAGGCGGCTTTGACGGAGGAGTCTCCAGGTTCAATTAGCTATTGTTCCTCTTCTTCCTCCCTTTCTCTAACTCTACATCATTACTCTAAGTTGCAGGAGTAGTTCTCAAGCAGAGGAATGATTTGCAGCTCAACTCATATTGTAATATGATATGTCATAAATCGATTGAACTAGTAGAATCTTAAACAAAATAATTGGATCGAGCGGCGGGGCGGCATTGTCATACCCTACTTCGAGGCGTTGCTTTAGTTGTTCATGGCGTCCTCGGTGCGTTAGATGGAGTCGATGCCTAGCCGCCGCTCAGAGCGTGAGCTTTGACGCAATGTACATCGTTGCTTCTTGGTATGCGCCTTCTCTAGGTTGATTTCACTCCCGCCATTCACTCACTGACTCTTAGATGCTTAAGGGCGAGCAATGTGATGATCTACCCTAACTTGGAGTCAGAGTTGGCCTAACGGAGTTTCCTTTATCGGTCGTGACGTAGTTTGGGAGTTTGGTGCATCGTCTCCTCACAATTATTGTTGGACGGCGACGTAGGCAAGCCTTTGTTGTTTGGTTGTTCTGGGTTGAATTGTAAGTTGTGTGGTGTGGGTTTGTATCGTGGCAGCCATGGTTGATGTTGTAATCCGTCTTGGCCTTCATTATTTGAAACATGATACACCTCTTCCATAGTGTACCCTCGAATTTTTTGGACATAAGTAATGTTTAGTTTAGAATCTGAAAAATAGGACGGTCCACATTTATAGACGATCTGTATGCACGTATCGATTGCACTGACAACATCTGTCAATGACCGTGCACGTGGTTCGATCATTCACCGTACGTACTAAACACAACCGAGTACAAAATGCAGATACATCACGTGCACAGCTGAATCCGTGGCCACTTGACGAACGCCGCGCGCGCGGCTCGCTCAACTCAGCGTCCGCCGCAACGGCGTGTCAGCTCGTCGACGAACTCGTCGAAGCTCCTTTGCGACGACCCACCGGGCGCCGCGGCGGCCTCGAGCGTCGCCCTGACCTTCTTCACCGCCTGCCGGAGCTCCTCCCCCTCCTCCCCTGACATCACCCCCTCGATCCTCGCCCTCACCTCGTCTGCGAACACGGCGCCACGGTCCCCGATGGGCACGCCGACGCGCCACTCTCGCACGACGAGCCGACGGTTGGTGAACTGGTCGGTGAGCAGCGGGAAGCACAGCATGGGGACGCCTGCCCACACGCTCTCCAGCACGGAGTTCCACCCGCAGTGCGTCAGGAAGCCGCCTACCGCCGCGTTGGTGAGCACCTCCACCTGGCAGCACCACGGCACCACCAGCCCGCGCCCGGCGGACGCCTCCGCGAACCCCTCCGGCAGCGGGTCCGGGTCGTCGGAGCTCACGATGTCCGGCCGCATCACCCACAGGAACCTCGCGCCGCTGGCCAGGACGCCCCCCGCGATCTCGTGCAGCTCCTGCTTGGTGACGTGCGCGTAGCTGCCGAAGGAGATGTAGAGCACGGACCCCGCCGGCTGCGCGTCCAGCCAGCTGGAGCAGTCGGACTCGGCCCACATGGAGGTGGCGACGGCGCTGCGGGCGAATCCGGCGGGGAAGATGGGGCCGACGCCGTAGAAGGGCTTCTCGGCGCGGAGCGCGGCGATGGTGGACGGCTCCAGCTCCTCCACGGTGTTGCAGAGGACGTAGTCGGCGCCGCGCGCCTCCTCGAACGCCTTGAAGATGATGCGGTGCACCACGCTGGTGGTGTCCGTCTCCTGGAGATACGACATGAGCTCGTGCGGCTCGATCGCCGGCACGCCAGGGATGTACGTGATCGTGTCCTTCCGAGGATCTGCAGCACATGCCGATTAAACGGGGTCGTCAGATTTACACTTTGCAGCGATCAATTTGAATAGTAGCGAAAATGATTTATTCAAGCATGATTAAGATCGAGAATTGATCTAGCTTGCTCGGTGTGTCAGATCGGTGTGAGTGACGCCTGTTCACCGTTGCATCCGAAGTGGCCGTTCTTGGTGAGCAGGTGGACGTGGTAGTAGAGGTTGAAGATGAGCGCGGGCTCCGTCCAGAAGGACACGTAGGCGATGCCGAGCTTCCTGGCCAGCGTGGCCGGCCACACGAAGAAAGTGTCCGTGACGAGGCACGTCGCGGCCGGGTCCACGACGACGCGGCGGAGCACCTCCTCGACGTGCCCGGAGAAGGCGTGGAGCAGCGCGCCCGTGAACTCGTCGTGGTGCAGCGACCGGTCGAACTCCACAGGGAGGCCGTCGCTCACCAGCTCGTACCGCAAATCCATCATCGTCTCCGACGCGCGCGCGGCGGCGAAGACGTCGTACCCGGCCGGGTCGACGCCGAGCGCGCGCGCTGTCTGGTGGTGCACGGCTTCCGTGTTGACCACCGTCACGGCGAAGCCCCGCGCCGCCAGCCGCAGCGCGAGGTGCGTCACCGGGATGACGTGGCCCTGCAGCGGGTACACCACCACCACCGCGTGCGGCTTGCCCTTGCCGCCGGCCTCATACTGAGCCATCACCACCGGCCTAGCTAACTATTCCCGGTCCTCTGTTTTCCTTTGCTCGATCTCTTCTTGTAGTCAAGTGTGGCGGTCGATCCTAGCTAGCTGGTACCGTCACTCAGTGCGCATCGTCGCTTCTCGTTTACTTATCGACACCGACGATGACCACATTTTTTTTACCCGGTGTTACGTCAAAGTTGCTTAGGTAGTCCGTCGCTATCGCTTCGCAGTGTGATTTTTACTGGCTACCGGTTTGAACTTTCAAGAAGTAGCTAGTGGGTGTGGATTTGCCAACGTTTAGTCAAAATTGGCGTAAGTTGTTTAATCCGGTGCGCACTTTAGAAACACTGAGCGCGCCTTATCTTTAGCGAAACGAATGGTGTGATGACACACAAGCACGATATCTGGTGTTTTGTACAGGTGGTACACTGGTGCGAGCGTAGGTGAGGTAAGCTGATAATGATCGACAAAGCAGGCCACCGAGCAGCTCCCGAAAAGCAAAAACTACCAGCCACCGAGCCACGTCCCTGCGGATTAACCGTGCTTAAATCAGCTTAAAATTGGCTCACGTGTAACAAAAGGAATAGGGTTGCCCTCCTCTGGGCGACACGGCAAACCCTAACCTTCCACTGTCAACGGCCCCCTCCCCTTCTACCCGCCATCGTCGGAGGAGACCGTTCGTCGGTGGAGCGTCCTCCTTTCTTTTTTTCTCTCTAGCCTCGGACGACGCGTAAGTTTTTAATCTGATCAGCCGGTTGGACGAGCGATTCTAGCCAAAATCATGGCGTGGATCCTGATTGGGACCACGACGCACTGTCGCACCACCCGGAAGGTGCGTGCCCTCTGTCCGCGCCATCCATGGTGACGGTGGCAAGAGGAATGATGACAGCGCGTTCTTGGCATCGGCGTGACCCCCGCGCCGCCAATAGTCGGGTTAATTCCTCGCTAGCTACTTCGGCCAGGGGAAGGGCATGACAAATCTCCAGGAGGAGTCCGTACATTCTTAAATATTCTTGCGCCGGATCGACATATGTGGCCTGGGCTCTTCGCCCGCTCTGCCCTTGCCACGGGAGTGTAGCCTGATGTGAAGATTCATTTCCCTGGGATCGTGGTGATTCCATCTACCTTGGCATCTCATTATCGCGATTACCAAGGTGGTGATGGAAGATCATGGTGGTCATCTCGCATGCTCCTGTCGAGTTGAGAAGCCCCCATGGACAGTGGCGGAGCTAGCTGTTGCCAAGGGGGTGCACAGGACACCGGGTGAGAGAAATTTTCTTGGTAAAATAGCATTTTTTTTCCACCACATATGCACCTCCAAAAAGATGATTTTTCCCTCTTAGTGCAGTGGTAGGCACACTGGTGCTACATGCTGTAGCTCCGCCCGATGGAGTACTCACAGCGGATTGGAACAAGTATGTGTGTCGAACGATCCGCATTTTACAACATTGTTCTTGACAAGTGGGGGCGGTGCCCCTCGCAAACTTTGTTCTTGGCGGTGCAATTTGAGCTTCGTGTTTTAGTTTTCGGGATGAAAACCCTAGTCCCGACCTTCAGTGGTTGTGCATAATAATGGTGACTCCCTAATCATTTACTTGTTGAAGACATTGACTACAAATTAGATCTTCTCCGGGGTGAAAACACATGATCTGACTATGTTGATTATAACGTCGACGGTGTTGCATACTGTTATCTTTTTGGAGGCTTCGCTTTGGAGAAAACAATTCGGAGTCGAGGTGTCATTCCACTGGTTGTGCTATTGGTGCTATTGCTGATGCGAGGCTCTCATTACTTCAACGGGCCTTTGTTTTCTTTTATCTTCATCTTTGGTTTTTCGGCTCTGTGCATACCCAATATCAACATTTGTTCTAATATATACTGTTCCAGAGATAGCGTGTACTCCCTCCGTTCCAAATTAATTGACTTCCATTTGTCCACGTATGGATGTATCTAGACATGTGAGACATGTCTAGATACATCCATACGTGGACAAATGGAAGTCAATTAATTTGGAACGGAGGGAGTACTTGATATCATTTTGATATTAATATAATCCCTTTATCGAATATACTGTTCCAGAGATAGCGTGGGTCCTAGCTAGATGCATAAATGTGCTCTATATATAAGCATAAACGCACTCTGCATTTTAGATGTTCTTAGCCGAGATTTGCGTGGCAGAACCTGATATTCGCTAGTGTCGTCGTGAGACCCTTCGCTCTAATTACTTCAATCAGTTAGCACGATATGCAGAGAAATAACTAATGATTTGCAGCGCCATGGCATAACGAGATGATGGTTGCATGCCGCTGTTTGTTTACCTTTGCATTTGAAGTGACCGTGCTTGGTGAGCAGGTCCATGTGGTAGTAGAGGTTGAAGATGAGCGCCGGCTCCGTCCAGAAGGACACGTACGGCACGCGGAGCTTCCTGGCAAGCGTCGCCGGCCACACGAAGAAGGTGTCGGCGACGAGGCAGGTGGAGTCCGGGTCCACGACGACGCGCCGGAGCAGCTCCTCCACGTGCGCCGGGAGCACGTGCAGCACGCCCTCCATGAACTGGTCGTGGTTCAGCGACCGGTCGAACCCCAGCGGGAACCCGTCGCTCACCAGCTCGTACCTGACGTCCGCGCGCGCGCCGGCGAAGATGTCGCAGCGGTCGTGCCGGTCGTGGACGCCGAGGGCGCGGGCCGTCTGCTGGTGCACGGACTCCGTGTTGACGAACGTGACGGCGAAGCCCCGCGCCGCCAGGCGGAGCGCGAGGTGCGCCGCCGGGATGACGTGGCCCTGAAGCGGGTACGGGATCACCACGGCGTGCGGCTTCGTCGTCCGGCCGCCGGTGCCGTTCGCTGCGACGGCTTCTTGAGCCATGTGCTTCACGAGCTCTCGGTGAATGCGCGGCGGACGCAGAGGTAGTGTGTCAGACTGTACTGATCGATGGGAGGAAAGAGTAGCGAATGGTTAGCAGATGTATAGGCGCTGAAGATGGAGGTAAGCGGTGGACGTGCGCTGCTCGTACGCGACGAAGAAGATGGGTTTTGTGCTACTTTTCCTTTGCCCGAGCTCGCACGGTGGAATCATTTGGCCATTTGGGAAGAGTCTTCCCGTGGTGGGGCTCTGTGACATACGGAGTACGAAGAAGTGGACACATATGATGCCGCACAGGTGAGTGGGCCGTCGAGCTGATGCATGATTGCGTGAACGTCTAACCGAAAATTATTACTCCCTCCGATCCATATTAGTGGGCATAGCTTTGTCTAAATTCATATGTATCTAGTCTAACTAGATACATATGAATTTAGACAAAGTTGTGCCCACTAATATGGATCGGAGGGAGTACTAGTATTTTTTTTATTTTTCTGCACAACAGAGGCGCCGAAAGCGCCAAATTTCATTCAGCTGAGCAACAGTGTACAGCGTTTAACACAACAGTTCTGTAAAGAAGCAGCTTGAAAAGCTAACAAAAGTTACAAAACAGGACAACTTTCTAAACTATGAGAGCTGAAGATAGAGGTTGATCTAGGCGACGTCCAAAGACATGTTTGGCACAATCGCAAGCCACCCCATTTAATACTCTTTTGATATGAAAATTTTGAACCGAATACGTTGAGATGGCCTGCAAGAAGTTTGCAACTGTAATCCTGGAGTCCCATCTTAGCAGCGGATGACAAGTCTTCTACTGGCCACCACATTGGCTAGCACCTGATTGTCGGTCAAGAGAATTGGGTCTTGAATATGCTGAGACAGAGCCAAGATCTCCGCTAGAAGAAGGGCCTTCGCCTCTGATTGAGGACATTCTCGGACCTAAGGTTTGGATCATGATCGAGCGGCTCCTTCCATCTTGCTCATCCCTCGGTAAGAATCCCGAATTAACGGCCCGAGCCTCTAACAATTAAGGGATATAACCGGTGGACTATGGGAGAAATTTTGTGGATCTCCATTACTCCCATGCCAACCCAAGAAAGGTGGTAGAAAGTATTTCAACCCTTCTTCCGGTTTTGTGTGGGGCACAATGACCACCCAATCCTTGAACTGACACGAACATCCTACTTCAGTCCCAAAGGCAAATATAGTGCAGTCAACATTCGCACGATAGACATAAGTAGACAGTTACTACATGGCAACCGGTATTAAATCATATGATTTCTGTCTCATCTCATAATAATTATACTAGGGTTTCCCCATCTTCTCAAGAACAAATGAAACTACTCACATATGACAGCACAAGACATCATCATATTGGTGGTATGAAAGTACGATGAACAATGGTATGAATACAAGTGCAAATCCACGACTACAAGTTTTGGAATTACAACGAGATGGAGGGATTCGTTGGTGTTGACGAAGGATGGTGATGGTGATGATGGAGATGGATGCCTTGGCCTTCCGGATCGCAGCGGTGATGATGGTGGCAACCTCCTGCTGTTTCCCCCTCCGGATTCCTTCCGGAGGCTAGGTTTTCTAGTCTGTTTCATGGTGGCGGCTGTTGTGTTCGTCTGATTGGAAATCCGAGACCACCGGTTTAAAGTACTGGACAAAACGGTTCATATGACGGCGGTACGGTCGGGAACGACCGTTGTGACTCGTTATCTCCTTTGTACCTTCTGATTCGTTTTTCTCTCCTTCTTCTTTATTTTCAGCGAATTGTTTTCCCACATGGAAGGCTTTAAATGCTGCTACTCAACATATTTCATCCTATACTTGGCAAAAATACCATATATGAAATTACTCTTCAATATATTGACTTCCCGCATACATAGACATAAAAGTGGATGTCGGCGTGATAAAATGCAGAAATCTCTACCTCTACGTAGTAATAAAGTAAATAAACACTATATGAAATGGACACATCAAAAGGGCTTTGCGGAGAAATCGCCAAGCAAAAGTTTGGACTATGGGAATAAGGCTTTTGCACTTCCATACCTAATCAATGAGTTGTGTTATAGTTGAGGTTGTCTTGGTCTATCCTCCCTAGAAGTACAAAGATCCTGCAAACAAGCATAGTAGGCCCCTTTTGCATGTCACTTGCCATTATTCAGATTCTAACGAAGAAAATCTTGTTAGGATCAATTATATGAGTGGCTTTGATAATGTGATCCCTATTAGGTCTGAAGATAGTATCAATAAGATCTTCGTTCGATCTTGTTGATTGGGAAGCCAAAGGTCCTTGACAAGGGTTGGGTAAACAAAATCTGGAGGTTGAATAATCAAGTGATCATAGACTAAAATCCAAGCAGTGAACCAATGTGTACTCCAGACAGAGATATTGTCTTTTGTCAATTGGTAGAATGAGTGGGTCGTTAGAATGTGGAGAAATTTAAGAACCGAATCCCAGAAGAAAAAAAATTGGACATTGGGTTTAGGACGTCAGATGGAAGAGCCGGGAATTATTTTGTGGAAATGATCATCATGTTTCTAGGCAACGCATTAAGTTGACATAAGAATTATGATTTGATTAACTGATTGAAGATTCCTAATACCCAACCATCTTTTTTTTTGTGCACAAGTGTCTTTGCAAGAGCTCTAAGGCAGAGGCTCGAAATCTAGATCAGTCAAAAGGTAACTGAACTTTTTTGTTCATAATACTCTGTGGTATATGCAAACTAAACCTTATAGGTGCAACAATTTCATTCATTCAATTTAGAACAATTTGATAGTTAAATAAATCTTGAGTTTTCATGAAAGTGGTATTGTGCCCCCAAATCTCTTAAGGATATGATGAATTTGAACACGAACAGCTTGTGGGAGGCGACATTTTAATGACAAGCTTCTAATTTAGGCCAAGACATGCATGCGTACCTCAGCGCGATACCGTAAATATGGGGGCTATTATTAGAATTAGTAGCAAGAGTCTGCCTTAGTAGAGGAAAAACAACAGTTGAAAGTGATTCCACCAAATTTATTTTTTATCTTGTTTCGCTTTAACTACATATCTATTTTGTAAATTTATTTACTATCATAATAAAAAATCAGTTTGCAAGATAATTTTGGCAGCCTTGTTACTGACTGTTTCTACCCAAAATGTATATTTGACAACAAAAATATTTGTTGTTCCTGTCACACCATCTAATGCATGTCCCATTTTAGTGTAACTAGATAATACCATGGTCATTCCTACGGGAACTCATAGCGGTGTACATAAGTGATACTTGTGTAGTCAGAAATATATGGATTTGGACTAATTACATTATAGTTGTCTGAAATAACATTAATAAGGAGGCATGCGCGAACTAGTTCCATTCATTAACTTCATTTGTGGCGGACAGTAAGAGGGTGTCTCATCCCTTCGCTTCGATGCTTGGAGTTTGCTACTTGGAAGAAGATCCACCGTAAGGGGGCTCAAGCGAGGTTTTTGATGTCTGGGCGATTTGCAATGTTAGTGTTAATTGATGTTGACATGGATGACTAGGAACGCATGGGGAAGATTTGGTGAGGTGGAGGGCTGCATGTGCATGAAAATAAGGTTATTAGTGGGATGTTCCTATTTACTTATTGAAAGGACAAGGATGTCTCCTAGAGGGGGGTGAATAGGCGATTAAATTTTTTCCGATTTAGGCTTGATAATTGTGGAATAAAACTAGGTGTTTAAATTAACAAGCCAACAACCTAAATACTAGGCTCACCTATGTGCACCAACAACTTATGCTAAGCAATACAAGAAACAAGGTGATAGCAATATAGAATACTTCAAGCACAAATGCTATCACAATGTAAAGTGCATAAGTAAAGAGCTCAGGTATAGAAATAACCGAGGCACGCGGAGACGAGGATGTATTCCCGAGTTCCTCCTTTTTAGGGGAGTACGTCTTGGTGGAGAGGTGTGAGCCACCACAACAGGTCGGTCTCAACGCCACAAAGGTTTCACCTTCTTCTCCGATGAACCGCACCATAAAAGGTTTGGTTCACCTTCCACTATCGGAATCCTTCGAGGTGGAAATCGGAGAATTTACAACAACAATCCGGGGCACAACCCACAACTGGATTGGGGGCTCCCGAATGGCAACAAGTGACCACAAAAGGTCTCAACCACCACAATGGTGTCTAGGGTCCAATGACCCAAGAGTAACAAGCTTACGAACTTTCAACTTCCACGAATCCTCATGGAGAGCACAAACCGATGCACAAATCAATGGCAAGAGCACAAGTGCTCAAATCCTTCACTCTCAAATTCCAACAAAGCAACAAATGCTTATAGGGGAATAAGAGAGGAAGAACTAAGAAGAACTCAACAAATGGAACTCCAAGATCTAGATCCAAAGGGTTCCCCTTGATACGTCTCCAACGTATCCATAATTTCTGCTGTTCCATGCTTATATTATACCATTTGCTACATGTTTTATATACACTTCGTATCACTTTTATGCATTTTCTGGGACTAACCTATTAACAAGATGCCACAGTGCCAGTTCCCTGTTTTCTGCTGTTTTTGGTTTCAGAAAGTTACTTCTGGAAATATTCTCGGAATTGCACGAAACAAAAGGCCAGGTCCCTATTTTTCCAGCACGTACACGGAGTCCGAAGGAGAGACGAAGAAGAGCCACGAGGTGGCCAAACCACCAGGTGGCGCGGCAGTGGGCCCAGCCGCGCCTGGAGGTGGTTTGGGCCCCTCGGGGGTCCGCCGACATCGCCCTTCGCCTATTTATTCCCCGAGACGTGAAAACCCTAAAACACCGAGCCTTTCATCCAGAACATATTCGCTGCCGCCGCCGTCGTCAACCCTAACTCGGGGGGTTCCTGAAGCTCTTCCCGGCACCTTGCCGGAGAGGGGAATCATCACCGGAGGGCTCTACATCGCCATGCCCGCCTCCGGAGTGATGCGTAAGTAGTTCATCCTTGGACTATGGGTCCATAGCAGTAGCTAGATGGTTGTCTTCTCCACTTGTGCCATCATGTTTAGATCTTGTGAGCTGCCTATCATGATCAAGATCATCTTATTGTAATGCTTTATTCAAGGATGAATGTATTGTTTACATTACGCACATTACTTAATGCAATTGTCTGTTGCTTGCAACTTAATACTGGAAGGGGTACGGATGTTAACCGGAAAGTGGACTATTTAGGCATAGATGCATGCTGGATAGCGGTCTATGTACTTTGTCGTAATGCCCAAATGAATCTCATAGTAGACACCACAGCTCACACATGCATGTTATATGCACTTATCAATTGTCAATTGCCCAGCTGTAATTTGTTTACCCAGCATGTTAGTTATCTTATTGGAGAGACACCACTAGTGAACTGTGGACCCCGGTCCATTCTTTTACATCTGAAATACAATCTACTGCAATCATTGTTCTCTACTGTTTTATGCAAACAAACATCATCTTCCATTCGATACGTTTAACCCTTTGTTTTCAGCAAGCCGGTGAGATTGACAACCTCACTGTTAAGTTGGGGCAAAGTAGTTTGATTGTGTTGTGCAGGTTCCACGTTGGCACCGGAATCCCTGGTGTTGCGCCGCACTACACTCCTCCACCAACACCTTCGAAGCAAACCTCGTTTTCCTACTGGTCGATTAAACCTTGGTTTCATACTGAGGGAAAACTTACTGCTGCACTCATCATACCTTCCTCTTGGGGTTCCCAACTGACGTGTGACGTACAAGCATTGTTTCTGGCACTATTAACCTAGAGCCACCAACAACGTTTTCTGGCGCCGTTGCCGGGGAAAACAGAATTGCTTCTGCAAGGGGAGTCTCTCACACCCAATCTCTTTACTTTGTTATTTGTCTTGCTTAGTTTATTTTTATTTAGTTTTGTTTGCTTTCTCTATCAAAAACACAAAAAAATTAGTTACTTGTTTAATTCAGTTTAATTTTGTTTTTCAAAATGATACTCCTGAGAACACTAAGTTGTGTGACTTCACTAGCACAAACAACAATGATTTCATATGCACTCCTATTGCTCCACCTGCTTCTAAGCAGAATTTTATGAAATTAAACCTGCTCTATTAAATCTTGTTATGAAAGAGCAATTTTCTGGTGTTAGTACTGATGATGCTGCTGCCCATCTTAATAACTTTGTTGAACTTTGTGAAATGCAAAAGTATAAGGATATGGATGGGGATATTATAAAACTGAAACTTTTTCCTTTCTCCTTGAGAGGAAGAGCTAAAGAATGGTTGCTTTCTTTGCCTAGAAATAGTATTAATTCTTGGACAAAATGCAAAGATGCTTTCATAGGGAAATATTATCCTCCTGCTAAGATTATATCCTTGAGAAGTAGCATTATGAATTTTAAACAACTTGATAATGAACATGTTGCTCAAGCTTGGGAAAGAATGAAATCTTTGGTGAAGAATTGTCCCACTCATGGACTGACTACTTGGATGATCATCCAAACCTTTTATGCAGGATTAAATTTTTCCTCAAGGAACTTATTGGATTCAGCCTCTGGAGGAACCTTTATGTCCATCACTTTAGGTGCAGCAACAAAGCTACTTGATGATATGATGATCAACTATTCCGAATGGCACACCGAAAGAGCTCCTCAAGGTAAGAAGGTAAATTCTGTTGAAGAAACCTCCTCTTTGAGTGATAAGATTGATGCTATTATGTCTATGCTTGTGAATGGTAGATCTCATGTTGATCCTAATAATATTCCTTTAGCTTCATTGGTTGCTCAAGAAGAGCATGTTGATGTAAACTTCATTAAAAACAACAACTTCAACAACAATGCTTATAGGAATAATTTTGGTAGCAACAACTCTAGGCTTTTTCCTTCAAGTGGTAATGGTTATTTTAATGCTAGATCTTTTATGCCTAGTGAGGAAAGGATGATAGAAATTGAGAGATCAACTAAAAGCTTTATGCAATCACAATTTGAGCAAAATCAATTGTTTACAAAAGCTATGAATGAACAAACTGCCATGTTGAAGAATATAGGACAGCAACTCGAAAATATAAATAGTGAGATTTCAGGTTTGCAAACTAAGATTTCCATTGCTGAAAACCGTATTTCATCTATGTCTGAAGCTCAGTCCTCTTTGATTAATAACATGGCAGCGAAACCTGAAGGTCTTGATGAGTCATTTGCTACAGCAAATGCCATCCAAGTTCGAATTGATAATAATATTAGGATGTTGGCTGAATTGCATGCTAGGTGGGAAAAAGAGGAAGAACTTGAAAAAGAGAATAGTATAGTTAGAGTTTGTACTATCACCACCACTAGTAATGCTAATGTTTCACATGCTAGTAAACCTCCTACTATTGATGGTAATGTTATTGGTGTTGTAATGTCTCTACTACTTCTGCTAAGCGTTTGAAATTGCCTAAAACTGCTGAAACTTTTTCTGATAAAAGTGCTGAAATTTTTCAAACTATTGGAGACAATGGTTCCACCACCATTGACAATAATGATTTTGATTTTGATGATTGTAACATCTCTGAAGTTATTATGTTCTTGCAAAAATTAGCTAGAAGTCCCAATGCTAGCACTATTAATTTGGCTTTTACAAAGCATATTACAAATGCTCTTTTGCAAGCTAGGGAGGAGAAGTTGAAACTTAAAGCTTCTATTCCTAGGAAATTAGAAGATGGTTGGGAACCCATCATTAAGGTAAAGGTGAATGATTTTTATTGCAATGCCTTGTGTGATCTTGGTGCAAGTGTTTCAGTTTTGCCCAAGAAGCTTTATGATATTCTTGATTTGCCACCTTTGGAACATTGTTATTTGGATGTTTTTCTCGCTGATAATGCTATGAAGAAACCTTTGGGGCGAGTTAATGATGTTTTTATTACGGTAAAAATAACCTTGTCCCCGTTGATTTTATTGTTATGGATATTGAATGCAATGCATCTTGTCCTATTGTTTTGGGAAGACCTTTTCTTCGAACTGTTGGTGCCATCATTGATATGAAAGAAGGTAATATAAGGTACCAATTTCCTCTCAAGAAAGGTATGGAACACTTCCCTAGGAAGAGAATGAAGTTACCTTTTGACTCTATTGTTAGAGCAAGTTATGATGTTGATGCTTCTTCTCTTGACAACACTTGATTTTCACTTTCTGCGCCTAGCTGAAAGGCGTTAAAGAAAAGCGCTTATGGGAGACAACCCATCGTTTTTATTTGCTGTTATTTTTGTTTTCTTTGAGTCAAGGAGTTTTGTTACTTCTGTAGCAACTCCTTTGTATCTTTATTTTATCGCAATGTTGTGCCAAGTAAAGTTCTATATTGAAAGTTGATGCAAGATTTGGATTTCTGCGCAGTGACAGATTTTTAGCTGTCACGGATTTGAGCTTATCTCCCTGTAGAAAATTCAAAAAATTCTGAGAAAAATCACGCATATTCCTGAGATATGTACGCAACTTTCATTATTTTAGGCCAGATCCATCTGAGCAACTTAAGTGCCTCGAAAAAATTCGTCATTCCAGACTGTTCTGTTTTTGACAGATTCTGCCTTTTGTTTTGCATTCGCTCTTTTACTGTGTTTGTGTGGATTTCTTTGCTCCACAAAGCATTGGTGGCTGTAGCTAATGTCCAGAAGCTTTGGGATTGATTGTATCATTACAGAATATGAGAATTTTTGATTATGCACTAACCCTCTAATGAGAACTGTCTTGAGTTTGGTGTGAAGGAAGTTTTCAAGGATCAAGCGAGAAGGGTGATATTATGTGATCAAGAAGAGTGAAAAGCCTAAGCTTGGGGATGCCCCCGTGGTTCATCCCAACCATATTCAGAGAGACTCAAGCGTCTAAGCTTGGGGATGCCCAAGGCATCCCCTTCTTCATCAACAAACTTATCAGGTCATCTCTAGTGAAACTATATTTTAATTCTTTCACATCTTATGCGCTTTACTTGGAGCGTCTGTGTGTTTTTATTTTTGTTTTTGTTTGAATAAATTCGGATCCTAGCAATCCTTGTGTGGGAGAGAGACACGCTCCGCTTTTTCATGTGAATACTCATGTTCTTCACTTATATTTGTTGAGTATTCTTAACTAGCTACTGCAGTGCTTTTAGCTCCTGTTTTTCATGCATCTCTTCGAGCTGTTAGCACTTGTTTATAAATACTCTCTTGCTGCATTATATTATCATTTGGAGAGTTTATGTTTAAATAAATTATTGGTGTTTGTTTGGAAGAAAGAAAATGCTACATGTAGTAGTTGGTATTGGAAAAGACATATGCATTCTTGTAGATCATTGTCTTGTTTTGATTTGATGCTTTGCAATTGTTTTGAGCTCTCAAGTAGATCATGTTTAAGCTCTTGCATCATGTAGTTAAAGCCTAGTAGTGGAGAACTACCGTAGAGCTTGTTGAGACTTGGGATGCATATTTGTTCTCTCTAAGGTCTAGATATTTTCTGGTAAAATGTTTGAGCAACAAGGAAGACAGTGTAGAGTCTTATAATACTTGCAATATGTTTTTATGTGATTCTTGCTGTACCGGTTTATACTTGTGTTTGCTTCAAACAACCTTGCTAGCCTAAACTCTGTACTGAGAGGGAATGCTTCTCGTGCATCCAAAACTTGAGCCAAAACCCATGCCATTTGTGTCCACCATACCTACCTACTATGTGGTATTTCCTGCCATTCCAAGTAAATATTTCATGTGCTACCTTTAAACTATTCAAAACTTTATTACTCCTTATTTGTGTCAATGTTTTATAGCTCATGAGGAAGTATGTGGTGTTTTATCTTTCAATCTTGTCATTTACTTCTGACAGACTTTCACCAATGGACTAGTGGCATATACATCCGCTTATCCAATAATTTGCAAAAAGAGCTGGCAACGGGGTGCCCAGCCCCAATTAATTACAACTTTCATTAATAATTCTCTTCACATGTTTTGCCCTGATTTATCAGTAAGCAACTTAATTTTGCAATAGACACTCCTCCATGGTATGTGAATGTTGGAAGGCACCCGAGGATTCGGTTAGCCATGGCTTGTGTAAGCAAAAGGTTGGGAGGAGTGTCATCTATAAAGAAACTAAAATACATGTGTAAACAAAAGAGAAGAGGGATGATCTACCTTGCTGGTAGAGATAACGTCCTTCATGGGAGCCGCTCTTTGAAAGTCTGGTTGACAAGGGGGTTAGAGTGCCCACTACCATTCGTTGACAACAACAAACACCTCTCAAATACTTATTTTGTGCTCTCTATATGCTTTCGAAAACTTAAAAAGCTCTAGCACATGATTTAATCCCTGCTTCCCTCTGCGAAGGGCCTATCTTTTACTTTATGTTGAGTCAGTTTACCTACTCCTTTCTATCTTAGAAGCAAACACTTGTGTCAACTTTGTGTGCATTGATTCTTACATATTTACTTATTGCACTTGTTATATTGCTTTATGTTGACAACTATCCATGAGATATACATGTTACAAGTTGAAAGCAAATGCTGAAACTTAATCATCCTTTGTGTTGCTTCAATGCCTTTTACTTTGAATCTATTGCTTTATGAGTTACCTCTTATGCAAAACTTTTTGATGCTTGTCTTGAAAGTACTATTCATGAAAAGTTTTTGCTTATATGATTCATTGTTTACTCTTTATCTATTTGTTAGCAAACTATAGATCATTGCTTTGAGTCACTTCATTCATGACATGAGCCTTGCAATATATTGATCAAGATTGTGTGAAAGCATGTCTCCTCAGAAATTATTTGTTGTTATCGTTTTACCTACTCGAGGACGAGTAGAACTAAGCTTGGGGATGCTTGATACGTCTCCAACGTATCCATAATTTCTGCTGTTCCATGCTTATATTATACCATTTGCTACATGTTTTATATACACTTCGTATCACTTTTATGCATTTTCTGGGACTAACCTATTAACAAGATGCCACAGTGCCAGTTCCCTGTTTTCTGCTGTTTTTGGTTTCAGAAAGTTACTTCTGGAAATATTCTCGGAATTGCACGAAACAAAAGGCCAGTCCCTATTTTTCCAGCACGTACACGGAGTCCGAAGGAGAGACGAAGAGAGCCACGAGGTGGCCAAACCACCAGGTGGCGCGGCAGTGGGCCCAGCCGCGCCTGGTGGTTTGGGCCCCTCGGGGGTCCGCCGACATCGCCCCTTCGCCTATTTATTCCCCGAGACGCGAAAACCCTAAAACACCGAGCCTTTCATCCAGAACATATTCGCTGCCGCCGCCGTCGTCAACCCTAACTCGGGGGGTTCTGAAGCTCTTCCCGGCACCCTGCCGGAGAGGGGAATCATCACCGGAGGGCTCTACATCGCCATGCCCGCCTCCGGAGTGATGCGTGAGTAGTTCATCCTTGGACTATGGGTCCATAGCAGTAGCTAGATGGTTGTCTTCTCCACTTGTGCCATCATGTTTAGATCTTGTGAGCTGCCTATCATGATCAAGATCATCTTATTGTAATGCTACATGTTGTGTTTGCTGGGATCTGACTTATATTGATACCTATGTGGAGCTGAATATTATATTATCATGTCTATGTCATTTGTGATCTTGCATGCTCTCCGTTACTTGTTGAAGCCTTGGCCAAGTGAATACTTGTAACTCCAAGAGGGGGTATTTATGCATGATAGTTGGGTTCAACCTCTATTTAACCTGGGATAGTGACAGCAAGTTCTAAGGTTGTAGATGTGTTGTTGCCACTAGGGGTAAAACAGCAATGCTTTATTCAAGGATGAATGTATTGTTTACATTACGCACATTACTTAATGCAATTGTCTGTTGCTTGCAACTTAATACTGGAAGGGGTACGGATGTTAACCGGAAAGTGGACTATTTAGGCATAGATGCATGCTGGATAGCGGTCTATGTACTTTGTCGTAATGCCCAAATGAATCTCATAGTAGACACCACAGCTCACACATGCATGTTATATGCACTTATCAATTGTCAATTGCCCAGCTGTAATTTGTTTACCCAGCATGTTAGTTATCTTATTGGAGAGACACCACTAGTGAACTGTGGACCCCGGTCCATTCTTTTACATCTGAAATACAATCTACTGCAATCATTGTTCTCTACTGTTTTATGCAAACAAACATCATCTTCCATTCGATACGTTTAACCCTTTGTTTTCAGCAAGCCGGTGAGATTGACAACCTCACTGTTAAGTTGGGGCAAAGTAATTTGATTGTGTTGTGCAGGTTCCACGTTGGCACCGGAATCCCTGGTGTTGCGCCGCACTACACTCCTCACCAACACCTTCGAAGCAAACCTCGTTTTCCTACTGGTCGATTAAACCTTGGTTTCATACTGAGGGAAAACTTACTGCTGCACTCATCATACCTTCCTCTTGGGGTTCCCAACTGACGTGTGACGTACAAGCAATTGTTTCTGGCACTATTAACCTAGAGCCACCACCCCTCACTTAGAGGAGAGATGGATGGTAGAAATGTGGATCTATATCTCCTCTCACTTTTCTCTCAAAGATATGTAAGAATCATGTGAGAGATTGAGAGGTAGGCAAGATTTTCCAAAGGTCAACAATGGAGGAGAGAGAAGGGAAAAACGTGCTCAGCTTAATCTGCCCGTTGGGCACAGATTCGTGCCGTTCGGAATGAATCCGGATTTGGCTCGGAATAATCCGATGAAAAACGAACGATTCCGGACAGACATCAGAGAGCAAAAGTTAATCTCGGAACCAGTTCGGAATGAGTCCGGATTTGGCTCGGAATTCCGAGTGTCTCGGAATAATCCGGAATGAGTTCGGAATCACGCGGAATTACTAAAACACACATACGAAAAACGTGATATCTCTTACATACGAACTCCGTTTTCGATGTTCTTGGGCTCGTTGGAATCACCACAACGAGCACGACAAGATTATGCAGAGAAACATCATAGTCCAAAGATGGAGGATAAAACCAAATGTAGAAAGGTAAAACCTCTCTATAAAATGAGAACCGGTAAAACCTCCAGCATTAAAAATGCAACAAGATATTCATATGAAATCCGTTTTTGATGAACTAGAGCTTGATATGGAGATTAACACAAGCTCTAAATTCTTACATGCATAAAAGCCAAATAAGAACCAAGAAAGATGATATGCCAAGAATGCAAATGTTTGAGCTCTCCACAAAGATGCGATCAAGTTACTCACTTGAGAGCCCCTCTTGATAGTACGCCGTCTATCCTATAACCCGGTCTCCCACTAACACCATGAGACCGGTAAAATAGAAACCCTATCAAGATCATACCTTTGCCTTGCGCATTCCACTTGAGCTAGATGATGACGATCTTGACTCCCTCAAGTTGGAAACCTTTCTTGATTGTGCTTGCTAGCACATGCTTGATGAAGACTTTTCCAAATACTCTCCCATACTCCATGGTGATAGAGCCTTGCTAATCTCCGTCTTCATGAATCCACTTGCACTTCATCTTCTTATCTTGATATACATGATGGCTTGGAGATAACATGAATGTTCACTCAATCTTCTTTTCCAAGCCATGCTTGCAATAAGCTCAACTCTTCACATGACCATTCTTCATATAAACTCTTAGATAGAACCTTGGTCATCATATAAGCTTCTAGAGTCCAACACATGAACTCTAATCTTTTCCTATGGACAAGATCTACAAGTATATCTTAATGCAAACATTAGTCCATAAGGATTGTCATTAATTATCAAAACCACACATGGGGGCACCATTCATGAGATATATAGGTCCACAAAGAAACATGCACACACAAAATAGGTACAAAGTTAGAGAACATGATATCCAAGAGGAAGTCATAAAACACCAATAGGATCTTTGCTTAAAAGCATAGCACAAAGCTCAATTTTATCTTAAAGGGATATAGATGAACTTCCAACACATACTCATCATAGCATCAAAAATATCCACAAGGGATAAGGTGAAAAATGGGATGCTCCGAGAAAGATAACAAGTATCGCAAAAGGCAAATGATTTTGAAAAATCATCAATAGTGCATATGTGAGACAAAGACTAGAAAGTGCTAGATTAACATATTTGGGATTGGTGAATCATGAAAATGATTATATATATTCCCCTTGATATGTAATCATCCGGCTTACTAACATGTGCAATAAAGATATTTTGCAAGAACCAAATGGATTGCAACAAAAGAGATTCATGCCATGAAACAACCTACACAAGGTTGAAAGCTAGAAATGTATGCATGAGGTAGATACTTGTTACCGAGGTAGCATTGGGTGATGTAGAGGATAAGTGTTCATGATCATCCAAGCTTGGCTCCAATAAGCACATGGTGACAACACCTTCCTTGTAAGTGAGACAAGCTTCCAATGCACCTCCAATGTACTTAAAACAAATTCAAGTACAACATGGTACCCAAACTCATTGGGTCCAAAGTAGTTAGAGCAACTACAATACATAGGACAAAATCCACATAAATATGTGCATATTGATATGAAATTGAATTTCGTGCACATCTTAGCCATTTAGGATTTGATGGAGTTTATCCTATATATTGGATCAACGAAAGTAAGCAAGTCATAAGATATACATATAGTAAATATGCATGCACAAGACTTTGAAGAACCAAACTTGATACAATTTGGACAAAACACAAATTTAAACCAAGAAAGCACACACAAGTGTGACAAGAAAAAGAATTGTCCAAATTATATCAAAGACCCAAATCAACACATGATTGTAGATACCACTTTGAAAGCAAGATACCAATTGATGAAAATACCATCAAGTAATAAACCAAACCCTCTACACTTTTCATGATGGCACAAAGTGCCAAGACAAAAAATGTTTGTCTTCCAAAGAGACACGTCATCGGGATCAAATATCAAATTAAGACAACTAATGTTCAAAAGCATATAGAATTGCTCCCCCAAGATTTGTGCATTATTTATGATCTTGCATTTGAATACAAAATGCACACAAATGTGATCATCACTCTCCATACATATTATTCAAACACTAATCATGTTCAAGGAAAGCAATAAGATACAAAACCAATTTAAAGAATGTTGTTCTACTCAATGTAGGATTGCTTCCCCAAGAATAGTGCACTATCTAGAAGTATGACTTTGAATGTAAATGCACAAAAATGGAATCATTGCTTTTCCTAACTCAAGAAGGCATAAAACAAATTTTGAGTAGAGCAACACGGATCCAAAAGATACAAGGAAGACAAGAGGAGTTAGATCAAACCAAATCCTTGGCAATAAAATAAGGCAATTCAAAGCAAGAGCCAAAATGAAGATGGTCTACAAATTCCACCACAATTATGAGTATCACTTGTTATGGACAAGGAGTATATGTAAATATTTCTCGGTGGTATCGGAATGATATTCAAGACCAACTTCACAACAAATAAGCATATGGCAAAGGATAGGAATTAAAAGCCATGCTTAGATAGATAGATATTCTTGATAGCTTCAATATTCACACGATCATGCAAAGCAACTACAAAGAGTAGCTTGAAGCAATTGGTTTCCCAAAAAGATATATGCGAACATATTTGGGGGAAACCATACCAAGTAAGTCCATCACAAACAAGATCCAAAAGAGTGAGACAAAAAGCATTTAAGCAAATATGGAACTTGTTTGAGGAACATGCCACATAGGAACAACATAATTAACAATATCAATTCTAGGTGGCAAAACCTCACATGTTCACATTTTCTAGGCTTGTAATATGCACGTAGCTTATTACTCCCCCATAATGTGATAATCCATTTCTTAACAAGAGGCAAACCAAAACCAACTAGAGATAATTAATGGACATTATAGAATTTGAATTTCTCATGAGAATGACATACCACATAGATAGTAGATATTATTAATATATCAACACTAAGTGGTATTCCTCATGTAAACACATTTTTAGGATTGTGAAGTGCGCGAAGCGTATCACTTTCCCAAAATGGGATAGTCCATTAATCTCTCAAAGAGAGCCAACAAGAAAAGATAGCAAATAAAAGCAATAAGGCTCAACACAAGTAAATGGTGTGCAAACCAACATACACGTACTTGATTTCTCAAGATAAGTAAGTAGAGCGCACAACACATACAAACACTAGCAAGGTACAAAACCAAACACACGCAAGGGTGCAAGAAACTTTCAATGTATATATGATATAAGCACAAGTTACCGCAAGGAGGAACATTGGATATGAGATAGAACAATATAATCCAAATGACTTGACTTGAGAGAATATAATTGATGAAGATCCCTTAATTCTTCATAATGTAGCCAAGTCTCCAATGCCCTCCAACAACACCTATTGATCAAGTTTTAGCTTGTTGGTCCCCAACCAAGTTGGGTCCTAAGAGGTTAGTCACAATAGGCATGGCAACCCAAATGGTTCTTTTCTTGACACCACTTTGAGTACCAATGCAAACACATTGCCAACCTTATCCTTCCGAAGAGAATAAACATCATCAATTATAATAGGATTGGATGAGGTACCATTAGTGCATGAAGAAGCAAAGTGGCCCTTCTCTCGGCATAAGTAGCAACATTGGCTTTTTCCCTTCTTCTTAGTTGAAATCTCAACTTGAGGAGGAATACCTTGATTCTTCTTGTGAAGTGGCCGTTCTTCAACTTGAGAAACTTGAGTTTGAGCTTGAGGCCTCTTCCCTTGTTGCTTCTCACCAAGGGACTTCTTCTTCAAAGGGCAAGATTTAACATGGTGCCCTTCAACTTTGCACTTGAAGCAAATAATCTTGGCCAAATCTTTAGCTTGTTCTTGGCCCTTTTTCTTCTTGTTATACTTGGACTTGTTCTTGATATTGGAGTTGAATCCAAGTCCACTCTTGTCATTGGGGCGTCTTTGAACACTCAACATATTGTCAAGTGTAGAATCCCCAACATGACGCTTTTCCAAGTCTTTCTTCAAAGAAGTAACTTGGGCCTTGAGCTCATTTAATTCCTCTACATGGTTAGTATCAACACAAACACTAGAGGAAGTAGAGGCTTCATTGTTAGAGCAACAAGGCAAGGAAAGTAATTCATCACAAGATTTAGCAATAGTATGTGATGTAGAATTACTAGGACTAGCACATGGCAATATAGCATTTAGAGTAGAGATTGTGCTAGTGGCCACATGAGGCTCACAAGATGTTACCTTTGACATAATAGCCTCATGAGCTAACTTTAGCTTAGCATGGGATGTTAGAAGATCCTCATTAGAACTAGTGAGCTTTTCATGACTTTCTTCCAATTTCCCATACTTAATAGTTAGCAACTGATACCCACAAGTATAGGGGATCGTTGAAATATTCAATGTGTAAGTATTAGTATCGATCCCACGAGGAGTAGAAGGTATAAGTATTTATCCTCTCAAATAAGAGTGTCACTTCTCTTATTATCTATGCACTAGACAAACTAAAATGATTAAATGATGCAAGTGTTTTTGGGTTTTTGGCGTAGAGTTTGCAACAAAGTAAAAAGCTGAAAATAAAATATGACAAGTGAAAACTCTCAAAGAGAGAAAGCCCAATCCTCTATGCAGCAAGAGGACAAGCTCAAGTGTGTGTTTCTTATAAGTGGAGAACGTTCCCAAGGGCTACCTAGACTTCATGGCATAAATATTTCTAGAACAACAAGGTAAGCATTTTGTCAAGTTTTAATCTTCTTTTGGACGGAGCCATAATTAGGGAAAGCTAAATAAATAAACTAAACCCCCTTATGATGGTTCTTATGGCCAAGTAAATGACTGCACAAGAGTTATTAAGACATAGAGTCCCACCATAGCCTTAAACTCTAATGTCCCCGATACTAATACCCTCATAATGCAACTTCATGACTCGGTCTCAGGTTTACATGTCCTCCCAAGTCTCCCTCACTCCATTACACTACGGTGTTCTCCTATGAGCCCATATAGGTGAAGTGATATGCAGTCGACGTTCGCACAACACCATCATAGAATTACATAAAAGATAAACACTAGACAAAATACCAACACATGTCAAAAATAAATCATTGCCAATCCATCCTATGCCCCCAGGAACATGAGAGAACTACTCACAACGCGAAAACATGATATGATTCAATGGCATAAGTGATACAACACAATCTGAGAATATAATCTCCCCACAAAACAATGACAAGTAGCAATTCACAAACATGTAGAATAGTACTTAGACAATACCTAGGGTTCAACAATCTCAAACTATGAGGGGGATGAAGTGGATCACGAAGATGGTGATGGAGATGGTGCTGGTCTTGACGGTGGTGTTGATGGAGACTCCGGAGGGGGGATGGAGGAGCCTTTCGGAGGTGATTCCGGCGGCGTTTCCCCCCTCCGATCTTCTCCGGCGGCAGCCTTCTGTCTCCTGTTTCGTGGTTTTTGTGTTTCTCCGCCGCCTCCCCGCGAAACTCCTCGGGGGACTATTTTTATAGTCGTTTTTAGGTCAAGACGGAGGCACGGGGACGAAGATCGACGTCATTGGAGGTTCGAGGCCCAGGATGAGGGGTCCCACGTGGTCAAGGAATCTGACCGCGTGGGCCCACCTCTTTTGGCCCTCGGGTTTTTGTTTGTTCGCTTCCTTCGCTCCTACGCTTCGTTCCTTCCAAAAACTGATGCTCGTGAAATATTTGGTCATTTGGACGTCGTTTGGGTCCCTGAAAGTCAAAAAGATGAAAAAAGGGGTTTTCTGGTTCTGCAGGGTTAATTCTAAATAAATGGGGAAACTGTGAATTATCCCCTAAAATCATTATAAAACATAAATATAACCCATATATATGCAAATAAGTTGGAATATCAAGTAATAAAATGTAAAGTTCATGTATGCATTTTACATGCATCAACATCCCCAAGCTTAACCAATACTCGTCCTCGAGTATGAAGGTGATAAAACTAACATGGACTTTGCATTTTAATACTATCAATGGATATCAAAGATGATTACTATTGCTACATAAAGTCAAATGATTCATTCTCAAAGGAGTAGCAATATACAAGATAGATTATAAAGTGATATCAAATATTCAATGAAAATTCACAAAGTCTAACATAGAAGAAAGCACTATGGAACAAATGTATGCATAATGAAAAGTAAAAACATCCTATAATGGTCATAGAGTATTCTTGTAAAATCTGAATATAAAAGTGGACACTTTGGAAAGATAGATAAATAAGTAGAGGTAAAACATGCAAAAGTTTCATATAGCTTCCAAATGCTTTTATCTTAAGTTTATGTTTGCAATGTGGTATCCATTGGCGTGGAGCTCCCATTACCCCTATCATAGCATCTTGAATGATTAGAGTTTAAAGTGAAAGCAAATATGAGTAATGTGCTTGACAAAGTATGGGTTGAATGCCTCATGCCCCGTGAATACGAGTACCTACACCACGGTGTTACTCAACTCGGGCCACAAAGCAAGTTCAAGTTAAAGTCATTGTAAGTAATATAATAGCGTCATCAAGAGCGTCAACTGGGGTACCTCTTGCCTCAGGACATGGAAACTGGCCCATGTCAAAATGACAAGACAAACAGACAATGAACAATCTCAACACTCTTTTATTTACTATTTGTATAGCTTTTTATTATGACGTGCATCACTGAATGTTCACTTTGGTACGCTGTAAATTTTCACCATGAATGATGCATGGCTTAGGTTAGCGGCCCAGGCGTCTCTCTAGCCATTTATACAAACTCCTCAAACTTACTAAGTTTCCGCATTTATTTGGCACCATGATAAGCATCCATAACAAAAGTACATGATATCAACTGAATATAAATAAGTGCAATGTTGAAAGCTTGCCCCATGTCCGCATAGATGAGCTAACTCCCAACCAAGACTCTTGTCAAGCACACAACTTCATAATTTTAGTCACAATGGTTCAGGTTTATTAAGTGCAATAAAAGTAAAGTGTGCATCAAGTTCGTGGTAGCTTTTTAACCAACTTTTCCCATAACAAACAAAAACATAATCATTATTAATTTGGAAGCATATATAGAACAATATATTATGAGAAACATACTTGGAATAGCATAAAGCTAATAGGTAGTTATGGTGGACTCACTGGAATAACTTTGGTTTGAGAGTGTTGTAAAACAAGTTTTTACTTGTTGGAACTTTTGGGCTAGTGATGGCCCTTGACGTAGTTACCTGCGTCAAAAGCATATGCGTTAGGTTGAGACTCCAAGTGCAGAGTGTATAGTATAGGAAAGACGGTTTTCCCCATGAGGGGTGACTCGAGGGTTTAATATCGAACTCTCGGGGAATCAGTAGTGAAAGATTTATCTTCTTATCCTTCTCTTGAAAACCTACAAAACAAAGTAAATTGTTTTGGCCCTCAACCTCACCAAGTGGTTGTCAAGCACAAGGTGTGAGAATGATATCAAAATAAAATGAATGCAAAACAGTAAATAAATATGCAATGATGATAAATAAATATGCAAGGATGGTGGAAACAATGATGGATGATATTTTTAGGTTTTGTATTGTGAATGCAAGATGTAAAAGTGTTTTTGTATTTTCGGATTTTTAAATGGCAGAAAATGGAAAATGGATAAAAGTTGTTGGAAAGGTGTTTATTATGATTAAAAATGGACCGGGGTTCATGGTTTCACAAATGCACTCTCTCTTTAATAAAGTGGTAGACAATGGAACACTAGAATTAACATATGAGATTGCAACAAAAAGGTTTCATGACAAGTTACTAATTATATGGGCATCACGTCCTAACATAGAGATCTTTTGTTTATTAATCTCTCTTATACTCCACCAAGATGCGAACTAAATCATAACACCTTAGTAATTAAGATAAATCAGAGCATAGCATTAAGTATCATGACATGAAGTTAAAATAAGAACATGCTAGATCTAGTCATGGAGTAGTGGCAATGGTCACACCCATATCTCCGGTAGCAAGGTATTTTTCTTTATCCCTAGTGAGGCAACAAAGTAAGGTAAAAACCCAAGTGGATCGCGGAACTTTCTCTCACGTTCACCGCACTAGCCACCCCCCGTTACTCCAACTAATGCACACGTTCCCCCTCACACGCTCTCATACACATGCTTGATCAAAACAAGTAAACAAGAACGGGGTACATAATATGCATCTACTTTCATAACTGAAACAAAACTATTGCAATCTCAAACATATATTAACTCATATAAAGATCCACCACAAAGGTATTACATAGATGACCGTAATCATGTTCAGCAGCTCATACGGTACTAATTAGTGAAGCTCAAAGAGAGGAGAGATACATAAGTTACTTCCACAAACCCATACTCCAGGGGTGGACTACTCCGTCTTCATCATGGAGACGGTGGAGAAGTCGTTGGAGAAGATGGAGACCACGCCGGCAGCGCCCCGCCGGAGTTTTCCCCCTCCAATCTGCAACTCCATGTCTCTGTTTCGTGGTTTCTGTGTTTCTGCGGCGCTCCTTTCCGAAGGGCGTCGGGGACTATTTTTATAGTCGTTTTTAGGTCAAGACGGAGGCTCGGGAAAAAGATCGACGGCAACGGAGCCACGAGGCCCTAGATGATGGGTCCCATGCGGCCAAGGAATCTGGCCGCGTGGGCCCACTCATCTTTGCCCTCGGGCCTCCGCTTGTTCGCTTCCTTCGCTCCCACACTTTGTTCCTTCTAAAAACTGATGCTCGTAAATTTCCAGGTCATTTGGACGTCGTTTGGGTCCCTGAAACATCAAAATATAGAAAATAGGGTTTTCTGCCTGTGGAGGATTAATTCCAGAAAATTAGGGAAACTATGAAATATTCCCAAAATCAATATAAATCAATGATATAACCCTTATATGATGCAAATATGATTGAAATATAAGTAATATAATGCAAAGTTCATGTATGCATTTTACATGCATCAGCTAGCAAGAGGGAGAAAGTTGACCGTCTAAATGCATGCATAAGTGTCCATAGAACTAATCAATCCATGTTAAACAAAGTAAAGTAACATTCAGCATCGAAACATGAATAAAAGATAGCTCTTGATAAAACACTTGCAAATTAATACTCAATAAAAAGCACATGAATCATGCAACTATATGTATCTTTTTGAATCAACTCAAACATCCCTATCCCAATATTTTTAATAGCATCCAACTTAATTCAACCCAAAATTCCAGTAGCTCTCTCATAACATAAATGATAGTGGTGGTCTCAAGAAAATAAACATCAAACCGAAATAAAAAGAACAATGAAAGACGCTCCAAGTTTATACGATAAAGTGTTTCAATCGAAAAACATAACTTAGACGTGTGCAAACCGAGAGTGTGTTGGTCCAGTGGAGTTGTCTTCACATCCCCAAGCTTATGGTCTTCACCATCCTTGGATAGCTCTTGGTGCATCTTCTCTAATTCCTGTGAAAAAACTTCAAAACACTGTTTCTCCCATTTCTTTTCTGTGGGGTGACATTAGTAATGATAGACAAATGAATTCCTTGCTGCATAAAATCCTCAAACAAAAAGAATGTCCAGAAAGTGTATAATGTTGTATGCTTGCTTATAAACTCAACTTGATCAAAACGATTCAACTTAAAAGTTCAAAGAACGCATCAAACAAAATGGGACAGAATCTGTCCAGAAAAACAGCAACAGCAAAACGTATTTTTCTACCCTACTTAGACATGTCGACAAAATCTGAAAATATTCATGCATACAGAGGATGAAAAGTTGCAACTACAGTTCAAATTCCAGCTCATTCGGAGTTACAGAATAGGAATTAAAAATCATACCGTGCACAAATTTGTGCTGAAATAAAATCTCCGAATACAATAAGCAACTTTTTCAATCCAAAATGGGTAAAACTTGGCACTTTATTAAAAATTCCAGAAACAAAACTAAAAACTAAGTCTCTTGTTACAACAAGAGGACATAAAGAAAATCAAAAATAAAACAACTGGGTTGCCTCCCGTAAAGCGCTTTCTTTATAGCCATATAGCTAGGCTTACTTACTTGGTATCAAGATGGTTGGAGTGAGGTGGCTTGGCATCCCCAAGATTGAATTCTTGTACTTATTCGAAATATGTAGGGTGAGCCCATGGTAACATCCCCAAGCTTGAGTGTTTGTCCCTCTTGATCTTTGTTCATCACCCTCAACTCTTCCACTTGAAAATTCTCTTTACACAAAACTCATCATAAAACTTGATTAGAGGGTTAGTGTCTCCATAAATTAAATCCACATAGGTATAGCAAAGACATATCATGAGTTGATTCTAAACATTAACTACTGTTACTATAGTTGCGTATTGTTCATTGATTAAAAGAACCACACAAAACACAAGTAATGAGGCTAATGCAAAATAAAGACAGAATCTGTCAAAAACTGAACAGCCCGCAAAGAGTGAATTTTCAGAGGCACTTACGTTGCTCAAATCAGAAAACTTTTAACTAATGAAATGTGTAATAATACCTGAATATTGCTGTCGTAAAATTTCAGGTCAAATTCCTCTTCTGTGATTTTTAACATTTTTCGCAGTGAAGCTTAGGAATCTGTTTTCTGGACAGCAAACCACTATTGTCTGATCCCACCTCTCAAAAGAGGTTATTCTTGCCACAAAGATGAAAAATAAGATACAAACGTGATGTTACAGTAGTAAACAAGCACCTTGACTCAAAAACCATAACTTAAACTGAAGATAAAAATAATAAAAAACAAAATGAACCAAGAAAGAATCAAGAGAAACAAACAAAGAAGAAAGAAAATATTTTTGTTGTTTTTGATTTAGTAAAAAGGCAAAAGAAGAAGCAAATATATATAACATAAACACTCTTTTTATTTGGTTTTAGCTTTGGGAAAAGTTTTAATGATAGAGACTTTGCAATGGTTTCATTGGCATGAATAACACATGTTCAAGGTCGACCCCAACATCTCCATTACTCATCCTTCTCATTTACTTTCCCAAATCTATTATATAATTAAAACACAAGACAATTAACGGTGGAGATTTGTCAGCCTAAACCGATGAGATCTGAACGGTTCGGATCTATGGACATACGATGGCATGACTAGACGTAGTAGTCGAGTCGTATTGCAATTGGAGTCCACCACATCGTGTAGAGTCCAGGAGCTAATCCAAAAGGTACGTCCCTTCCCAGATGCGTGAGGCCTAAGATTATATTTGCTAATTCTCCAATGCGGCTGGAAAACCCTAGACATATATTGTCCAAAACATAGATTATCTCAATGGCTTTGATTGATCGTGTACCGTACACAATACGGACACTACTTCGTGCAACCAAAAAGAAAAATAATAAATAGCAGATTGGTCTTTTCCTCCTCTTTTTCTCCTCAGCATCGCCTTTCACCCGGCCGCCGACCTCGGCCTCGATCGGGTTTTTTGTCAGCATAATCACGACAGAAATATGTAATCCTAGGCGGCGCCCGAGTATTTGGGCAGACGGACATCGAGAGGATCACGAGCCGGCCGGCCGGACATTGCGTTCAAGCTGCACATCTCCGATGGCCGTGTTGCTTTTCTGCATTAGAGAAGAACGTGAATCATCAACAGACAAGGACACCAGCCGGCCGGGAATCGCGTTCAAGCTGCACATCTCCAATGGCCATGTTGCTTTTCTGCATCAGAGAAGAAGAATGTCAATCATCAACAGGCAAGGACACCATGTCGCCCTTCACTAAAAACGGAAATCAATCGTCTTCATAAAAGAGAAGAGACAGGTCGATTTCTCTCCGGCAGACATAAGCCTTCCTCCTCGATTTGGCGATCTCCTTGAGTTGTAGCGTGAAGCACCAAGTCCGTCAATCTATTCTTCTTTGCAGCAAGCTTTGCTGCCGGATATAGTCGGCCAGGAGCATAATCAGTTGATCCATCGGCATCCGGGGAGCAGCCCGTACAGGACTCCAGGGTGCATCTCGGCCGGTGTGAGTCTCGCAGATTGTTTTTTACTAATCGATCGGCTCGGCCAAACCAAGTGCACTTCTGATCTTTTGACCTGAATCCAATTGTTCACTTACGTGCCGTTACAATTTTGATTCATTAAGCAGGAACAACAGACAGAAAAAAATCTTCCTCCGCGTCACCTCTCTTCATAACAAAGAGATTGTCTTCATCAGCATATTAGATGAAGCAGAGAGGAAAAAAATCTTCCTCCGCGTCACCTCTCCGGTGAGGTTGCCTCTCACCGGATCAAAGTCTCCATGATGACGCTGACAATTTTGTTTTCGAACTGACCGCAATGCAGCAAGTCGGTTAATCGGTTTCTCCCGATGCTTTTTCAACCACACGATTGGATTGTGACCATAGGCAGACAGACATCAGTCCGGTTCATGCATACACGTGAGCTAAAATAAAAAGGCACATGTACGCATTGGAAGGGTACATTGTAATGGAAGATCGAGACAAGCAGCAAGACAGTACATGCCCTGTAGGTTAAAAGGACACAAGTGCATGCATGAATTGACTTATACATGCTAATGAAATAGGAACGAAGAGGAAAATAGGATAGACTGGATCATCATTGTAGTCCACCACCACACTGTTCACACTATGAAGATGTAGTTGGGTTATTTTGGAAAAAATACCACCTTCTTCCCGACAAGCCAAGGGGTGCCCTATGAAGATATGACACCACAATATATCTTTTGATAGATGGAGTGATCAGTGATCCATCGACGTGCAATGTTTTAGTAGCGCAGGAAGCACATAGGCTTAAGGTTCACCGGTTAATTAGCAAGCAGTCAA